>JALDNG010000119.1:50000-612500 GCA_024349245.1 Neodontobutis hainanensis | reverse complement strand
AGGTGGTAAAGAGTGCATCAGTACATCCAAACTGAATTTGTCTGTAACTCGTTTGAATTCAGAAACACAGAAACAATGGTGACGTCTTCAGCGACCTAATAAAGCTACATTCCTTCATACCACTCAACAGAGTGTTTTGGACATTTGATCATATATTTTTATAGATTATAAGAAGAGAAACTGTTGACTAGTTCTGACAAAGACTAGACTCTAACTGTGACACTACAAGCACACATAACCATTTTAATAATAGGGATTGTGCATGATTTCTGAAACTTGTGGTGTTTCAGAGAGTCTGAAAAACATAGCTCCTCCGATGAAACCTGTGAAACACTATAGGTGACCCCTCTGAGCTGCTCCACAAAAGTTACAGAGACACATCATTTGTCTTGTCAAAAGTTCAGAAACCCGATGCCGCATTACACATAATCTTCACTTTGGCTTTGCTACAAGAAACATGAGTAGTTACAAAATCCTCCTCCTCTTTGCTATTTGGTGTTAGTCTGCAGCAATATTAAAGGGTCTGGCTAAAGTTGGACCCTTAGGATGTATGCAAAATAGGATAATGCAAGCCTCAATATCATGAATAAATACTGCTAAAACAGAGAGAATTACTGCATTGTTTGGATTTTTCTGTGACTCCCCGCCCTGCTCTTTAGCTGTGTTATAGTGCCGGGCTGAGCGAATACCATTTTATATTGTTATTGTATTGAACAATATATTTGCAATTTGTTTGTGAAGCTCTTGTTGGAATGTTGGAAAACAGATGGTGTTTTATGAATCTTCTGAGCCTGAGTGCATTAATATCATGTTGACAATAGGCTCCTCAGGCAGTGGACAGCCCGACAGCATAGGGAGATTACTGAAGATATTCCATCGTGCTGTGCTCTAATGTGATAGATGTGATATGGTTTGATAGATGTGATGTTTGGGGCGGCAGTGGCTCAGTGGCAGAGCGGTCGTCCTATAACTGGAAGGTAGGCGGTTGTGATGTGATTCCTGCTCTCCCCACAATTTATACTGTTGTTGTGTCCTTGGGCAAGACACTTAACCCACCTTGCCTTGTATGAATGTGTAAGAATGTTCAGTGAATGTGTGATGGTCAGAGAGGCCGTAGGCGCAAAATGGCTGCCACGTCTCTGTTAGTCTGCCCCAGGGCATCTGTGGCTACAGCTGTAGCTTACCATCACCAGTGTGACTGTGTTTGAATGAATAATGGACGGCCTGTAAACACTTTGAGTTCCTTGGTCCCTCGAGAGAAAAGCGCAATATAAATCCAATCCATTATTATTATTATTATTAGATGTGATAGATGTGATATGGTGTGATAGATGTAATAGGGTGTGATAGATGTGATATGGTGTGATAGATGTAATAGGGTGTGATAGATGTGATATGGTGTGATAGATGGAATAGGGTGTGATAGATGTGATATGGTGTGATAGATGTGATATGGTGTGATAGATGGAATAGGGTGTGATAGATGTGATATGGTGTGATAGATGTAATAGGGTGTGATAGATGTGATATGGTGTGATAGATGGAATAGGGTGTGATAGATGTGATATGGTGTGATAGATGGAATAGGGTGTGATAGATGTGATATGGTGTGATAGATGTGATATGGTGTGATAGATGTAATAGGGTGTGATAGATGTGATATGGTGTGATAGATGGAATAGGGTGTGATAGATGTGATATGGTGTGATAGATGGAATAGGGTGTGATAGATGTGATATGGTGTGATAGATGTGATATGGTGTGATAGGTGTGATATGGTGTGATAGATGTAATAGGGTGTGATAGATGTGATATGGTGTGATAGATGTGATATGGTGTGATAGGTGTGATATGGTGTGATAGATGGAATAGGGTATGATAGATGTGATATGGTGTGATAGATGGAATAGGGTGTGATAGGGTGTGATAGGGTGTGATAGATGGAATAGGGTGTGATAGATGTGATAGATTTGAAAGATATAATGGGATGTGATAGATGTAATCGCTGTGATAGATGTAATAGGGTGTGATAGATTTCATAGATGTTATAGATGTGATAGATGTAACCAAGTCCAAGTCCAAGTCACCAAAGACTGGTCCAAGTCGAGTCAGAGTTGAGTAATCATCACTTTAAGTCCAAGTGCAAGTCCGAGTTATCCAAAATATTTGAAGTCCGAGTCATCTTTAGTTGAACTGCAAGTCAGAGTCACTAAAGAAAGGTCCAAGTCGAGTTCAATTCAAGTCCAAGTCAAACCAAAGGGAGTTACCAATCTGAAAACTGTGGGAGCCAAACTGATACATTTACTGGGATTTTGGTTTTGTAAAAGCCCTTTTCAATAAATACATTGTAGTTTTGATTGTGGCATATCAATTAAGGCTGTAGCCTATATAGACCTATGTCTAGTCTTGCCGCTAAGTGTGATTTGTGAGTCCTTTGTGCTCAAGTCCGGGACTAATTCCGAGTCAGAGTCATCAGTTCTCAAGTCCGAGTCGAGTCACGAGTCCTTGTGTCTGAGAATATACGAGTCCAAGTTTGAGTCCAAGCCGTACAAAGGCAAGTCCGAATCCTAGTCGAGTCATCGAGGCTTACTCTCAAGTCGAGTCACAAATCATAAAAATGAGCTTCGAGTCGAAGGGTGTGAATGTGGTAGGATGTTCTAGATTGTGATATGATGCAAAGCCAAGGCAAAAACTTATTTACAGGAACATAGTGCCCTCATGTGGTGAAGTGAATGAACGACACTGAACGGAAACCCTTTACTAGTGTTATAATCTAGGAGGTAGGTATACCTTTGGCATCAGGAGCATAAGGCTAAAAAGGTGTGCACTAGTACTAGTGAAAAAAGTAAACATTTTTGACATAGTAAGGCTACTAGAGCTAAATGTGAAAGCAATTCTGAGTAGAATCTGAGGCCACCTCCTCTGTTCAGAGAAGACTTTTCCATTTTAACAAAAATGGCTTCATTCACACCCCTCTCAACCCATCTGGGCTCTTTGGTCAAAATTTAGGCATTGCTGTCCTCAAAGGAATGCCTGATCTCTTTGAGGGGCAGGTGGACTGCAGACTCAGATCTTCACCTTGAAAACTTAGTCCAGATGCTTTTGCATTAAACTTATCTTCATTATAACTAAACTTAAACATAGCTTGACTCTTTAGGACCATTTTAAATGAATTCCTTAAGTGTATATCCCACCTTTAATAAGAAAGGTTTATTCTGTGTCCGGGGATTGGGTCGCCGAGGCTCCCGCCTTCGACTGCCACCCAATCCACATTGCACCGGCCCCTTACGGTTCCTCCTGCAGGTGGTGGGGCCACGGGAGGTCGGTCCCACGTCGCTCTTTCGGGCTGAGCCCGGCCGGGCCCCGTGGGGGAAGACCCGGCCACCAGGCGCTCGCATTTGAGCCCCAACCCCGGGCCTGGCTCCAGGGTGGGGCCCCGGTTGCACCATACCGGGCGACGTAATGGTCCTTGTTTTTAAAACGTCCATAAAGGGTTTTGAACCGCTCTTGGTCTGGCCCGTCACCTAGGACCTGTTTGCCTTGGGAGACCCTACCAGGGGCATAAAGCCCCCGACAACATAGCTCCTAGGATCATCCGGGCACTCAAACCCCTCCACCACGATAAGGTGGCGGTTCAAGGAGGGGAGGTTTATTGTTTCAACTCTTGAAATTCTGCCATTATTTATTTTTGATTCAAACTGAATACAAATGCTGGTAGGTTATCAATTTTGGTCAATAAAATCATTATTTCTTATAGCCTATGCTTGGTGTGGTTGTTTCACTTCAACATTATTGTAAGTTTCAAATTAGGAAAAATGAAGCCAGCTTGACGCTTACGCACCTTAGCATACTTCAACATATCTAAATCTCCGAAACATAAAAATCATCCACTGAGAATGATCCAAATACAGTTAAAAGGTTTACTGAGGGCTCACATACATAGAAAAATGAAAAGGTATTCAACAAGGCAAGGTCAAAAAACAATTCTGCACTCTCCTGGAGCACCGGCCTTACTTCAGCCCTTATAAAGCATCTGAACAATGATACTATTGCATAAGTCATAATTAGCAGTGCTGAAGTAAATCAGGAAAGAAAATAATCAAATCTAATTATTTACCAGCAAAAGAAACACAAAATATGTTAACAATTAACAAAAAAAAAAAAAATTCTAAATAACTACTAAATCAATAATCAAGTTTAAATAATCATGATAACATTAAAGATGAACATAAAAGGTGTTTTTAGGCTCCCACAATTATGATCACTGTCTGTCTACAAAGTCATGCTAAATTTATGTTTAAATTTATATCAGGCTTTTTTATTAATTATTCTTTTGTCTTCTGACTGGGGCCTCTTACCTTTAGCCTAATTCTATCAAGAATATGCCCTACAAGAGGAAGAAGTGTAGTGTAAGCAGTGATCGCCATCTGATGGGATTGTTTATGTGAGGATGGAATTTAATAGACTGATTTCTAAACTCTGGATTACAGACCAGTGTGCATTACCATCAAAGCTCCACAAGGAAACCTTATTCTCGGAAGGTTTCATTGAAGCTGTTAACACACAGGTGACAGTCTAGAAACACGGTTATGAATCCACTCGGGCGCTTGACGATAGATGTTCAGATCTGTGTTCACCTGTGTGAGACTACACCAACATGAAACTAATATCTGGGTATTAATTTACTAGTAAATGGCCCCTGTGCTACTATGAACTGTATCGATGTGGGCTTATGTGCACAAACACTTGGGGTGTACATAGCAGAGAGCAATGGAAGGCATTAAAGCATAAAATGAAACAAAACTAAAAATGAGGAGAATGTAGAGAGTCATCAAATATCACATCATCTTTATTTAAAAATGCTGGATGAATTGTGGACGTGACATGAATATGCAGCAAAAGTAAAGATTTGAAAATGAAACGCATTTATGTGGACATAGCCCCAATTAAAAACTCATTTGAAAGAGTTACCCGCTGCATGGCTTTATCTGAATCAAGAGTCTGTACATTGGGACCTAAAGCAGTTATGGTTTTCACCTGAGTTCAATCTTTTTTACTTCAAAAATATTGAGATATATGCTTGTCAGTGACATTTCTTTCCATAATTTCTACAAACAATCAAAATGAGAAGAGACTGTCTTCAACATATATCCTCTAACTCATCTCATAAAATGCATAATAATATTTTTTAGTAGTGTATGTAATAGATGAGCAGAAAAAAACTTGAACATTTATGAAACCACCAGATTGAGCTGTGTCTGTAAATATGTCTTTGCCATTGGACAAACTACAATGAAATGCTGTCTGCTTGTAAATGTAATTATATCTCACTCGTCATACATAACACCTAAAAAAAAAAGTACAAGACATGAATAATATGCATATCAAAATAATTCTTCACTTAAGGCGGCTCAAGTCACTGGTAAAGCTTTCAAAGTAAAGTCCAGAGAACTACAGAGAATCAGCCTCGGAACATGCATGAAGCAGTTTTCACAAGCCCTGTTTGGTATGGTCTGATGATCTACTGCTGCAATTTTCATTAATATGAAACAATAATAGTATGAATAAATGAAGGAATAAACATATCCAGTCATGATGCCAACATTGTCAGTTGACTTGAGAGACAGTGAGCGGAGACAGAGCTGTCACTGGAGGAACGGCTGCCTCACTCAGCGCCTCATTAACCATCTGCCCCGACACATTCATCTGCGTGACTCACACACTTCCAGAGGTTAGGGTGAAATCCACAGCCAAATAATGCTGTATCATTTTGACAGTTTAGTCATAAAGATAGACAGCTACAAATTGTTTGGGGGAAGCTTCTCTGACTCTGAAACCCCCTGCACCCATTAACAACTCCCAAAGTCAAAGTACACACTCTTTGATGCTATTCATTACTGATATGAGTGATAATGCTTTATCAGGCTTTATGAAGAAAGCAAAGTTTAAGTTTGGTCCAGTCTTAATGAAGAGACTTTTTTCTCATTTTTGAGCTCAGCCTGGTCCCTAATGGCTGTGGGTTTTTGGATGGCCCTGCTGTGGGTGGAACTGCCACTGAAGGTTGTGCAAACGCTGACCTACTCAGAAATGTGTCAGAATAGCTCATTTTAGTCTTCAGTGAGTGGATTGGTAATGGATCTCAGCTGTCCACTGGCTGCTCCTTGTTGCTCAATAACAGCCTGTTGAGGATGGTACATGTTTTCCCTCTATTCATGTCACTCCACACTTTCACACAGATGCTCCAAAACTTTTTATGTTGAGGTGGCCGTTCAAATCAAATTCTCCAATTGTGTATCTATTCTAGACTACGACCTCGACAGATTTCTGCATAAACACAAATTAGCGAAGTGATCCAGTAACTGGTGTACAAATATTTTAATATCATTATTTAAATTTAAGTGTAGTTCAGTGTATAACGCTGTAAGATGTTGGTGACCCCCTAAATGTTCAGTATAGAATCAATCCCCAACATTGAGGAAAGAGGCATAGCTACTGAACAACTCTAACATGTTTGATTCTGTTTGAGCCGTCGGGGCCAGAGTTGTAGACAGTAGTTGCAGTAGATGTTCATTGCCTTCAGAACTGTGTCTCTGTAGAAACATGTCCTTTCCTTGTGGCACTAGCAGTACGCACACCAGTAGATGAGGTTGAACAAGATGTATGCTCCGGGGAAGATCATACGCGAGAATGTGTCGATGGTATGTGTGTTCTGGATGATCCGGAAGCCTCGAGTGCTCTTCTTTTTCGCCTCAGGGGCCTCATGGTCGAGGGCTAAGTGCACCACCATTTGCTCCTGTTTTTCTGATGAGTCCTCTGGAGCCATGGAAGCCCTTGTGTAGCCGGCCAAGCTGTTTGTTTCCGCCTCGCTATATGTCCCATCCAGCATCATGGTCCTGGTATGGGGCATGCCGCAGGTACAGGAGGGGCTCTGGAACTGGCACAGAGAACAGGAGAAAAATCTGATAAAATGCCAGCCAGATTATATTTCTGCTGCTGCTGATCAAGGTCTGTCCAAACTATACAGACAAGGGATTAGCCTTACTAAAATGAAATGGTAACTGTTTTATTATTTGATCTCCACAATAACATTTCCATTCAACAAAACAAGTAAGATTTTGAACTACACAGAAAAATATTCTAAAATAAAATAGAGTATAACAAATCTTTTATGGTTATTTTTACACATAACTTGAAGGAACATTAGTTTACACAGGCACAGTACATTACAAATGTATTATGCTGTTATGGTATTCTATGTGCCAGACATGTGCCAGTCAAATTAATATAAATGACCAAACACATTCATCCACTGCTCATAGACTACAGCAGACACAAACTTACAGTTTACAGAAGAGCAAACATGTGAAGTGGCCACTAAAATTGCACACATTCTTGAAAAACATGAAGAAAATACATTACATGTTCCAGCAAATGAAACATTATTTCCAAGTCATTTTCCATGACTGGAAAACTACTACAGATTTCCAGGTTTTCCAGGACACAACCCCTGGGCTGGAGTCACACTGAGTTGTCACATGTGGCGTGTCAAATGAGGCCTACCTGTTCCCTGGCTTTTTCCCGCAGTTTCCGGTCTTTTCCGTCCCTCAGTGTGGTCAGGTAGTTGACTGCAGCGTATTCCAGGACGGACAGGAAGACAAAGACAAAGCTGACCCATAGGTATATGTCTACGGCTTTGATGTAGGACACTCTGGGCATGGACGCGTTGACTCCGGTGATGATGGTGGACATAGTGAGCACCGTGGTGATACCTGGAGAAAGCACCAGACTGAAGGTGAAACCCTGTCTATGAAAGTTTAGATGAAAGTCCAGTTATTATACACTTCTACTTTTCCTCCAGTCGTGTAGCAGCCTGCTGCAACACTGAGACAGGAAAGACTGAGTCCAGAGAGGACAGACTGAGACCAGAGAGGACAGACTGAGACCAGAGAGAGAGGACAGACTGAGACCAGAGAGAGGACAGACTGAGTCCAGAGAGAGAGGACAGACTGAGACCAGAGAGGACAGACTGAGTCCAGAGAGAGAGGACAGACTGAGACCAGAGAGAGGACAGACTGAGACCAGAGAGAGAGGACAGACTGAGACCAGAGAGAGAGGACAGACTGAGACCAGAGAGAGGACAGACTGAGACCAGAGAGAGGACAGACTGATTCCAGAGAGAGAGGACAGACTGAGACCAGAGAGAGAGGACAGACTGAGACCAGAGAGAGGACAGACTGAGACCAGAGAGAGAGGACAGACTGAGTCCAGAGAGAGAGGACAGACTGAGATCAGAGAGAGAGGACAGACTAAGTCCAGAGAGAGAGGACAGACTGAGACCAGAGAGAGAGGAAAGACTGGGTCCAGAGAGAGAGGACAGACTGGGTCCAGAGAGAGAGGACAGACTGAGTCCAGAGAGGACAGACTGAGACCAGAGAGGACAGACTGAGTCCAGAGAGAGAGGACAGACTGAGATCAGAGAGAGAGGACAGACTGAGACCAGAGAGAGAGGACAGACTAAGACCAGATAGGACAGACTGAGACCAGAGAGAGAGGACAGACTGAGTCCAGAGAGAGAGGACAGACTGAGACCAGAGAGAAAGGACAGACTGAGACCAGAGAGAGAGGACAGACTGGGTCCAGAGAGAGAGGACAGACTGAGACCAGAGAGAGGACAGACTGAGTCCAGAGAGCGAGGACAGACTAAGATCAAAGAGAGAGGACAGACTGGGTCCAGAGAGAGAGGACAGACTGAGACCAGAGATAGGACAGACTGAGTCCAGAGAGAGAGGACAGACTGAGTCCAGAGAGAGAGGACAGACTGGGTCCAGAGAGAGAGGACAGACTGATTCCAGAGAGAGAGGACAGACTGATTCCAGAGAGAGAGGACAGACTGAGACAAGAGAGAGAGGACAGACTGAGACCAGAGAGAGGACAGACTGGATCCAGAGAGAGGACAGACTGGGTCCAGAGAGAGAGGACAGACTGAGACCAGAGAGAGAGGACAGACTGGGTCCAGAGAGAGAGGACAGACTGAGACCAGAGAGAGGACAGACTGAGACCAGAGAGAGGACAGACTGAGACCAGAGAGAGGACAGACTGGGTCCAAAGAGAGAGGACAGACTGACACCAGAGAGAGGACAGACTGGGTCCAGAGAGAGAGGACAGACTGAGACCAGAGAGAGGACAGAGTGGGTCCAGAGAGAGAGGACAGACTGAGACCAGAGAGAGGACAGACTGGGTCCAGAGAGAGAGGACAGACTGAGACAAGAGAGAGAGGACAGACTGAGACCAGAGAGAGAGGACAGACTGAGACCAGAGAGAGAGGACAGACTGGGTCCAGAGAGAGAGGACAGACTGGGTCCAGAGAGAGAGGACAGACTGAGTCCAGAGAGGACAGACTGAGACCAGAGAGGACAGACTGAGTCCAGAGAGAGAGGACAGACTGAGATCAGAGAGAGAGGACAGACTGAGACCAGAGAGAGAGGACAGACTAAGACCAGATAGGACAGACTGAGACCAGAGAGAGAGGACAGACTGAGTCCAGAGAGAGAGGACAGACTGAGACCAGAGAGAGAGGACAGACTGAGACCAGAGAGAGAGGACAGACTGGGTCCAGAGAGAGAGGACAGACTGAGACCAGAGAGAGGACAGACTGAGTCCAGAGAGCGAGGACAGACAAAGATCAGAGAGAGAGGACAGACTGGGTCCAGAGAGAGAGGACAGACTGAGACCAGAGATAGGACAGACTGAGTCCAGAGAGAGAGGAAAGACTGAGTCCAGAGAGAGAGGACAGACTGGGTCCAGAGAGAGAGGACAGACTGGGTCCAGAGAGAGGACAGACTGGGTCCAGAGAGAGAGGACAGACTGATTCCAGAGAGAGAGGACAGACTGATTCCAGAGAGAGAGGACAGACTGAGACAAGAGAGAGAGGACAGACTGAGACCAGAGAGAGGACAGACTGGATCCAGAGAGAGGACAGACTGGGTCCAGAGAGAGAGGACAGACTGAGACCAGAGAGAGAGGACAGACTGGGTCCAGAGAGAGAGGACAGACTGAGACCAGAGAGAGGACAGACTGAGACCAGAGAGAGGACAGACTGGGTCCAAAGAGAGAGGACAGACTGACACCAGAGAGAGGACAGACTGGGTCCAGAGAGAGAGGACAGACTGAGACCAGAGAGAGGACAGAGTGGGTCCAGAGAGAGAGGACAGACTGAGACCAGAGAGAGGACAGACTGGGTCCAGAGAGAGAGGACAGACTGAGACAAGAGAGAGAGGACAGACTGATTCCAGAGAGAGAGGACAGACTGAGACCAGAGAGAGAGGACAGACTAAGACCAGAGAGAGAGGACAGACTAAGACTAGATAGGACAGACTGAGACCAGAGAGAGAGGACAGACTGAGTCCAGAGAGGACAGACTGAGACCAGAGAGGACAGACTGAGACCAGAGAGAGAGGACAGACTGAGTCCAGAGAGAGAAGACAGACTGAGACCAGAGAGGACAGACTGAGTCCAGAGAGAGAGGACAGACTGAGATCAGAGAGAGAGGACAGACTGAGACCAGAGAGAGAGGACAGACAGAGTCCAGAGAGAGAAGACAGACTGAGACCAGAGAGGACAGACTGAGTCCAGAGAGAGAGGACAGACTGAGATCAGAGAGAGAGGACAGACTGAGACCAGAGAGAGAGGACAGACTAAGACCAGATAGGACAGACTGAGACCAGAGAGAGAGGACAGACTGAGTCCAGAGAGAGAGGACAGACTGAGACCAGAGAGAGAGGACAGATTAAGACCAGATAGGACAGACTGAGACCAGAGAGAGAGGACAGACTGAGTCCAGAGAGAGAGGACAGACTGAGACCAGAGAGAGAGGACAGACTGAGTCCAGAGAGAGAGGATAGACTGAGACCAGAGAGGACAGACTGAGTCCAGAGAGAGAGGATAGACTGAGACCAGAGAGGACAGACTGGGTCCAGAGAGAGAGGACAGACTGATTCCAGAGAGAGAGGACAGACTGAGACCAGAGAGAGAGGACAGATTAAGACCAGAAAGAGAGGACAGACTGAGTCCAGAGAGAGAGGACAGACTGAGACCAGAGAGAGAGGACAGATTAAGACCAGATAGGACAGACTGAGAACAGAGAGAGAGGACAGACTGAGTCCAGAGAGAGAGGACAGACTGAGACCAGAGAGAGAGGACAGACTGAGTCCAGAGAGAGAGGACAGACTGAGACCAGAGAGGACAGACTGAGTCCAGAGAGCGAGGACAGACTGAGATCAGAGAGAGAGAACAGACTGGATCCAGAGAGAGAGGACAGACTGAGACCAGAGATAGGAAAGACTGAGTCCAGAGAGAGAGGACAGACTGAGTCCAGAGAGAGAGGACAGACTGGGTCCAGAGAGAGAGGACAGACTGAGACAAGAGAGAGAGGACAGACTGAGACCAGAGAGTGAGGACAGACTGATTCCAGAGAGAGAGGACAGACTGAGACCAGAGAGAGAGGACAGACTAAGACCAGATAGGACAGACTGAGACCAGAGAGAGAGGACAGACTGAGAGCAAAGGGAGAGGACAGACTGAGACCAGAGAGAGGACAGACTGGGTCCAGAGAGAGAGGACAGACTGAGACCAGAGAGAGGACAGACTGAGTCCAGAGAGAGGACAGACTGAGTCCAGAGAGAGAGGACAGACTGAGACAAGAGAGAGGACAGACTGAGTCCAGAGCGAGAGGACAGACTGAGTCCAGAGAGAGAGGACAGACTGAGACCAGAGAGAGAGGACAGACTGAGACCAGAGAGAGAGGACAGACTGAGTCCAGAGAGAGAGGACAGACTGAGACCAGAGAGAGAGGACAGACTGAGACCAGAGAGAGAGGACAGACTGGGTCCAGAGAGAGGACAGACTGGGTCCAGAGAGAGAGGACAGACTGAGACCAGAGAGAGGACAGACTGAGTCCAGAGAGAGAGGACAGACTGAGACCAAAGAGAGGACAGACTGAGTCCAGAGAGAGAGGACAGACTGAGATCAGAGAGAGAGGACAGACTGAGACCAGAGAGAGAGGACAGACTGAGTCCAGAGAGAGAAGACAGACTGAGACCAGAGAGGACAGACTGAGTCCAGAGAGAGAGGACAGACTGAGATCAGAGAGAGAGGACAGACTGAGACCAGAGAGAGAGGACAGACTAAGACCAGATAGGACAGACTGAGACCAGAGAGAGAGGACAGACTGAGTCCAGAGAGAGAGGACAGACTGAGACCAGAGAGAGAGGACAGATTAAGACCAGATAGGACAGACTGAGACCAGAGAGAGAGGACAGACTGAGTCCAGAGAGAGAGGACAGACTGAGACCAGAGAGAGAGGACAGACTGAGTCCAGAGAGAGAGGACAGACTGAGACCAGAGAGAGAGGACAGACTAAGACCAGAGAGAGAGGACAGACTAAGACTAGATAGGACAGACTGAGACCAGAGAGAGAGGACAGACTGAGTCCAGAGAGGACAGACTGAGACCAGAGAGGACAGACTGAGACCAGAGAGAGAGGACAGACTGAGTCCAGAGAGAGAAGACAGACTGAGATCAGAGAGGACAGACTGAGTCCAGAGAGAGAGGACAGACTGAGATCACAGAGAGAGGACAAACTGAGACCAGAGAGAGAGGACAGACTGAGTCCAGAGAGAGAAGACAGACTGAGACCAGAGAGGACAGACTGAGTCCAGAGAGAGAGGACAGACTGAGATCAGAGAGAGAGGACAGACTGAGACCAGAGAGAGAGGACAGACTAAGACCAGATAGGACAGACTGAGACCAGAGAGAGAGGACAGACTGAGTCCAGAGAGAGAGGACAGACTGAGACCAGAGAGAGAGGACAGACTGAGTCCAGAGAGAGAGGACAGACTGAGACCAGAGAGGACAGACTGAGTCCAGAGAGCGAGGACAGACTGAGATCAGAGAGAGAGAACAGACTGGATCCAGAGAGAGAGGACAGACTGAGACCAGAGATAGGAAAGACTGAGTCCAGAGAGAGAGGACAGACTGAGTCCAGAGAGAGAGGACAGACTGGGTCCAGAGAGAGAGGACAGACTGGGTCCAGAGAGAGAGGACAGACTGAGACAAGAGAGAGAGGACAGACTGAGACCAGAGAGTGAGGACAGACTGATTCCAGAGAGAGAGGACAGACTGAGACCAGAGAGAGAGGACAGACTAAGACCAGATAGGACAGACTGAGACCAGAGAGAGAGGACAGACTGAGAGCAAAGGGAGAGGACAGACTGAGACCAGAGAGAGGACAGACTGGGTCCAGAGAGAGAGGACAGACTGAGACCAGAGAGAGGACAGACTGAGTCCAGAGAGAGGACAGACTGAGTCCAGAGAGAGAGGACAGACTGAGACCAGAGAGAGGACAGACTGAGTCCAGAGCGAGAGGACAGACTGAGTCCAGAGAGAGAGGACAGACTGAGACCAGAGAGAGAGGACAGACTGAGACCAGAGAGAGAGGACAGACTGAGTCCAGAGAGAGAGGAATGACTGAGACCAGAGAGAGAGGACAGACTGAGACCAGAGAGAGAGGACAGACTGGGTCCAGAGAGAGGACAGACTGGGTCCAGAGAGAGAGGACAGACTGAGACCAGAGAGAGGACAGACTGAGTCCAGAGAGAGAGGACAGACTGAGACCAAAGAGAGGACAGACTGAGTCCAGAGAGAGAGGACAGACTGAGATCAGAGAGAGAGGACAGACTGAGACCAGAGAGAGAGGACAGACTGAGTCCAGAGAGAGAAGACAGACTGAGACCAGAGAGGACAGACTGAGTCCAGAGAGAGAGGACAGACTGAGATCAGAGAGAGAGGACAGACTGAGACCAGAGAGAGAGGACAGACTAAGACCAGATAGGACAGACTGAGACCAGAGAGAGAGGACAGACTGAGTCCAGAGAGAGAGGACAGACTGAGACCAGAGAGAGAGGACAGATTAAGACCAGATAGGACAGACTGAGACCAGAGAGAGAGGACAGACTGAGTCCAGAGAGAGAGGACAGACTGAGACCAGAGAGAGGACAGACTGAGTCCAGAAAGAGAGGATAGACTGAGACCAGAGAGGACAGACTGAGTCCAGAGAGCGAGGACAGACTGAGATCAGAGAGAGAGGACAGACTGGGTCCAGAGAGAGAGGACAGACTGAGACCAGAGATAGGAAAGACTGAGTCCAGAGAGAGAGGAAAGACTGAGTCCAGAGAGACAGGACAGACTGGTTCCAGAGAGAGAGGACAGACTGGGTCCAGAGAGAGGACAGACTGGGTCCAGAGAGAGAGGACAGACTGATTCCAGAGAGAGAGGACAGACTGATTCCAGAGAGAGAGGACAGACTGAGACCAGAGAGAGAGGACAGATTAAGACCAGATAGGACAGATTGAGAACAGAAAGAGAGGACAGACTGAGTCCAGAGAGAGAGTACAGACTGAGACCAGAGAGAGAGGACAGATTAAGACCAGATAGGACAGACTGAGACCAGAGAGAGAGGACAGACTGAGTCCAGAGAGAGAGGACAGACTGAGTCCAGAGAGAGAGGACAGACTGAGACCAGAGAGAGAGGACAGACTGAGATCAGAGAGAGAGGACAGACTGGGTCCAGAGAGAGAGGACAGACTGAGACCAGAGAGAGAGGACAGACTGAGACCAGAGAGAGGACAAACTGAGTCCAGAGAGAGAGGACAGACTGAGTCCAGAGAGAGAGGACAGACTGGGTCCAGAGAGAGAGGACAGACTGAGACCAGAGAGAGGACAGACTGGGTCCAGAGAGAGAGGACAGGCTGAGACCAGAGAGAGAGGACAGACTGAGACCAGAGAGAGAGGACAGACTGAGACCAGAGAGAGGACAGACTGATTCCAGAGAGAGAGGACAGACTGAGACCAGAGAGAGAGGACAGACTGAGACCAGAGAGAGGACAGACTGAGACCAGAGAGAGAGGACAGACTGAGTCCAGAGAGAGAGGACAGACTGAGATCAGAGAGAGAGGACAGACTAATACCAGAGAGACAGGACAGACTGAGACCAGAGAGAGAGGACAGACTGGGTCCAGAGAGAGAGGACAGACTGGGTCCAGAGAGAGAGGACAGACTGAGTCCAGAGAGGACAGACTGAGACCAGAGAGGACAGACTGAGACCAGAGAGAGAGGACAGACTGAGTCCAGAGAGAGAGGACAGACTGAGACCAGAGAGGACAGACTGAGTCCAGAGAGAGAGGAAAGACTGAGATCAGAGAGAGAAGACAGACTGAGACCAGAGAGAGAGGACAGACTAATACCAGATAGGACAGACTGAGACCAGAGAGAGAGGACAGACTGAGTCCAGAGAGAGAGAAAAGACTGAGACCAGAGAGAGAGGACAGACTGAGACCAGAGAGAGAGGACAGACTGGGTCCAGAGAGAGAGGACAGACTGAGACCAGAGAGAGGACAGACTGAGTCCAGAGAGCGAGGACAGACTGAGATCAGAGAGAGAGGACAGACTGGGTCCAGAGAGAGAGGACAGACTGAGACCAGAGATAGGACAGACTGAGTCCAGAGAGAGAGGACAGACTGAGTCCAGAGAGAGAGGACAGACTGGGTCCAGAGAGAGAGGACAGACTGGGTCCAGAGAGAGGACAGACTGGGTCCAGAGAGAGAGGACAGACTGATTCCAGAGAGAGAGGACAGACTGATTCCAGAGAGAGAGGACAGACTGAGACCAGAGAGAGAGGACAGACTGATACCAGAGAGAGGACAGACTGGATCCAGAGAGAGGACAGACTGAGACCAGAGAGAGACGACAGACTGATTCCAGAGAGAGAGGACAGACTGAGACCATAGAGAGGACAGACTGAGACCAGAGAGAGAGGACAGACTAAGACCAGATAGGACAGACTGAGACCAGAGAGAGAGGACAGACTGAGAGCAAAGGGAGAGGACAGACTGAGACCAGAGAGAGGACAGACTGGGTCCAGAGAGAGAGGACAGACTGAGACCAGAGAGAGGACAGACTGAGTCCAGAGAGAGGACAGACTGAGTCCAGAGAGAGAGGACAGACTGAGACCAGAGAGAGGACAGACTGAGTCCAGAGCGAGGACAGACTGAGTCCAGAGAGAGAGGACAGACTGAGATCAGAGAGAGAGGACAGACTGAGACCAGAGAGAGAGGACAGACTAAGACCAGATAGGACAGACTGAGACCAGAGAGAGAGGACAGACTGAGTCCAGAGAGAGAGGACAGACTGAGACCAGAGAGAGAGGACAGATTAAAACCAGATAGGACAGACTGGGTCCAGAGAGAGAGGACAGACTGAGTCCAGAGAGAGAGGACAGACTGAGACCAGAGAGAGAGGACAGACTGAGTCCAGAGAGAGAGGATAGACTGAGACCAGAGAGGACAGACTGAGTCCAGAGAGCGAGGACAGACTGAGATCAGAGAGAGAGGACAGACTGGGTCCAGAGAGAGAGGACAGACTGAGTCCAGAGAGAGAGGACAGACTGGTTCCAGAGAGAGAGGACAGACTGGGTCCAGAGAGAGGACAGACTGGGTCCAGAGAGAGAGGACAGACTGATTCCAGAGAGAGAGGACAGACTGATTCCAGAGAGAGAGGACAGACTGAGACCAGAGAGAGAGGACAGACTGAGTCCAGAGAGAGAGGACAGACTGAGACCAGAGAGAGAGGACAGACTGAGACCAGAGAGAGAGGACAGACTGGGTCCAGAGAGAGGATAGACTGGGTCCAGAGAGAGAGGACAGACTGAGACCAGAGAGAGGACAGACTGAGTCCAGAGAGAGAGGACAGACTGGTTCCAGAGAGAGAGGACAGACTGGGTCCAGAGAGAGGACAGACTGGGTCCAGAGAGAGAGGACAGACTGATTCCAGAGAGAGAGGACAGACTGATTCCAGAGAGAGAGGATAGACTGAGACCAGAGAGAGAGGACAGATTAAGACCAGATAGGACAGACTGAGACCAGAAAGAGAGGACAGACTGAGTCCAGAGAGAGAGGACAGACTGAGACCAGAGAGAGAGGACAGATTAAGACCAGATAGGACAGACTGAGACCAGAGAGAGAGGACAGACTGAGTCCAGAGAGAGAGGACAGACTGAGACCAGAGAGAGAGGACAGACTGAGTCCAGAGAGCGAGGACAGACTGAGATCAGAGCGAGAGGACAGACTGGATCCAGAGAGAGAGGACAGACTGAGACCAGAGATAGGACAGACTGAGTCCAGAGAGAGAGGACAGACTGAGTCCAGAGAGAGAGGACAGACTGGGTCCAGAGAGAGAGGACAGACTGGGTCCAGAGAGAGGACAGACTGGGTCCAGAGAGAGAGGACAGACTGATTCCAGAGAGAGAGGACAGACTGAGACCAGAGAGAGAGGACAGACTGATACCAGAGAGAGGACAGACTGGATCCAGAGAGAGGACAGACTGAGACCAGAGAGAGAGGACAGACTGAGACCAGAGAGAGACGACAGACTGATTCCAGAGAGAGAGGACAGACTGAGACCATAGAGAGGACAGACTGAGACCAGAGAGAGAGGACAGACTAAGACCAGATAGGACAGACTGAGACCAGAGAGAGAGGACAGACTGAGAGCAAAGGGAGAGGACAGACTGAGACCAGAGAGAGGACAGACTGGGTCCAGAGAGAGAGGACAGACTGAGACCAGAGAGAGGACAGACTGAGTCCAGAGAGAGGACAGACTGAGTCCAGAGAGAGAGGACAGACTGAGACCAGAGAGAGGACAGACTGAGTCCAGAGCGAGGACAGACTGAGTCCAGAGAGAGAGGACAGACTGAGATCAGAGAGAGAGGACAGACTGAGACCAGAGAGAGAGGACAGACTAAGACCAGATAGGACAGACTGAGACCAGAGAGAGAGGACAGACTGAGTCCAGAGAGAGAGGACAGACTGAGACCAGAGAGAGAGGACAGATTAAAACCAGATAGGACAGACTGAGACCAGAGAGAGAGGACAGACTGAGTCCAGAGAGAGAGGACAGACTGAGACCAGAGAGAGAGGACAGACTGAGTCCAGAGAGAGAGGATAGACTGAGACCAGAGAGGACAGACTGAGTCCAGAGAGCGAGGACAGACTGAGATCAGAGAGAGAGGACAGACTGGGTCCAGAGAGAGAGGACAGACTGAGTCCAGAGAGAGAGGACAGACTGGTTCCAGAGAGAGAGGACAGACTGGATCCAGAGAGAGGACAGACTGGGTCCAGAGAGAGAGGACAGACTGATTCCAGAGAGAGAGGACAGACTGATTCCAGAGAGAGAGGACAGACTGAGACCAGAGAGAGAGGACAGACTGAGTCCAGAGAGAGAGGACAGACTGAGACCAGAGAGAGAGGACAGACTGAGACCAGAGAGAGAGGACAGACTGGGTCCAGAGAGAGGATAGACTGGGTCCAGAGAGAGAGGACAGACTGAGACCAGAGAGAGGACAGACTGAGTCCAGAGAGAGAGGACAGACTGAGACCAAAGAGAGGACAGACTGAGTCCAGAGAGAGAGGACAGACTGAGATCAGAGAGAGAGGACAGACTGAGACCAGAGAGAGAGGACAGACTGAGTCCAGAGAGAGAAGACAGACTGAGACCAGAGAGGACAGACTGAGTCCAGAGAGAGAGGACAGACTGAGATCAGAGAGAGAGGACAGACTGAGACCAGAGAGAGAGGACAGACTAAGACCAGATAGGACAGACTGAGACCAGAGAGAGAGGACAGACTGAGTCCAGAGAGAGAGGACAGACTGAGACCAGAGAGAGAGGACAGATTAAAACCAGATAGGACAGACTGAGACCAGAGAGAGAGGACAGACTGAGTCCAGAGAGAGAGGACAGACTGAGACCAGAGAGAGAGGACAGACTGAGTCCAGAAAGAGAGGATAGACTGAGACCAGAGAGGACAGACTGAGTCCAAAGAGCGAGGACAGACTGAGATCAGAGAGAGAGGACAGACTGGGTCCAGAGAGAGAGGACAGACTGAGACCAGAGATAGGAAAGACTGAGTCCAGAGAGAGAGGACAGACTGAGTCCAGAGAGAGAGGACAGACTGGTTCCAGAGAGAGAGGACAGACTGGGTCCAGAGAGAGGACAGACTGGGTCCAGAGAGAGAGGACAGACTGATTCCAGAGAGAGAGGACAGACTGATTCCAGAGAGAGAGGATAGACTGAGACCAGAGAGAGGACAGATTAAGACCAGATAGGACAGACTGAGACCAGAAAGAGAGGACAGACTGAGTCCAGAGAGAGGACAGACTGAGACCAGAGAGAGAGGACAGATTAAGACCAGATAGGACAGACTGAGACCAGAGAGAGAGGACAGACTGAGTCCAGAGAGAGAGGACAGACTGAGACCAGAGAGAGAGGACAGACTGAGTCCAGAGAGAGAGGACAGACTGAGACCAGAGAGGACAGACTGAGTCCAGAGAGCGAGGACAGACTGAGATCAGAGCGAGAGGACAGACTGGATCCAGAGAGAGAAGACAGACTGAGACCAGAGATAGGACAGACTGAGTCCAGAGAGAGAGGACAGACTGAGTCCAGAGAGAGAGGACAGACTGGGTCCAGAGAGAGAGGACAGACTGGGTCCAGAGAGAGGACAGACTGGGTCCAGAGAGAGAGGACAGACTGGGTCCAGAGAGAGAGGACAGACTGATTCCAGAGAGAGAGGACAGACTGATTCCAGAGAGAGAGGACAGACTGAGACCAGAGAGAGAGGACAGACTGATACCAGAGAGAGGACAGACTGGATCCAGAGAGAGGACAGACTGAGACCAGAGAGAGAGGACAGACTGAGACCAGAGAGAGAGGACAGACTGATTCCAGAGAGAGAGGACAGACTGAGACCAGAGAGAGGACAGACTGAGACCAGAGAGAGAGGACAGACTAAGACCAGATAGGACAGACTGAGACCAGAGAGAGAGGACAGACTGAGACCAGAGAGAGAGGACAGACTAAGACCAGATAGGACAGACTGAGACCAGAGAGAGAGGACAGACTGAGTCCAGAGAGAGAGGACAGACTGAGACCAGAGAGAGAGGACAGATTAAAACCAGATAGGACAGACTGAGACCAGAGAGAGAGGACAGACTGAGTCCAGAGAGAGAGGACAGACTGAGACCAGAGAGAGAGGACAGACTGAGTCCAGAAAGAGAGGATAGACTGAGACCAGAGAGGACAGACTGAGTCCAGAGAGCGAGGACAGACTGAGATCAGAGAGAGAGGACAGACTGGGTCCAGAGAGAGAGGACAGACTGAGACCAGAGATAGGAAAGACTGAGTCCAGAGAGAGAGGACAGACTGAGTCCAGAGAGAGAGGACAGACTGGTTCCAGAGAGAGAGGACAGACTGGGTCCAGAGAGAGGACAGACTGGGTCCAGAGAGAGAGGACAGACTGATTCCAGAGAGAGAGGACAGACTGATTCCAGAGAGAGAGGATAGACTGAGACCAGAGAGAGAGGACAGACTGATTCCAGAGAGAGAGGATAGACTGAGACCAGAGAGAGAGGACAGATTAAGACCAGATAGGACAGACTGAGACCAGAAAGAGAGGACAGACTGAGTCCAGAGAGAGAGGACAGACTGAGACCAGAGAGAGAGGACAGATTAAGACCAGATAGGACAGACTGAGACCAGAGAGAGAGGACAGACTGAGTCCAGAGAGAGAGGACAGACTGAGACCAGAGAGAGAGGACAGACTGAGTCCAGAGAGAGAGGACAGACTGAGACCAGAGAGGACAGACTGAGTCCAGAGAGCGAGGACAGACTGAGATCAGAGCGAGAGGACAGACTGGATCCAGAGAGAGAGGACAGACTGAGACCAGAGATAGGACAGACTGAGTCCAGAGAGAGAGGACAGACTGAGTCCAGAGAGAGAGGACAGACTGGGTCCAGAGAGAGAGGACAGACTGGGTCCAGAGAGAGGACAGACTGGGTCCAGAGAGAGAGGACAGACTGATTCCAGAGAGAGAGGACAGACTGATTCCAGAGAGAGAGGACAGACTGAGACCAGAGAGAGAGGACAGACTGATACCAGAGAGAGGACAGACTGGATCCAGAGAGAGGACAGACTGAGACCAGAGAGAGAGGACAGACTGAGATCAGAGAGAGAGGACAGACTGGATCCAGAGAGAGAGGACAGACTGAGACCAGAGATAGGACAGACTGAGTCCAGAGAGAGAGGACAGACTGAGTCCAGAGAGAGAGGACAGACTGAGTCCAGAGAGAGAGGACAGACTGGGTCCAGAGAGAGAGGACAGACTGGGTCCAGAGAGAGGACAGACTGGGTCCAGAGAGAGAGGACAGACTGATTCCAGAGAGAGAGGACAGACTGATTCCAGAAAGAGAGGACAGACTGAGACCAGAGAGAGAGGACAGACTGAGACCAGAGAGAGAGGACAGACTGATACCAGAGAGAGGACAGACTGGATCCAGAGAGAGGACAGACTGAGACCAGAGAGAGGACAGACTGAGACCAGAGAGAGAGGACAGACTGATTTCAGAGAGAGAGGACAGACTGAGACCAGAGAGAGAGGACAGACTAAGACCAGATAGGACAGACTGAGACCAGAGAGAGAGGACAGACTGAGAGCAAAGGGAGAGGACAGACTGAGACCAGAGAGAGGACAGACTGGGTCCAGAGAGGGAGGACAGACTGAGACCAGAGAGAGGACAGACTGAGTCCAGAGAGAGGACAGACTGAGTCCAGAGAGAGAGGACAGACTGAGACCAGAGAGAGGACAGACTGAGTCCAGAGCGAGAGGACAGACTGAGTCCAGAGAGAGAGGACAGACTGAGACCAGAGAGAGAGGACAGACTGAGACCAGAGAGAGAGGACAGACTGAGTCCAGAGAGAGAGGACAGACTGAGACCAGAGAGAGAGGACAGACTGAGACCAGAGATAGAGGACAGACTGGGTCCAGAGAAAGGACAGACTGGGTCCAGCGAGAGAGGACAGACTGAGACCAGAGAGAGGACAGACTGAGTCCAGAGAGAGAGGACAGACTGAGACCAAAGAGAGGACAGACTGATTCCAGAGAGAGAGGACAGACTGAGACCAGAGAGAGAGGTCAGACTGAGTCCAGAGAGAGAGGACAGACTGAGTCCAGAGAGAGAGGACAGACTGAGACCAACGAGAGGACAGACTTAGACCAACGAGAGGACAGACTGAGACCAGAGAGGACAGACTGAGACCAGAGAGAGAGGACAGACTGAGTCCAGAGAGAGAGGAAAGACTGAGACCAGAGAGAGAGGACAGACTGAGTCCAGAGAGAGAGGACAGACTAAGACCAGATAGGACAGACTGAGACCAGAGAGAGAGGACAGACTGAGAGCAAAGGGAGAGGACAGACTGAGACCAGAGAGAGGACAGACTGGGTCCAGAGAGAGAGGACAGACTGAGACCAGAGAGAGGACAGACTGAGTCCAGAGAGAGGACAGACTGAGTCCAGAGAGAGAGGACAGACTGAGACCAGAGAGAGGACAGACTGAGTCCAGAGCGAGAGGACAGACTGAGTCCAGAGAGAGAGGACAGACTGAGACCAGAGAGAGAGGACAGACTGAGACCAGAGAGAGAGGACAGACTGAGACCAGAGAGAGAGGACAGACTGAGACCAGAGAGAGAGGACAGACTGGGTCCAGAGAGAGGACAGACTGGGTCCAGAGAGAGAGGACAGACTGATTCCAGAGAGAGAGGACAGACTGAGTCCAGAGAGAGAGGACAGACTGAGTCCAGAGAGAGAGGACAGACTGAGACCAACGAGAGGACAGACTGAGACCAGAGAGGACAGACTGAGACCAGAGAGAGAGGACAGACTGAGTCCAGAGAGAGAGGACAGACTGAGACCACAGAGAGAGGACAGACTGAGTCCAGAGAGAGAGGACAGACTGAGACCAGAGAGAGAGGACAGACTGAGACCAGAGAGGACAGACTGAGTCCAGAGAGGATAGACTGAGATCAGAGAGAGAGGACAGACTGAGATCAGAGAGAGAGGACAGACTGAGATCAGAGAGAGAGGACAGACTGAGATCAGAGAGAGAGGACAGACTGGGTCTAGAGAGAGAGGACAGACTGAGACCAGAGAGAGAGGACAGACTGAGACCAGAGAGAGGACAGACTGAGTCCAGAGAGAGAGGACAGACTGAGTCCAGAGAGAGAGGACAGACTGGGTCCAGAGAGAGAGGACAGACTGAGACCAGAGAGAGAGGACAGACTGGGTCCAGAGAGAGAGGACAGGCTGAGACCAGAGAGAGAGGACAGACTGAGACCAGAGAGAGAGGACAGACTGAGTCCAGAGAGAGAGGACAGACTGAGACCAACGAGAGGACAGACTGAGACCAGAGAGGACAGACTGAGACCAGAGAGAGAGGACAGACTGAGTCCAGAGAGAGAGGACAGACTGAGACCAGAGAGGACAGACTGAGTCCAGAGAGGATAGACTGAGATCAGAGAGAGAGGACAGACTGAGATCAGAGAGAGAGGACAGACTGAGATCAGAGAGAGAGGACAGACTGAGATCAGAGAGAGAGGACAGACTGGGTCCAGAGAGAGAGGACAGACTGAGACCAGAGAGAGAGGACAGACTGAGACCAGAGAGAGGACAGACTGAGTCCAGAGAGAGAGGACAGACTGAGTCCAGAGAGAGAGGACAAACTGGGTCCAGAGAGAGAGGACAGACTGAGACCAGAGAGAGAGGACAGACTGGGTCCAGAGAGAGGACAGACTGATTCCAGAGAGAGAGGACAGACTGAGACCAGAGAGAGAGGACAGACTGAGACCAGAGAGAGGACAGACTGAGACCAGAGAGAGAGGACAGACTGAGACCAAAGAGAGGACAGACTGATTCCAGAGAGAGAGGACAGACTGAGAGCAAAGAGAGAGGACAGACTGAAACCAGTTTAGTAGTAACTAGTTTAGTTTAGAGACATTAGTAATATCAATGGTTCTCAACTGGTCTCATTCTGAGACCCAAATCTTTCACTGAACATTCAAATGTCCCACTATTAAGTATATCAAATAAAGTTAATTGCCAATAATTATTGGCAGATTTTAATACTTTAATACTAATAGTAAGTAAATATATACTTAATATACTTAGGCTTCACTATTTTGGCGACAACTGAAACTGTCCACTTTAATTTATTGCTACATTTTTTTTTTTCTCATGGAAAAAAAAATCACTGTTGGCAGCCGCCACAAGGGGGCACCCAGCATGTTTTTGAGTCAAACTCTTGCACTTGCTGTGAAGCAACAGTGCTAACCACTGCCCCAACCCCCAATTTTGACTGCTCATCCATAATAAAACAATAAACCAAAGTAGATTTTTTTTTTTGTCCACACACACTGTGACCCACCAAGAACCTGACCGGGACCCAGCAGCTGATATTAGAACTCATATTTCTAAGTGATTTTGATTGCAGACTACCTGTGTCTAGACATTTATCAGTTAACTCTGGTACTGGTATGACACCTTTCTCTGCTGTGGCTGATTAAGCAAAAGAAGACAAGCTTCTCTGGTTTTCAACTTTTTCAGTGGTCTTACCTAAGGAGACCCTGGCCGGGACGGCCCTGCGGTCAATCCAGAAGGACACCCAGGACAGCATGACCATGAGCGTGGCTGGGAAGTAGGTCTGCAGCAGGAAGAAGAAGATGTGGCGGCGCAGAGTGAAGTTGATGTACAGACGGTTGTACCAGCCTGGACACGAGGTAATACACAAGATTATAAATTACACTTTTAATATCCCTGGTTTTAGGCACACACCTTCAATTTGAAAATTATGAATTTTGCACAGCATTTTCAGATTTCTGGACCTTGTGTACATATAAGTCCCAAGATAAGAGTGGATTTATAGGATTCATTTATGACAAAAACCTAAATACAACAACAAAAACAATATCAGATTGCTTTTCAGAGTCAAGTATAAGATGACCTCACTTTTTACTAGTTTAAAAATCTCTGATACAAACAGTGCACTTCCTGCTGTGAGTCCAGCCTAATGGGTGTCAATGAGACAGATGCTACTTTTGACAAACAGGTGCAAAGAGCTGCAATCCTGCCCAATCAGACTTTTTAATTATGTTTTTATATCCTTTGCGAGTAGTTCTTAGCATATGTCAGTCAAAAACAGCGTATTACTAACTATTACTAACTAACTAGCTAATGAAAACTAGGTAATTTCAAGGAAAACAGTGGAGATACAGATTTGTAGGCATTTACTTGAAGAGAAGAGGCGACTAAAACCACGGAAATTCAAAATAGGATAGAGCAGAATCAGCAGCTGACAGGTGTATTAAGACTGGTCAGCAAGACACTGTAAAACTATAGGAATTTATTCACTGAGCACCTGCCCCGGGAAACAGGACACCAGCCATTGGTCGTAGGATAGTACAGTTTTACATTGAATATTTAACTTTTTTTTACCTAATTTGTGTGTGTAAAGAATGATATATGATATAATACATATGTATAAATATGAAACACAATCAATTGTCACCAAATGAAAGATTTTATTCTTCTATTAAGTATGTATTTGTAAATTGATTCTGAAAGCCAATAATTACAACAGTTTTTTCACATCACAGGCTACAATCACAGTCCCTGGAGAAACAGAGAGGTTCCCCTAGTAGCCCCTCACGGTACTGCAACAGTAATCACATTCTGCCCTAAATGGATTTTGACAGTGACCAGCTTCAAATCCTACATCTGACTAAATAATTGGATACTGTTAAGGTCAGTGGAAGTTTCTGATTTCTGCATTCTATGATCAGCCAAAAAAGTAAGCAATACTGTGTCCACCCACTGGTCAGAGCATGTGGGGGGCGAGAACACAACATCAACAACGCGCTGTGGGCTGTAAAACACAGAGATAAATGTGTGGTTCAACAGAAGCTGGTGGACAAAAACTGAAGAAACTTCCTAGAGCCACCGGGTGCTGAGCCCAGCCTGAACTGTACCTGTGCTGCTGTAGAAGGCCAGTCTGGACGTGGTGTGGAACTTCTGGATGAGGAACTGCGACAGAGAGATTCTATCGTCGGTGCTCAGAGACTCGTCTCCACTTTTCCAGTACAGCATCAGGTCCTCGTCTGTGTATGCATCTGCACACAACACACACAGGCAAAAGGAGGATGAATACAGAATGTGACCTGTGGTGACTTTTTGTAATAAGAATATAATACAAAATACAAAACACTCAGTAGAGCACAATTTGTTGTCAATGTGTATTTTCAGATTACCATGAACGATCATGAATTGCCAGTGTAAACATGATTGGATGCCGACGTGCTGCCGCCAGTTAAACAGGTTTAGATTAGTGGACTGAACTTTCTGAAAGCACAATGAAAAGCTGCGCTAACCTCAAGCCAAAGGCGAAAACTCTTAATAGAGCTAGTAAGCTATACGTTATGAAAAAGTAAAATGGTGCATTTTCAAGCAAAAGTATGTTTTATTAGACATCATATGGGAAATACTGCTTAAAGAAGTAATGCTCTATAAAATGGGACATGACAGCAATGACCCCAGAGAGTTAGGTCTGAGGACGACAGCTATAGACTTACAGCTCTCAAGCTCGAGCGTGCACGTCTGCGAGTCCAGAGGGAAGCGGCTGAAGTCCATGTTGCAAGCTGCAGTCACAGTGACCCTGAGGAATTACAGCAAAGTGAGCCCAGAGTTAAAACAAAGCTTTCTTACACATTCCCACTGTTGGAGTTGGTTTTAAAAAAAGAGCTGACTCACTAATAAAGACACTCAAAAAAGAAATAACTTGGCCAACTTGTGCAGCTCAGTCTGAAGGCAAACCCTCTGTGTATTTAACACACTGCTTTACGCTGGAGAATGAATGAATTTGCCTTTTGTTTCCCTGATGTAATTCTCCATTATGAGTGCTCCCACATCATTAATGGTACAATACAGATCCTATTCCAATGATTTTGTGTGTTAATGGCCGACATGGTTCCTGACATGAAACAGGAAGAAGAGGCCCTCATAGCAGCCAAATATATATAACCTTTGCTTGCTGTCTTCCATACACATACATTCATTCACTGGGTAACTCAAAGGGCTTTGGGCGCTTTGATTTTAGGGTTTTAAAAGCAAAAAGAAGGAGACACCTTTTAGTACAAGCATTTATTTACTTTAAGGAAAACTAAGATGCACACTGATAATAATAATGCCTACCAATAGATTTAATAACTATTTACTAGACAGGTGAAGATCCCCTTCAAACACTTGGAATCATCTAAATTGGAGCGTTCCGTGAGAGCCAGGTGAAAGGTCACTGAGTGTCAGGCAGCAAGCCAACGTGCTGTACGTTCTGTGATTATAAAAGAGGGACAATTGAACGTCTGTTTGCTAAAACTGTGCTGTTCCTGACCTGAGGCTGTAGAGGACATGTCCGTCGGGAAACACGCGCAGCATAATGTTGTCGGTGGTGGTGTCATGGATGAAAGACCTCTTGGAGTGAACGAAGAACACATCCGGGACCCAGATCTTCTTCACCAGGCGCCCGTCAAACGTCATGCTCTTATTGGTGGAGCTCGGGAAGGACAGTCGCTCATCCCTCCAGTAGTGCCTCAGATATAGCGTCATGGTGAAGTCCTGAGAAGCACAAACACAAAATCTTAAAGTTCAGGCATTTATATGAAATACACTGGCAAATCTAAAAAGCCGATTCCAAAAAGTTTGGGACACTTGTACAAATTGGTAAAAAAAAAAAAAAAAAACAGAATGCAATGATGTGAAAGTTTTAATATTTTATTCAGAATACAACATAGATGACATATCAAATGTATAAACTGAGAAAATGTATAAATGTTAAGGAAAAATAAGTTCATTTTAAATTTCAAGGCATCAACACATTTCAAAAAAGTCCATGTTTACCTCTGTGTGACATCCCCTCTTCTTTTTATAACAGTCTGCGAATGTCTGGGACTGAGGAGACAAGCTGCTCAAGTTTAGGAATGTTGTTCCATTCTTGTCTAATACAACTGTCTTAGGTCTTGTTTGTTGCATCTTCCTCTTTATAATGCGTCAAATGTTTTCTGTGGTTGAAAGATCTGTCCATGTCAGAACCAGATCCTTCTTCTACGCAGCCATGATGTTTAACTGATGCAGAATGTGGTCTGGCATTGTCATGTTGGAAAATGCAAGGTCTTCCCTGAAACAGACAACGTCTGGATGGGAGCATATGTTGTTCTACACCATTGGGACAAATCATCAGAAGTTATGGAGTGAACTTCCACTGTTATGCCGATGATACACAGCTGTATCTACCAATAAAAGTGAATAATTCTACTGACATCATGCGTCTAGAGGCCTGCCTCATTTCAATTAAAACATGGATGTCTCAAAACTTCCTCCATTTGAACGCGGATAAAACAGAGCTCTTGTTAATTGGTCCTGCCAGTCATCGGCACAAGTTCAACAATCTTACTGTCTCAATCAACAACTGTGTGTTGAAGCACGGCAAAACTGCGAGGAACCTCGGTGTAATTTTTGACCCCACACAATCTCTGCAGCAGCACATTAGTGAACTGGCCTTTTTTCACTTGAGGAATATCTCAAAAATTGGCTCCTGCCTCTCTTTAGCTGATGCTGAAATTCTCATTCATGCATTTGTCACATCCAGGCTGGACTACTGCAATGCGTTATTCTCTGGACTGCCGAGGAAAAGTACTCACAGACTACAAATGGTCCAAAATACAGCCGCCAGACTTTTAACAAAGAGCAAGAAGTTTGATCACATTAGTCAGGTCCTGGCTTCATTACACATTCCTCATGTTAGAACTGATTTCAAAGTTCTTAATTCTTAGTTGATAAACGGGTTTAGGCAGATGGCTGTTTGGTTAAGAAAATAGCATTTATTGTTTTATCAACTGTGATCAACACTTGCTGTGGCACATATTACATGCTAAAGGCACAGCAGAAACCGCATCTGGATTAAGTCAGACTACAAGGATTGAGGATTACAGCCCTGTGACCTGAATTATATCTGTGTTATATGAATGTTTATGACTAAACATACACGTCCAGCTTGTCAAAGTGCTGAACATATGTCATGGACACGGGCCGCAGCTCCACTGCTCCTAGATTACGCCTCAGTCTGGCCTTAGTCTGGCCTTAGTCTGATGTTGCTATATAGACTGGGGTGTTCCCGCGGCTGTGACGGGACATCCTCCTCTGTGTGTACAGTTACATAAGAGACACAGCAGCACATTGTACTATTGTTTCACGTGATCAAAACACATCTGAGGAGCTTAAATCAATCCCGAGAAATGATGTGATTCAGTACTGTCTAATGTTTAGTCAAATGTAAGCATTTTAGCGCTTTTTAGAGCACTTTATTAGAGCTTTGAGGTGAAGTATAATCAACAGTTTTGGTAGCATACAGCTTTTCAATTGAAATGCTGGTGCCATTTAAAATTGAAAACTTTTAAATTACATCTGAAACTGAACAGAGCACTAGTTTTACATTGACTGATGCAACTCACAAACAGACAGAAACAAAACAAGATTATTCTTCTTTGGGATCATGACATTGTAAATCTTAGGAGAGATCTGCAGGTAAAAATTTGAATATTATCATTTACTGAGCTTTGTTAAAAATTACATTCTATAATTAATTACTAACACTACTATTTCCTGCTTTGATTCTCACAGGATGTTAGTCAGAGAACCGGTTCTCATTCATAGCACTTGTTTCAATGTCTCACTATGGGATATGGAGAATATGTATTGCCAGAGAAGCTTCTCACAGTGAACAACCACCAGCCATTGGGCAGGACAAAGAGCAAGGCATATCCTCAGGCCCACACTGAGGACAGCCCTGGGATGTGACATCTATTGTAGAACCTTGCAAACGTCAGGAGAAAAACAAGGTTGCCAGGCCTCTGAAAACCAGCAAGAGCTTGGAGGCCTAAACTGGAGTATGCCAGCATGATAGCCTCCACAATCCAGTGGGAAAGCCTCAGAGCTGGTCGGCCTTGGAGGAAAGGGTGGAAGGTCTGGAGGAAAACTGCGTGCCCTGGTGTAGTTTCCTCCCTTCATAGTGGGACGGGGTGCCTCTGCCATGACCGCAGGTTGTGGTAGGACTCAGTCCTTCGCTGAGGGCATGAGCAGAGAACTGTCTGCCTGGGCAGGGAGAACAAGTTTCCTTATCCTATTAGTGCAAAAGAAGAGGTTCATCCGTAAGTGTGTGTAAGTACTAGCAGAGTAAAGAAAAAAACATGCAGTTGGTTGCAAAAAGATGAATCTGCGTCTTATGCTGGCTAAAAATTATGGTTGCTGAAAGAGAGTAAAGAAATATAGATAAATCTAAATAAAAGTATGCAAATAAATGCCAAAACAATACTAGATTGATCAACTAAGTTTACTTTCTCTATTTTAACTAAAAATACACACTTTGAAACCCTGACTAATCCCTGTTGGGCAGTAACCAGTCCTATATGACATGATTAAATATTAATGTCTCTAAACCCAAATGGGCCAAACATTTTAGCGTTGTTTTGTCTCTGGTCAGTAAAACAAGCCCCACCCAGGCTCCAGAGAAGCCTAATCCTGATTGTCCTTGCACAGCGCACCTTACACAACACCACTTTTTGGATCCAGTGGCGGCGGAACAGAAGGTTGATTTAATTACATTACAACATGCTCTCAGTCTGACTCTGGGCAAAACACTTCTGAAACTGAGCATTTTAATGAGCTGTGGCACATCCCACTGCAGCAGCCACCGTACTGCACACAGAACCCAATGGGCCCCTCGGAACCCCCACAGCACACAGACCCCCTCAGTTTCAACACTTTAACCCAGCGTCATTCATTCTTTCATTCATTGGCATAGAGTTACTTGAGTTTGTAACATTTATTCTCATAGCTTATTTCAATGCAAACAAAATGTATTTGTTTAGCCAGAACATTAATCCAGAACCCTGTGTCCACAACTCATATTTTAATAAAACATGACAAAAACATTTAGTTGATCAGCTGTGCATTTTGTAAATGTCTATCCCTTCTTGTGTGTCACACTATAAAATGAAAAATAAATGCTGTCAAAACAAAACAATGCAAGTCAACAAGAGAAGTGTAGCCTCAGTTTTACTCTGATGGACTCTAAATGTCCATCTGTCAGTCTTCTTAATTTACTTTTATGGTCCTGAATAAAGTTTCAGCCATCGCAGTCATAGCCTCTTCTACAATCCCACCATCACTGAACGCCTTAAGGCTCGTACACACCGGGACAAATATCGTCGCGCGTTATTCGCCAGCGTTTTTCAACGCGTTTTCTGTGTTCTCACTCAGCGATTTTCGCTGACGATGAGCCGAGTGAACATGCACATTCATTCCCTGACATTAGATGGCGCTTAATGTAAAACAGAAATACCCCGGTACACAAGGTGGCGCTGCGCAACTTTACGCTTCTGACACTCGCTTTTCACTCAGAAAAAGAGAGCAGGTAATTTTTGTAATTGATGTTGCGTTTGTCATAAGTTCTTTGTGTTCCGACACCAACGAGACCAGCAGCTCTACATTCATCTTGCCTTGCATCTTCTTTGTCTTATTTCTTTCCGTCAGTGTAAACGCTACTTGGCGTATATCTTCTTCGCCGTTACGTTATGTGTGCTCGGCAAGACCGTTTTATGTTTGAGCGCCCCCAAGTTGTATTTTACTGTAACTTCAGAAGCTCCAGAGCAAAAGCGCTAATCTCATTGGTCGTATAGTTTTTGACGCGGCGCGTCAAACCAAAAAAACGAACCCGAGGCGTTTTCTAAAAACTGACGCTTTTACGTGTGGCATTTTTCGTGTCGATGTGAACACTCACATTGGCGCTCATTGTTTAGTCACGAGGCGTTAAACGTCGGCGAATAACGTCGGCGAAATTCGTCCCAGTGTGAACAGGCCTTTAGAATACCTTTTATAATTCAGCTAAATTTAGTGAGATTGTGACTTAATAAGCAATATGGCTCTTACATTCTCCCTTATGGTTAATGAAGAAAATTAAGCATTATAACAACTTAAACTTAAAGAGCCATTTTTAAAAGTAAATATATATTCTCAATCAATACTTTTAATCAACTCTTAAATACAATTACTGTATTTTAGTCATTCTTTAGCTTGCTTCCTGCAATAGGCATATCTTATTTATTGTATATGTACACATATATCACTTCAATTATTCAATACATACTTTGTACTTACGTATTTGACAGTAAAATATATATATATATATATATATATATATATATATATATATATATATATATATATATATATATATATATATATATATATATATATATATATATATATATATATATAGGAGTGTCACTCACTCCTCTGATATTTTTGCTACTAGAAACTGGATATGTCTTATTTGAATTTGAAGTGCTCCAACTGAACCGAAATTGTTCAAATTGAATGAATGCTTTTTAAAAACGGAATTTAAAAAGTGTAATCTGAAACCAAATGCATTAATAATAATATTGGATTGGTTTTATATAGCGCGTTTTCAAGGCTCTTAAAGTGCTTCACAGAGTCCATTATTCATTCACTCCACAGTCACACACTGGTGGTGGAGACGTGGCAGCCATTTTGCGCCTACGAACTCTCCAACCTCCAAACATTCACACACATTCGTACACCAGAGCTGTGGCACTGGAGGCAAGGTGGGTTAAGTGTCTTGCCCAAGGACACAACAACAGTATTAACTGTGGGGAGAGTGGGAATCGAACCGCCTACCTTCCGTTTGAAGGACGACTGCTCTACCCACTGAGCTTTCATTTGCTTTGGATCTGCTTTTCCTTGAGTTAAAATACTTTACAATACCTCCAGTTTCAGTTCGACAATTCAATTTCAGTTCTAAAATTCAGATATATGAACCGCTCTTGAAGAGAACCTTAGACATTGAGCCCAGATTTAGAGAACTGTGGGATTGTGATGTGGAGCTACTACAGCTACAGTCTATACTAGTATTTGTATGTACCTAATATCAACCCCAGGAAAATACTCAAAGCAAAGCCTCAAGGCATGCAAAAGCCTGACAAATGATTTACAAACAAAGTGCGCCTTATGATTAGGATTGACGGTAAAAAATAAAGCAGGACAGTCAGTATAGGAAGAGGAGAAAAATTTTTGTGTTTTTTGCAAATATCCCCTGGGACACGGGGCTTCATAGGGCTTTTCCCAGCATATTAGAATGGTCTACAGCAGGGGTGCTCACACTTTGTCAGCATGCGAGCTACTTATAAAATGACCAAGTCAAAATGATCTACTCTCTACAAAAATGCAAAACATATATTTATTTACAAATATATTGAGGATTCCACACCCTGCTGCAGACAAACGGCTTGTGATTGGTCCATTCGCAAAAACAAATGGCTAGGGTAAATCCTTTCTGGGACGTTTTTTTTTTTCTTCTCGATGCAATACCTCGAGTGGCAACTAATCAAGTTGGCTTCAGGGATCTGGGGGCGGTGCCCTATCATCATTTATGACATACTGTAATACAAAAACATGAATAACTTAACTAAATATAAGCAAGTAAAGAAACCTCCATTATTATCCCCAACACACACAACCAAGTATTTTTTAAATATATCATTTTACAGCACATCTATCCAGGCCATGTCTAGGCCCAAAAACTGTTTACTAATGTGTGGCCCTTTGCCTTGTACATCACCATGACTTTCCTGTCTTATAATTATGTTTTTTATTTCATACAATATTTATTCATTTCAACGTATGTATGTGTGCTCACATGAATAACCTTTTGGGTTATGACTTGGGGAATAATATTGTTTCCTTAGCAGATATTGGTCTAGTCACTCACCATGTCCACCTCAGAAATGCTGTCCAAGCTCTCCACCTGGACGTCCACTCCCACAGGCACTGCCGGACCTGCACACACCAAATCAGAACTTTCACTTTATCTTAAAAAACAAAACAGTAGCATGTGATAATAAAACATAATGTTGAGGGTAAAGTTTTCACTATCAGCACATTTTATCACAAGTATCATAAACCTGAGTGTTGTGTTTTCATTTGTGTTGATGTGTGTTCATTCATAAAGATTTTTACAGTAATTTACCACAAAACAGGCCAGTAACTTTACCAGAGTATATGTTTGTGGTAAGTTACTCTAAGTTACTCTATATAAAAAATATTTAAATTATCTTTGCAGATTTACATTGTAAACTGTAAATCTGTAAAATTGATGTTTATACTCTTTATATCACAGTGTAAAAACAGTGTAAAAACAGTGTAAAAACAGTGTAAAAACAGTGTTAAAACATCAAACCTTTTGGGCGTCGCCAGAGTGCGGCCGACTCTAACTTCTGCCTACTTCTGTTTTTACCCTTTTAAGCCCTTCTCAGTTCCATTCATTTCACTAATGTACACAAATTATGTATTTCTTCAGAAACTGTAACTTTTAAAGCTCTGTGATTTACCAAATTTTAATTAGAGCATCAACACTCGTGGAAAGTCAACTCCCCTATTAACTGGTCTGCACCAGCTCTAAATGATTACATGTTTTCATATCGTCCACTGGGGCTCAGTTTTAGTGTCATTAATAATCAGGCCGATGACATCATCCTTTAAAGTGTAGCCTTAATGTTCATAAACATCTTCAGAGTCAGTCCCATTGTCAGAGGGGTGTGTTCCTCTCTTTACATAAAGACATTTTGGTTTTACTTCAGCTGAGACTAGATCCAGGACAAGACCAGATCCAGTCAAGACCACACGTGGACCAGGACTGACCCAGGACCAAGACCATATCCAGACCAGAAAAAGACCAAGTCCAGGAACAAAACCAGACCAATACCAGGACTAAACCAGACCAGGACCAAAACCCAGACCAAGACCCAAACTAAGGCCAAAATCTAAACCGACCCAGACTGCATCCAGACTGAGACCAGGACAAAACCAGACCAAGGCCAGAACTTAGACCTGGACTGAACCAAAACCAGGACAAGACTAGGGACCAAACAAAGACCAAGAACTGACTAGACCAGACCCAGACAAAGACCACATCCAGACCAAGACCAGACCAAGGCCCAGACCAGACCTAAGCTAGTCCCAAAACCACATTTAGACCAGGACCACATGAAGACTGACCAGTGTCGTTTCTAATGGAGACTGTCCCAAATTGAAGCTCTTTGTCCCAGGTCCAAACAAATATCTTTGTGATTCTCAGTTTTTTAGCAGTAACTGTCCTAATGCCAGTTTAACTAATCATATCAAATATGATTTTTTTGATTTCTTTTACCCATGTGCACTTTTTCCATCTATATTCTGTATTTTCATTTTTGAGATGTTAAAGAAAATTCTAGCTTCAGTCTGCAAATTTTTACTTTTTTCTTCAATTGTCTGTTTATTTCTGTCCATTTCAGATGTATTTGGGAAACTGTATATACATTCCACTTGTTCTGCCCTTTTTCCATCCCTTTCTGCAATTTTCTAGCTGTTCAAGTTTTTAGGCCTTTATGGCCTTTTTCTTCCCAAACCATCCTGCATTTTTAGGCTCTTTTAGACCCTCTTTCCAGCCCTTTCTCCCCTATTTACAACCTTTTCTGCCCTATTTTAGCCATTTCTGTCCTATTTTAGCCCTTTAAGCCCTTTCTGCACTCGTAAGGCCTTTCTGCCTTGTTCCTTCCATTAAAGCCATTTATGCCCTTTTTCCAGCCCTCTCTTACCCTGGCCAGCCGCAACTAATTATTTTCCTATTCTATACAAAGAAGTTAGTCTGGTACCCTGTTTCAAGCGTAATGTTAACCAATCAGAGAAACACCAAATGTGACGCAAAAAAAAAAGGCAAAACCACACAGCTATTTGTCAACAAGGAAGCCACATGAGTTCCACTAGTTAACATGGCCAGCAGTAGAACAGACACCAGAGCGGTTTGTTTTTATACTTGCAGGTTATCCAAAACCGAGACAAGAGCAAAATAAACGTCCTCTCGGTAGCAACATCTGCAATGTTGAATGTTTCGGACTAGCCACGCAAACCAAGTTACTTACTTGTATGACGTAGCCAGCAAACCACACCCTACTGCAGACAAACTACTTGTGATTGGTTCGTCCGCACAATTGCTGATTCGCTGTGAGAAAGGGACCAGACTGCCTTACTTTTTAAAAAAGAAAAACGTTTTTTTCATTTTTAAGCCCTTTTTTTTTTACCAAACACTCACATAATCCATAATATATCTCTATTTGACCTTTACTCACCGGTAAACCCTTGATAGTCTGACAAATGGGCCATGTTTGCACAGAAAGTCTGCATTTTATAGTTTTCATAAACTATTTGAATTATTAGCTCTTTCAAAAAAATTGCATGAAATGTTTGTATCCTGTGGCTCAGTGATAGAGCAGTTGCCCCTCAACCGGAAGGTTGGTGGTTTGATTCCCGCCCTCCCCACAGTTCAAACTGTTGTTGTGTCCTTGGGCAAGACACTTAACGCACCTTGCCTCCAGGCAAGACTGGTGAATAGAAGCTTAAGGTAAGTTTCTTTGGATAAAAGCGTCAGCTAAATGAATAAATGTAATATACTTTTACATTTTTAATAATAATGCTGTATTAAAAACTTAGAGTAAGTCCTAGTTACCGTAGTATAAATGTACGGTACGTCCTAGTTAGTTTTATTTTAGTTTTGATCAACAAAGGAATCATGAAAAAAACATAAAAAAAACATAAAACATGAAAAATCTTCCGATTAAAAAAATTATAAAGTTCACATTGACCGAAAGGGTGTAGGCCAAAGTCAAGACCCCTTTTAATATTTAAAACGCAATATGATACAAAAAACAAGACAATAAAAATACACAAAAACAAGCATAATGATTCTCAAGACAGAAGAAAAAACAGATTTAGAGCTAATTATTAAAAAATATTACATTAATTTTAATTACATATTTATGATTTCCCTTCAACACATTTCTTAATAATTCTATTCTTATATAGTTTTTTAAAATTGTAACAATGTTGTTGCCCCTTTTGTATTGTCGTTTAGTCTGCTCCATAAATTCACACAACATCGGGTGATACACTGCTTTTTTTGAGTGGTACCAACACACTGTACTTTGAAATGATATTTTCCCCTTAAATAATACTCCCCTTCTTGATTACCAAATATTTGCTGATGTTGCTAGGAAGTTGGTTGTATTTAACTTTATCAGAATCAGAATCAGAAAAGGTTTATTGCCATTGTCAGTAAACAATATTCACAAACTAGGAACTTTCTTCGGCGATAAGGTCCAACATGAAGGGCATGTATAAAATATAAAATAAAATACTATATAAATAAAATATACAGACTAGATACTTGAATATATACTGTTATAAGAATTTTAATTTCAATGTTTAGAGTTACTGGGGGCTTATAGTTCTCTTCAGGTCATCTCAAATTCATGTCATGTCCTTCGCTCTAATCCAAGCATGAAGTAGACATAACAAGACTGAGACATGGCTTGTCACGGGACTCTTTCTCCTGGACCATTGTGAACACCTCTCACCAAGGACGTCACTGTGTTGTATATAATCTTATGTCATGTTTACATTTTTAAGCATTACACATTGTACTGTGTGTCTGCTTTGCTTCAATTCTTGCAAGGATTAAAACCTGGCCATTGCTTGTTAAATTATAATCTGTCTCCGTGTCTCTCTGGATAAAGAGACACAGAGACAGATATATAAAATATACACACAATTTACAATTGTTGGATATGGTCCAACATTTGCAGTGCAATGGATAGTTCTTGATATTATGTGCTTATTAAAGTGACAAGTGTTATGAAGTGTTTTCTGACAAGATCATATATGCATGTAACAAATATATATGATCAATAATGTTTTTAATTTGATTAGTTTTGCTAGCTTTAGGGTATATGATTTTTAAAACAGTGTGTTAGTTTAATTTGTAAATCCCACATTTTGTACAATTGTGAAATGGCTCTTGAAGGTACTTCCCCAAACTTCTGTGCAGTAATAAATATACGGTAGGTGTGTAGGTAGGAGGAGTGAACAATATAAGATGGAGAGAGCTTTCCGATTCAGTAAATGTCTACACATGGTTGTAGGTCATTACCTGAATACAAAACAGTGGTATCGTCTGCAAATAGGATCAATTTTAATGTATTTGATATATGACATAAATCATTTATAGAAATCAGAAAAACTTTTGGCCGCAGTACTGACCTCTTGGGGACTCCACATTTAATAGTCCTCCATCTTGATACGGGTTCACTCACCTGTACATACTGCTGTCTTTCTGTTAAATAAGATTGATCCCAGTTATGTGTCATTCCCTTAAATTCTCTTAATTACTTAAGACATATTGCATTATCTAACAGAACGAAAAAATTTACATTTTTATCTTTTATTGTGATTCATTTGTGGAAGCCTTATTTCCTCAGTTAGAGCAATTAATGCCAGTGCAGTTTTTTATTATTCCTGAAACTGTATTGAATGTATGTATGTATGTATGTACGTCATTAATAAGGTTATATTTTGCAATAAAACCATCTAAATAGGCAGAGAAAGGTTTCTCTGGAATTTCGGATAGTTGGGGAAATATGGAGATAGCTCTGTAGAAACTGGTGGCTGTCTCCACTTTTATGGATTGGAATACCCTTTGCAACTTTCATTTGTTTGGGAATTCTCCTGCACACAACAATAAATTCCAAATATGACTTAAAGGCTTTGCAATGTTAGTTATTACACTTTTAATTATAGTCTGGTCAAGGTCATTCCAATAAGTAGATTTTTTATTCTTACATTCTTACAGAACATCTGTGCCAGTTCAGGACCGGTGTTAAGAAAGTAGTTATTAAATTAATTAACAATATCTTTCATATTGCCTTCTTTTACACATCTTAAATCATGTAATTAGGAAAATTAATTTTTTTAGTATCCTTGTTCATTGCCTGATTTAGTACATTCCATAGATCATATTCTTTCATATTTTTCTTTTCTTTCAATTAGGTTTAGATAATAACCTTTTTTACATTTTCTGATGATATTTGTTAGTTTATTTTTATTCTTTGTTTCAGACTCTAATGTTTTTTGTCTATATTCCAGCTAATGTATTTTTCTTTTAACATGCTTTAACTAATCCCTATACTTTTATATTGACCATAGTATAAATGTACGGTAAGGACTAGTTACCATAATCTAAATTTACAGTAAGGTTTAGTAACTGTAATGTAAATTTACAGAACACCTACTGTATTCCCATCATTACAGTAACATACTGGCAATGTGTTGCCAGTAAGTAAATACAATAATATACAATAAAAGGTCAGAAATATTATTCCACTGCTAGTGACATTTTTGGAGTATGACCCTGGTTGGACTGACCAGTGGACGGAGCCCTGGATCAATAGAGGAGTTTTCAGGAAAAGATTCTACATTTTTGGAAACACGTCCTGTTTCAGTGCCAGAGGGATGTCAGGAGAGTTGCTGTGTGCCACGTGGGGGCCATATGGTAGGAGTGTGGGGCCACACTGCTGACAGCTGCCATGTGGTGGCACCATGATTTCCCTAGTCCAGGTAACAGCCTGCTCCTGGCCCTGGTTATGTAAGGCCACTCAGATTAACAACACACAGCAGGCTGACTCTGGGACTAATGCTAAGAGAAAAAGTTCTGTTAACCAACTTGGAAAAACCTGCTGGAAGTGGCTGAGGGAATATCTGGTGGTTTTTTTTTTGGTCCAGCATGATTGTATTTGGGCAGAGAGCTCCTTCTTAGGAGTGTTTTTGAGTCCCAGCCCATTCAGAGAGAACACACAGATGTGGTGCTGGATGCATTTGGAGAACAAATCCGGCAGGAACACTCGGATTTTGCCAGAAGATTTCCTTTTGCTATTTTGAGCAGAGAATTATTCTTTGTCACTGACTCTGCATCACAGCACAGCTCCAGATGATAATTCCTGTTGGCCTATGTGTTCCTCTATGGCACTGGTGAGTGGGCAGCTGCAAATGGAGCATGCAGCAAGAGCTCAGTGCCCATGACTGACCTTTCAGTCCCAGAAAACTAACACCGAGATCTTGAGATCTGTGTGTGATTTGGAAAGGGCCACATGTGGCCTGCAGATAGAAATGCTGTGAAGACACTGACAACACTGGCCCTATTTAAAGTAACACTAACAATAATGCACCAACAAACCATACTCTGGGAGCAAGGACACGACACACAGAGCCCTAGTTTCACTCAAACAGACCCTGTACAATGGGCTACTGAAGATGGACACTGCACTTCTCCTTGAATTATCAGCTTCTATATGTGTTCTAAGGTGTTATTAGATATTGACACAAGGGCCAATGAAGAACTCTTATTTATTGGTCAGAATAGAAACTATAGTCCACCCCCTTAAAGGATGATCTATCTCAGTCCGAAGGTTTACACTTGTGGTTGCTCTGTCTGTGCACTTTACTTAAAAACTGAACACTGCCACACAAACAGAGGAGGATCCAGGTTGTGTCTATGGTGATCAGATTGGAACAGCTCCACGCAGTATAGCCTTGATCTCATTCTCACTCAACTCCTGAAAAAGAGTGAAATGACAGATTTGGACAGAGACTAATAAATCTACCCAGACTCCTTCCAGAGGAACTCCTAACAGTTGGGTGATGTTAAAGTTAGTCATTCTTGAAGTAATTACCAAAAGTAAAGTGGGAGTAATAGCAGAAATGCAAATGATTCTTGGGCCAGTTTTGATTTTGAGGTCAGGACCTATTTCAATTGGCATTGAGGTTAGAATTACTGCCTAAACTCCAGTCTACATGGTACTGTCCCCAGCAGTTGACTGACCCTGGTATAAAGTGTTATGACTAAAGTAAGTGTCTTTTTAAATGCATTTGTTTAAGAAAACAGCCCACACATTAACTGCCTGTTTCCACCCACCCAATGTTGCAGAACATGTTTGATTGGTAAGATCAGTGAGCAATCACCAGCCAGACTGAGCTTCAATTAGGATCAAAGATGCTCCATCAGCCTTCTGAGCGCCACCTGTTCACTACTGATAACACCACTGCTCTGAAGTCTTGATCTGCGCAAATATATTTTCTTTTTAGTGTCTAAATTCTCATAAAGCACTTTATTGTGTGTGTTTGGGCACAAACATTACAGTTCTGGGATCTGTCTGAATGTGATGCTGGAATATTCTCCCTGAGCTGATATTCTATTGGTGTCTTCCTTTTTCAGGAAACCATTAACAAAACAGCATGATGCTTTTGAAGCCAGAACAGCCGCAGCAGCTGCTCCTCCACAGCCCGACATGCTCTGCACAGGCGCTCCACTCAGATTAGGTTGGTGTTTGACTAAAATTCTCACAAAAACAACAGCTAACCAACGTCAGACAAAACAGGAACTCAGCTGGGCCCTGTATGGGAGTCCTACAGGAGCTTGAAATGCTCTGTGGGGGGTTCATTAAATGGGCAATCTCCTACTGTGACCCAGCACAGCACTTAATGCCAAACACAAGAACATGCTCTGCTCTGGTTTCTCAAATAAGCTGTCTTTTATTTATTTTTATTTTTTTGCTTTCACAAATCCGAAAGCACCAGTACAAATATATTTCTATTGTCAACAGGGATATGAAGAGTTCCAAAATGAGTACACCACACAACCCACACAGTCATAAGCCTGCGTTTTTTCTATCAAATAAACTTAAATGTCAGAAAGTGTAGCACAGTGAATCAGCTGCTCGTTTCCTTCCAGTGCATGTATCACACAAAGTTTATGACAAAACATCAGCACTCAGACGTGCTACTGGTATGACGTCACTAACTCTCCACCCCTCTTCCAAACCTCTACAGGTGTCTCATTCATCCTGTTCCTGCAAGTTTCATGTGGAGCGGTGGCACAAATAAAGCAATGAAATGATCAGTCTCACAGTCTCACAGAACAGTCCCGTTGCATTAGTCTGTTGTCCTGGGCACAGGAGAACTCTCTACACACAGTTATCACAGAAATAGAACAACCTGTTAGGCTACAAGGGGCACTGTGACCCCCACTGCCACAACAGAAGAGTCATTACACACGTGAAGAAGCAGTAGCAGCGGTGAAGCGGTGAGAAGGCCCTCCCTCAATACCCGCACTACGCCCTGTGGTCTTCCACAAATTATGTAATTGGTGTAAGTGCACTTTGTGCAATGAACCAAGCATGCAGAATTTTTTTCTTGTATATATATATTTTTTGAAATATAATTTAATATTTTAATAAATACATACAAACAAAAACAGACATTTCATGAATATTGAAATATAGCCTGGCACAGCCTGACATGAGCCTTCTATATTCTATAAATAGGAACTCAGTCTGGCAAAGCTCCATAAGCCAGTCAGTTCCTCACATATCTTCTGTACCGAGCAATCACATTCAAATGCTGCTGGTGCGTTGCCTTGCGTCACACTTGGGCGACCCAAGTCCCTAGTTCAAAACACTCAAAATGGCGCACCGGACTGCTGAGAGTTAGTTTTACTCTGATCTGCAATCAGTTTGAAATTAAGAGAGCATTCCTTTTGAAAGCAGATGTTTTTGCACGCCATGTTGTTTTGTTTACTTCTTTGTCGCCTAGCTAATGTTGCTTTGCCCTGCATGCGTCTGTACGTCATAATTGCAATGGCAAAATGATCACTGATCACTCTAAATTGTTATTGAAAATGATAAAGCTACAGCATAGAATCATTTCCTGAAAGAAAAAGCAGAGAAACCAAAGATTTCTTTACCAGACTCTAACTGCCAGGCCTTGTTAAAAAAGTATGTTTCTTTCAATGTCTAAATAATGCTAATTGTACTTTTTAGTTTGTTAGTAGGATTGGTGAAAATGTGGAGGGATGTTTTATAATATACTGAAAATCAGTTTTTAAAATGTCCCATCCCATTTTAAAAACATAACAACATATATAAGCAAAATATATATCAAATGAAACATGTAACCTATTATAAATAGATACATATTTAGAACTTTACACAATTGTTTTTCTCTATTTTGCTGCACTCATGCTAGTTTTCTGCCTTTTAAGGTAAAACGTCACAAAAACAGAGGAATTGTGGCTAATACCCTTCAGCAAAGTCCACTTCCATGCGCACTAACTGAGAGTGTGCATCAAAGGCACAAAAGGGGCAAGGCGTCAGACCACTCTGGAGAATTGGGACACCTACTCACTCGCACACATCAGCGAGAACATGCAACTGAGGGACACAAGAGCGCAAGTACGGGTATTGGGACAAGGCCTAAAACAGACTTAACATCCATCTCGTTCGTCCACACAGACTGCAACCCGATGTTCCTGGTCTCTGCGGAGCCTTACCTGCGAAGGCCGGCCTCATAGTAAAGTCGTGCTCGTCGATGCTCAGCAGATGACTACTCTTCACTTTGCGAGTCTTGGTCCCATCCACCACCTTTTTGGACAGGGGCCTGAAAAAGGATTCACACAGAGCAGCTGTGAGGCTTTGTTCACACACACACTGATATTTTTGATTCAAAATTTGCAGCTATTCAATTGTTCATTCATTCATTTTCTACCACTTTGTTTAGGGGTTGCTGGTGATTGGAGCCTATCCCAGCTGCTTTGGGCCTAAGGCAGTGGCCAGTTAGTCGCAGGGCTAACATTTAGAGACAGACAGTGACAGACAACCATTCACGCTCACATTCATTCACTACGGACACTTTTTGGGGAGGACGCCGGAGTACCCGGAGAGAAGCCATGGTAACACGTAGAGGACATGCAGACTCCTCACAGAAAGACCGCCGACGGCCATGAATGTTGCCGGAGTTTTGAACTCACAATCTTCTTGCTGTGAGGCAGGAGTGCTAACCACTCTGCCACGTGTAATTGTTTTTTGTTAATTACACATTTATTAAATTTATTAAACATTTCTCTTACATGCCTATTTTAAAATTTGACAAATTTACATATTTGATACATAACTTACTCTAAATCATATGTGAAATTTATTTCCTTAGTGACCAGTGGCTTTAGTCTAAAAATCTGAGTCCACTGTGATGATGTTTAAACTGAAATGTCTGGGGCCTGCAGCTGCTCAGTCTCATGTCAGTGTGAAAGGTCTGCAGTAGCTCAGAGGTCCCGATACCTCACAGTTCTGCCACCAGCTCCATCTGCAACTCCAAGGGATCTCGCTCTCTTTAGGACTGTCTCAAACTCTAGTTCTGAGACTCAACAGCATCAAGGTGCTTCTCATTTGCACCAAATCCATCAGTTATTTATTTATTTTTCATTATCACTGACAAACACTGTGTCAGGAGAGTTTGGGCTACAGCTGTGCGTTTATAACACTGAGCTCTGGACTCTGACGGCTCTGAGACTGAGATAGTGCCATGAACAGCTCAAACGTAGCCTACATCTTTTAGATTTTAGATACGATGTGACATGGCTACATTATTTTCTTGCTCGATCAGGTCAGTTCGGTTTGATAGTCCCTTCAGAGGAAACGCCGTCTTAACTACATACTCTTTCCGTTAAACTTGGTAAATGTAATCCATCTTCGATTGGAGTATAATGCGAATAGAAAACCATAGTTATTAGGCAGTAAATAGAGCAAAACATTTCACTCAAGACACAAGAGTCGGTCAAAGAGCTGCTGCAGGTTAATGTTAAAGAAAGCTACTGTAAGTCAGGTTGGTCTGATTGCTCATTAGTGTTACCAAGTTAAGTTTATAAACTGTCTCTCTTGTAAAAGAAACTTACCAAGGTGTCTCCTGATAAGAGTTTCGAAGAGCATTTCAGACCTGAGCAGTCCTCACATAAAGGAGGAGCGCACACGGCCGCTCTTTACGCACGACTTCGCTCCAAGATATAGACGCAGCCGGTGAAGAGACGCAATGTGTGGGACATGTCCTCGCTTCAGAACACTGAGGTGTCCTGAAGCGAGATGAAGGCGTACTTCACACCTTATCTTCAATCACCTGTGTCCGCTCGTGTTTTCCACCAGCTTCACTTGAAGATGCGTCGACGAGGGCACTACTTCATTTGTAGCGTTTAGTTACCGGTATAAAAAAAATATTTTGACTTTATCTAAACGCTCACATTTTTATAGCGTCTTTCCAGTGAAAAAACACATTAGATGCAGTAGGCTCATTTAGTCAGAAGGAATAGAACTGGACTTACGTGCCGGGTTTGTGGCTCTCGGCGGGTGCAGACCAGCGCCTGTTCCTGCCACTGTCTTTCCTGGAGTCCGCGGCCAGGACCAGGAGCAACAGCAGCAGCAGCAGCAGGGTCGCGGCGTACGGCGGCATCACAAGCTCAGGGTCCTGCAGCGGGCACAGAGTGCGGCCACAGGAGGCATGTTCCCGCTGCGGGCAGGAGCTGAGGCTGGGATCACACAGACGCACACAGATGATGTGAGCGCTGATTGGTCCCCTTACTTCTTGCGCGCAGCATCATCGCCAATGCCAAGACGCACCACAATGGGATGTGATGTCTGTGTCCAAAACCGGAGTGAGTATCCATCCCACGGAAAGTCTGCAGTGAAGCTGGAGCAGATCCAAACTTTTTTGTTTAAGCGTGAAACAGATATGGAAAAATATGCAGGTTTTCACGGAAGGGAGGCACATTGCGCTCACTTGATGCTAATTGTTTCTCACAAACGTGAATAATACAGAACTCTACTTCCCATATGAACCCAGAGGAAAGTTCAGTCTTTCAAAAGTGTTATAATAAATTCTGATGATGTTCAGTTTGTGGTGAGATTGTCTAAAAATAACTTTGACCTGGAACATCCAGCTAATGGACTTTCAGACACTTTATATTTATTAGATATATTTATGGAATACCTATGAGCTTAACAAATGTATCATACAATAGTAACTTTAATATGAGATACCTTTTTAACAAGCCAGGCTCATTTTTGGAACGAGTTCCTCTCTTTCAACTCCCAGCCCCTAAATGTTCCCCAGAAGTCGAGCCCTAATATATTTAAAAAAAATATAGGTCCATTTAGGCTACTCATGCCATTATCAAAACTCCATTAAATGTGTTTAATGAAATAGCCTTATACAAAATTTAAATCTCACTTTTCAGATTTGTAACTCACATGACTTGGACTGGACTTGAAATTTTTGGATGATTTTCGGACTCCACTGGGACTAGTCTTTGATAAGTTGGACACGGACCAGGACTTGAAAGTGACATGGTCTTGGAAAAATTGACTACATTGCCAACCATACACTTATCCAGAAGTGGGCCATAGGGCCTTCTCTCTTCCTCCCTCTCTAGACACTTCTTTTTCGGGGGAATACCGCGGTGTACTTAGGCCAGCCGAGAGGGATAATCCCTCCAGCTTGTCCTGGGTTGGTGCAGAAAGAGACATAGTGTGCCTAAACAACCTGCTTCATTTAAATTAATTTAATTGTATCTTTAAAGGTGCAGTGTGTAGTTGCTTGTGTTCTGAGCTACACTCCTGTTTGGACCTGTTGCAGACGTCAGAGTAAAGGCAGACAGCGGCTGTGGAACTATAACCAGCAACATCAGAACTGCTTTATCCTAAAACTTGTGCAGGTCTTTACTTTGACTGAAAAACAGCTCTAATATATCACTGAATTTTCATCCCAAGTTGTTATTTTTTAATGTAATTTTTTATAAACTGAATTAACATGTGTTTTAGTTTTTAAACAGACACATCCTTCAATGTTAAATCTAAAAACAATAATAAAGTGTAGGAACTGAGGCTGATGTGAAAGAGCGCTGGGATTCGGTCCGGACCTGGCCCAGAGTCCACCGGCTCCAAACCCCTGGTTTATACCACACCACACTTTAGTGGTGTATTTGGGCAGTCACTATGAGCAGGTGTAGATTCATATTTATTTAAAATGCTTTATTTTTATTTTTAATACCAGCACAACGTACTTGTGAGCTTGAGCCATAATTCAGTTTTGGTCCAGGCCCTGTCCACACCCAGCATGTGTTTCTGTGTCTGAGCTGTTCACACTAGTGACCCTGTTGTTGGACGCGACTTTATCTGATGCTTTGAGTGAGTGACGGTTTGAGTAACTCCTGAAGAGGCTGTTGTCTGACCGCGGTGCTAGCCTGGCTCCGCCCTCCTACGTACTTCCGCTCAATTTCATTTCGCTTTAGTACTTAGTCTGGGATCGCTGTATATTCTTAGGTTTCCAGAAATCAATTTTTTGTAGGACCAATCAGCGAACAGAGGGAGTGACTTGTTGTTTCCGGTCGGTTTCGGCGCATGACATACGTCACGACCACACGTTAGCGATTGGCTATGGCAGATCCTGAGTGACTCTGGGCAGATCCAATAGTTTTAAACTTCAACAGAGTTCCCGCATACAAGGAAGTAAACGCTTGTCAATGGAGCGAGGCCAGACTCTCTGTACAAATGAAATGTACGAGAGTCTGGTAGAACCAGGCTACCGCGGTGCAGGATAGAGGCAGCTTCTCCAACAGTGTCCAGCACTTTACAGTCAGAGATTCTGCATAAACCAGACAATTTTACCTAAATGAAAGAATAAACCCAGGTGTGCGAGAGGCTGAGAAGATTGTTTCCAGTTTGTTTCCAGACTTCTAATCTCCAAACAGAAAAATCCAGAGCTGCACCAGTTTCGTCATTTTATAAACTCACTGGTTCTGCTCATGACAAAATCCTAGCACTGTTTACATCCAAACTTTAGTTGGGCTGCGCTCAAAGCTAATTAGGCTGTTTTTGATTTTTCATGCTCAGTGTCAGGTTCTTTTGACAGAATACCTCTAAAAATGTACCAACCTGATCCACACTGTGCTGCTGTAGTAGAAATGCTGTATTTTTCAAAACTATAACTTCAGGGACTGAGTGGCAGCAGGACACCATCAAAGAAGATCCGTAGTATAATAAATGTAAATCTAAAACTAGCAGAATAAAATAATCTTGTATGGTTTGCTGAATATCTTGCGTTCATTAGAAACTACATAAATGATAATGCTGTTATTCAAATGAACTGCGAAAGAAGTCAAGAAAAGTGTCTTGGTAAAATCTTGTCTTGTCTCTTATGATGGATGCATAATATGAAGAATAAAAATGGTAATACCAGGTGTGAACAGGTCAAGGCTCTGTATGAGTTCAAAGCAGTCTTTTCATACAAAAGCTATCTGGAGCTTTAGGATTTAATAAGCAGTTGTTGACCTATTACATTACAGTTCAGATTACATAATAGGTGTAAGGCCCAGTCCGCAGACAGACAAGGAAGGAATAAAAAGATCTGCGGTGGCTACGCCAATCACAATACCATGAAGGTTCTTGTTCTTAAAAATGAAAGTAGAGTAAAAATTATGTTAAAAGAGTAGCTGGAGGTGACTGATGCAGGAATAAGGCCTGTCCCTTGGCAGACCGTGTTAGATCAGAAAGGACCAGTGTACTTCTGTCAGAGGGGGGCACTGTGGTCACAGGTCAAAGTCCAACTTGTAGTCCTGAGCTAGGTAGATCCTGCGGAAGATGAGTGCAGCCAGAGCCAAAGTGAGCAGCACGATGAGGACGGCTGTTCCGGTGTGGCTCTCGGGGGGGGGCAGAGGGGCAGTGAAGGCCCGGCCCGACTCTCTCTGGGCCTGTCGACTCTGCTGCTGGGCCCTCCGTTGGCGGGGGCTCAGGGGCCGACCGGCGGTTGGATCTGGAGCTGGAGGGTCATCTGCTCTGGCCCCTGTAGACGTCTCCGTCTGTAAACCACACACACACAATATACAGTCACTTATTACAATAATAAAAAGCCTAGGCTACAATCATTTATGATTCGTCAGCCTTTTTTTAATTTATGTTCTCAAGTATAAGTTTTTAGTAGCTTAGTAGTAATAGAAAGATTTACTGTAGTAATATCAGTTTGAGAAGAACTCATTAACACGTTCAGAGGCTAATACTGTCAGATGTGACAGCTTTGTGAAAAGAGGCCTGTAATGTGGCATAATTAGTTGTGTGGCTGCTCTGAACACACCTGTTCCTGCAGCTGGTGGTCTGGGGTTTTTTGGTCAGTAGTCTCAGGAGCATCCTTCAGGGCTGGAGTGGGAGGCTCGCTCTCACTGGTCTGTGTGGATAAACTGGACTCCGCCTGTAGGACATGGAGCAACGTCAGCTACAGACTGATGGCACACATTCACATTATTATGGAGCCAACATGTGACAATGGTACTATAGCCATGAGGAAAAACATCACACAGTTGATGTTACAAATGTATTATACATCTTTAAAACTATTTAAATACATGTATACAGTCTTTTAAGACCGGGCAATAAACTAATTTTGCACTAGTGTTACTGGTCTATTTATTTGAGCAAGCCAGCAAGTCACTAGACTGAGACTTTTCAAATCAGCAGTTCATCCATATAGCCTCTATCTGAAAAGTCCCACACAGTCTCTTCCCAAACTGCAGCTTAAGTCATCTCAATACGTTCACAGAGGTTTATGTGTTTCACTGCTTAGAACAAAAGAATGTAGTATTCAGAATATACATTATGATGTAGGAACCCCGGCTTACCCTTTATAGAGTGTGGCTCGGAGCCCAACAATATTAAAGTACAATATCACAAATAAATACAGTTCAGGCTTCTGAGATACTTTGTGCCTGTTGTTCCTATAATCTATTGATGAGTTGTGCTTGTTCACTTTAATTATAATAATTATGTTGGAGCCATTGTCTCTAAAATCCAAGCTTAAGTCACAATACTTCATATGGTGTACACTGTCAAGTTTATGTAAGTGACATGATTCACATGGGTACAGACTTTCTCCAAGGCCATGTCAGTGTCAGTAATTCTCAGTATTCTCTCAGTATTCTGTTTTTTCTCGAGGCTCCACCTCTGACTAAACTGTAAATCAAACGTGACACATGGGACAGGCAGTGTTGTACCTTGAAGCTGATTTGCTGAGCCAGTTCTTGGGCCTTGTGGACATCACTGCTCTGGCTGCTGTTGGGGGACAGCGTCAGGAGGGCAGAGCGCATGGAGCAACCACACGTCTCACAGCAGAAGTCCTGGGACCTACAGAACAGCCACAGTACACATTGTCAATCTATTTAGGAACCCTATTAGGAACTGTTGGGATTAGCATAATTTAAAGTAGGTATACACTGCGGTGTGCTTGTATTTATCATGAGATTGTTACTTTAACAAAGTACATTGTATAGATCATTGCAATAATGCACTTATAATAAAAAATAAAGGAGTCTTTACAGCACATACATTTATACCAACAATAATAGTAGATTTTAGCTGAGAAGAACTCAACTTTGCAAATGAGGAGCAATACCGCAGAAGCGTCAGCCAATCATAGAATAGGTTTTGACAGACACCTGAGAGGACTAGGTCCAGGTAAAACTGTCCCCTGTCAGTAACTTGAATGAGTGCTGCCGACACCAATAGAGAGAACTGAGCTGAGATGACTGATTCTGTCGCTCATTGATTGATTGATTGATTGATTGATTTGGGCTGTGACGGTTGTCATGACAACTGTGCCAACAGTGGTGGGTTGCATCCGGCGGTGATCGGCACTTACAGTGACACCAAGTTTGTAAAAATATAACTGTGATAATCATAACAATTGCAATAGCAGTGGGTATTAATAGCCCACTACATAATACTTAATCTTGGCTTGGTCATTCTCTACCACCTTTGGAGGTGTTTTCCACTTTGACCTTGGGGTTTCCAGTCCATACTCCGTGCAGATGTTCCTGTACACTATGCCAGACACTTGGTTATGGCCTTCTATGTATGCTTTTCCTGCCAGCATCTTACACCCTGCAGTTAAGTGTTGGATTGTCTCAGGGGCCTGTTTGCACAGCCTACACCTTGGGTCTTGTCTGGTGTGATAGATCTAAGCCTCTATTGCTCTGGTGCTCAGGGCTTGTTCCTGTGAAGCCATGATGAGTGCCTCTGTGCTGTCCTTCAGTCCGGCCCGTTCTAACCATTGGTATGTTCCGGTGGTACATCCCATGTAGGGGTTTGTCCTCCCATGATGGTCCCTCCTCCAGCTCCTCTTCCTCTGTTCCCCATTGCCTGAGACATTCACTAAGCACGTCATCTGTTGGGGCCTTATCTTTGATGTACTTGTGGATCTTGGATGTTTCATCCTGGATAGTGGCTCTAACACTCACTAGTCAACGGCCGCCTTCCTTACGGCTAGCGTACAGTCTCAGGGTGCTGGATTTGGGATGGACCCCTCCATGCATGGTGAGGAGCTTTCGTGTCTTAACGTCTGTGGTCTGTATCTCTTCCTTTGGCCACCTTATTATTCCCGCAGGGTATCTGATCACTGGCAGGGCATAGCTGTTTATTGCCTGTGCCTTGTTCTTGCCATTGAGTTGACTTCTTAGGACTTGTCTTACTCATTGGAGATATTTGGCAGTTGCTGTTTTCCTTGTTACCTCTTCAAGGTTGCTATTTGCCTGTGGTATTCCAAGGTACTTGTAACCATCCTCAATGTCTGCTATTGTTTCTTCTGGTAGTGAGACCCCTTCTGTGTGGACTACCTTCCCTCTCTTTGTCACCATTTGACTACACTTCTCAAGCCCTGAATGACATCCCAATGTCAGAGCTGTAGATCCTGGTGGTGTGGATCAGTGAGTCAATGTCCCGCTCGCTCTTAGCGTATAGCTTGATGTCATCCATGTAGAGGAGGTGACTGATGCTGGCCCCATTCCTGAGTCGGTATCCATAGCCAGTCTTGTTGATTATTTGGCTGAGGGGGTTCAGACCTATGCAGAACAGCAGTGGGGACAGAGCATCTCCTTGGTATAGGCCACATTTGATGGATACTTGTGCAAGTGGCTTGCCATTGGGCTCAAGGGTGGTTTTCCACAGCCTCATCGAGTTTGCAATGAAGTATCTTAGAGTCCTGTTGATGTTGTAGATCTCCAAGCATTCATTGATCCATGTGTGTGGCATTGAGTCATATGCTTTCTTGTAATCAATCCAGGCAGTGCACAGGTTGGTGTGTCGGGTTCTGCAGTCTTGGGTGACTGTTCTGTCAACCAGGAGTTGGTGTTTGGCTCCTCTGGTTTCTTTGCCGATGCCCTTCTGTGCTTTGCTCATGTATTGATCCATGTGCCCACTTATCTTAGCCGCGATGATACCTGACATGAGCTTCCAGACACAGGTTCCAGAGACAGGTTATTGGCCGATAGTTGGATGGGACTGTACCCTTTGTGGCATCCTTCAGGATCATGTACGCCCTTCGGTAAGCCATTCAGGGTGCGTCCCATCCCTTAGCAGCTGGTTCATTTGTGCTGCAAGGCGCTCGTGGAGTGCAGTGAACTTCTTTAGCCAGTAGGTGTGGATCCTGTCAGGGCCCGGTGCTGTCCAGTTTTTCATACCTGAGACTGTTTCTTGAAAGTCTGCCGCTGTGATGGTAACTGGATTCTGTTCAGGGAGGTTGCTGTGGTCCTCTCTCAGAGCCACCAGCCACTGTGCATCGCTGTTGTGTGATGCCTCCCTCTCCCATATATTTTTCCAGTATTTTTCAGTTTCCAGCCTTGGTGGGTTGGCTCTGCTGTTATTACCCTGCCACTGAGCGTACACTTTCGCAGGCTGAGTTCTTCTGGCTTCATTCTCTCTTGAGTACCTCTTTAGGCGGCTGGCCAAGGCTTGGAGCCTTTGTTTGCCAGTTTCAAGTGCTTCGGGTATGGGCATCTGGTTGTACCTATTGGGTACTTGTTTTCTCATTGCACCTTTCTTGGCCTCTGTCAGTTGGCTCACTTCTCTCTGTGCCTTCTTGATTTTAGCCTCCAGCCTTTGTTTCCATGCATCTCAAGGATCACTGCTGCTGAGGTGTATATCAGCTCATTGGTTTCAGTGATGGTGGTGGTAGGGATCGCACTCAATGCTGCATTCACATCTTCTAGGAGACTTTCTGATGGTACTTCACTTAGCCGTTGTAGTTGACGTCGGGGTTGCCTTTCATTCATTCTCGCCATGATCTTGTCTTTCAGGTCAGTCGCTGCCTCGTTCAACGTTATTGCACTTGTTGAGGCTTTGTACCCAATCTCTGGTTGGGGAGCCCCCGTTGGCTCCCCTATGACCTCTCGCCCTGGCTCCCCCTTGCTGTAGCATTTTTTGTGTTGTATCTCAAGTTGTGATAGCAGTTGCCGCATGTGGATGTTGGAACACTGAGCTACTAGTTGCTTCGACATAAGCGTGGATTGTGGGTTTCGAAGTAACCATTCATCCCACATCCTTTTCATGTAACCCCTCTGACTAGGGTTACTGGAGTAGTAGCATTCCAACAGAGCCTTGTTATCGCATCTCATCCATCTCCGTGTTGTTCTTGTTCTAGTTCCTGTTCTTGTTCCAGTAGCCCATTTGTCATGAAGTTGCTTTGGTTCCCCAACACCTGACGCAGACCTTGTTCGGCCGGTCGCCGTCTGATCCGGCTTCTCATAGCATTTATTGTCTCTCATCATTATTATGAGGTAGGCAGTAGCGCGAAGGGTCTTGCCTAAGGACCCCCACTGGATAGCACCCCGAGGGGGATTCGAACCTGGGCCAGTTTAAAGCATTTTAAAGCATTTTCGGTGGCTGGGTGACCTCATATGACCTATAAAGTAATTATTAATATTTCAAAAACTATATCAGCACAAACTAAAATTTTTGCAGTACAAACGATCTAGATTTTTGAGTCAATCGAGGTTTGGTGGGGGGCCAACTTCACGGAGGTCTCTAGTAAATATGACAGCCCTCTTTCTATGTAGGCTAACTTAAACACTGAACATGAGCAACACAAACAAAGGATAGGTTCCAGAAACTGCGAGTATTCATCAAAAGTATAAAATGTGACGGATTTTTGAGAAATATTCTCTTTGTGTTAATTTGCTGATGCACGTACAGTATGTCTAATTGTAAATTCAACTGACTTTGTATTTTAAATATTGTAAATAGAGAATTAAAATTAAAATACAAACTAAGCTCCACTCACTGGTCTCATCCCTGGTCTGACTTTTCTGTTATAATGAAAGTTGAAAGTTGAATTCCTGGCACGCAGCTGTTATGCAGGCTAGTGCAATACAGATATTGAGCATATAAATGTTGCGATAATGACACATTTGTCTTAACAATGCTCTACTCCACGATTTACAGCTGACATTCAGATTTGCAAATAAAACAGCAAAGTGCTAAAGTTTGAACAAAGGAGGATAGATTACCTCACTCTAAAAGCAACGCAGACTGACACTTGTCATATTCAGATTTCAACAGGTTGTTGTGGGTTAGAGTTATCACTTAAATTGTTAAGCGATGAACTCAACACAGGCTTTTCATCAGGGACAGACACAGATAACAGCCTCTTCCTGTCTCTCAGCTCATGCGCTAATGAAACAGCAGCACAGCTGTTAATAGAAAAACCACTTTGGCCGGATTCTCTCCTCTCTGGCCTTAAGCTGGTCTCTCTCAGGGAAATGCAGTGTGAATGAGGAACATGCCCACTCCTGCCTCCTCCAGTCCAAGAGACTGGCTGCTGGTCCATAATGCACAATTCCCATGGAAAGACCTGGATTTTTGTACAGAGGAATACTTAAGTTTTTCTTTCCATCTCAGAAACATATTGGGTTAGATGGATGAATATATCATCCACATGAAGATTCATAATGTATTACTCAGTTACTAGGGTTTAGTTTTTCCTTCACACTTCTGCTCTTACTGCCTCAAGAACTAATTCCCCACACAGAGCTACCTTTGCAAAATATCAATAAAATCTGCAAATCAAAAGTCTGGTAAAACAGCATGGAACTAACAGGAGATAAAGTTAGTTGTAAAGTTAGATCTTTTCCAATATTGTGCTTTATGCTTGTATTGAGGTGATGTTGACTTGGAGCAGACACACGTTAGAGAGACAACAGATGCACTGTGCTAGATCTTGAAGATACTCAAGTAAAATTGAAAAATGACTAACTGCTCACATTGTGGAGGGTAGTCAACCCATGTATTTGACAACTGCATATTTAAAAAATGCATGAAATAGCAGTAAATAATATGTCTGTATGATGTACAGTGCTCAGCTGTTGTCAAGGCAGTGGTGCGTAAAGTAACAACTACATCTCAGAGTCATATAGAGTAAAGTATAATGGGAAATAGGTCTCAAGTTGTCAGACAGACCATCAGTGAGTTTGAAACAACCAAAAACAATAACTTCCTTCTTCTTCTGTATGTTACAGCAGCACTGTTCAGTGGAGGTTGGAGAGGTTGGAGAGTCAGCGCAAAATGGCTGCCATGCCACCGTCGGTCAGATGTTAATTGATAAAGTCTCTTGGAATTAGAGACGAAATTTCTACACCTTAAAAAAAAAAAGTCCACATGCTTTTACTTTAACCATTTTTTCAAGATGACCTGGATGACTGAGAACCTTCACAGACGTATTATTATTATTATCATTTATTAGGGGCCAAGCACCGAAGGTTGCGAGGTACCTATTGAAATTGTTAGATTTCTTATTATTCCGCCATTGTCATTGCAAGTCTATGGCAGCCCATAGAACCGTTTGATAAAAAGTTGTGAAATTTGGCACACTCGAGGACAGTATGAAATGTCACCATAACAAATCTGAAGTCTCTAATCCCTCTAGTGCCACCACCTGTTCAAAGTTGGACTTGTGTTTATGCTAATAACTTTTGAACCCTAAGGGAAACCCTTCTGAAGTCACCACACAACTTTAGGACAGTTCATGAAAACACATACAATAACACTATTGACACATTCCAAGGTTTCAAATTACTTACAGTAGATAAAAAAAACTAATGTAACATCACATTCGGTGTTCTTTTAAAAAGTTAAATTTCATACAATCTAAAGCAAATTGTCAGACTCTCTGCTGAGAGTAAACTTAAAAAAAAAAAAAAAAAAAAAAAAAAAAAAAAAAAAAGTTACAATCAAGCAAATCTTACTTTTTGGCCAGAGCTCTCCTCTCCTCTGGGGTGTAATCAAGAGATCCTATTGCTCCCTCCCCCTTTGTGGGCATAAATCCAATGATGGCTAGCAGGGCCGTCCGAACTGATAAAACAAATGAGAAAATTACCAATCAGAATAAATATGTGGTAAATTCCTGTAAAAAATTGCATACAAAGGAGGTGGAATGAAAACTTGCACATATTATGTTGTTATGTTTGGTACTAGTGTTACATAATGTTTTGTTTCGGAGTCTAAGCCTGGATTTACTCCAGCCTCAGCAACAACATCCACTATGTGTTTGTACTCACATAATGTCCAGCTGCTTGACAATATGCTCAGGGTCAAAGCTCATGTTCCGTCTGTGTTGCGGTGCAATGCTTTACCAAATGCTACACAGTGAACTATTTGGAATGCCAATGTTCAACTGAATCATTAAGTTCTTATGCAATCACTTTTTCACAATTTTAACTGGTGTTCAGCTGAGATCATCTGAGTAAACTGACTGGATCTGTGAGATGTTGGTGCAGTACTACATATACATTTAAAGAATACAGTGCATATAGCCCATACTGTAGCTGGGCAGAGGCATTTTTTTTTATGTCTGAATTTTTGTCCTTGGTCTTGGTGATATTTAGTTGGAGTTGTTTTTTCAACTGCAGTCATAAAATCCCTAATCCTAGACTAGACTATAGGAAATACAACAGAGTATCGCTCAACTACAGCAGACTACTCAAAGGGTTTAAAATGTGTCATGTATTATGTATAAGTTGTAATTAAAAGAGTAATGATTTAGAAATTGTCCCTTGTTGATCTCTTGTACTGTAGAATACAGGCTTCCTGACATACTGCGTACTGAGTACTGACTAAAAGTGAGCACATATTTGTTTAAAATGTGCCCAATTAGAGGCCACTACAACTTATGAAATATCTGTTTGAATACAGTTTATAAGATGCTAGGAATTATCACTAAAGGGCTGCTCAGAATGACAAAGAAGTAAGCTTGTGCTCTGGGTAAAAAAGCTACTTGTAATTGTCTATTTTGTCAATAGCATTTGTCAGGAGTTTATGGAAGATTTACAATGTAAATGTAAATGATTTCTGGTAAGTTTGAGCTCTTGCACTCAGGTCCCACTGGCAACTAAAGTATTTAAAAAGTTGTTTGTCCCATGTGTATTGAATATTTTGAACACAGGATGAATGAATTTTAAACATGCCTCCGTGAGAAATAGATTGTTTTTATGAACTGTGTTTAGAATATTTATTATATTTTACAATATAGAACTACAGAAGGAAATTAGCTGTTAAGCTATAATCTGGTAGAAGCATCTCTGCTTTGGCTTAATGTACATTGTACGCTGCAAGAAATAAACTGATCTAATCTAATCTATTTAAGACTGACTATGCTTTATTCTGACTTTGATTGGTCTAATGTACTGGAGAGACAAAGGAAACTTTCTACTTTGGTGGAAAATAAAGTTAGGCTGTATTCTATTCACATCTAGTCATGTCAAATATTAAATGCCTAATGTAAAGGTTTTTATGTGTAGACCATGCTGCAGACTTACTGCTCCAAGAGGGCTGCCAGGTCTCCGGATGGTGTCCAGAAATGCTAAGACAAATTTTCTTTCCAACTTCAAATCTCCCATTAGGCTGGAGAAGAGCAATGAAGCAAGGGAAATGTCAGCAGATAGTCAGAGGATATGTTGGCTACATAGCACAATATCCATTTAGACAACTACTAATACAAGTGAAATAAAGGGGTCCAGAATATACTGTGAGACACAAAGTTACTAAATATTAAGAAAAAATACCAGTACCAGTCCACTATTTGTGTGTGATATGATTGATTTTTGTTTTGGTGCAGTGCTGTCACAAACTGATGAGGGGATGACAGTGCTCTTACTCTCGCTATAGTCACTAGAATTATACCTTTTCAGGTGATGGAAGAATAAGTTACCCTGGCAGATTGTGTGATAAGACAAAACTTCACTTTCACTACTTAAATGTGTAGGTTGAGTGTTTGTTAACATTTTGGATTGACCAAGAGCACTGTAGTTGTACAATAACAAATTGAATCCTCAAAAATGCCTAATAATTGTGCACACAATGTAAATGACAGCTTGAAGTCTTTTGTGGTAGTTGTGGATGAGGCTCTTTATTTTCTCAGATGGTAAAGCTGCCCATTTTTCTTGACAAAAAGATAAAAAATAAAAAAGTAAACAGTTGTTTGACAATAAATGGCTTCACCCAACCACTAAGGAGTGAAAGAAAAAAAATGTTTTCATTCATATTCTTTGAAAAATGGCCAAACAATCAAAAATTCTGCACAACTGTATCTGTCACATTGCTCTTTCTTGTAATTCATTGACTCCCATTGATTGGGAGTCACTTTCACTGATATCAAAACCTTGCTCAATAAGGTATGCTCGTTAATACAGCCCCACATGACCCGTAATAGTATGGCAGGGAAAAATTATTGAATAAATTAAATAAATGTGATATTAAGATATGACTATATAACAGTTTTTGAGAATAGTTAACATAAAGTTTGAGCCGGTCACAAAAGCAGTTTGGGAGTGTCATAGAAATGAGTGAATACAATTGAAGACATTTTGATATTGCCCTGACAGCGCGGACAACTGTCAGTATATGATGCAACAGAAAAAAAATGATAGGCTGTCTATTTTCCACACTTTGACTATGTGTTTTGGCAACATTCAGAGGTGATTGAGCCGTGATTCCTGGGCTTACTGTGAGGAGGATGATGCTGGGAGGCTTCATTGGGTACTCTGGGGGCAGCACAATTCTGCCGTGGTAAACCCCACCATCAAAATCCGAATCTGGAGGGCCGCGTACAGAGAAGTGCCACTCAAAGAGATTGTCCTGGGGCAACACACAAGTCACATTAATCAGCAGCTGTCTGAAGGACGGCCAAGTGGCTTGGAGTGTCCTGTGCTGATGGTTGGTACTTACTGTACAGCGAGACATATTCCAGGAACTTTTGTTATAAAAAAAAATAAATAAATAAAAAACTACCAGAAAAATATCTCAATAAGTGTATATGAAATGGAATAATAACTCCCAAGAACACATAACTGTCCAATATGTATTTTTAACTAACTCCAAAATAGCCGGTTTCAGGTAAAACACACTAAGTGTAATGATATAAGTCTACACAAAAGCAACTAAAAAAATAAAATCAAACATATGGTTTGTGACAATATGTCAATATGAAACTAAATTTGCTCAGTTGAGGAACTGCTGCACACTATTACCCTGGCCAGCAGTGACAAACTCGGTTAAAAGTTATTCTGGTATCTTGTTTCTTGCGTTCAGTTTCAAGGGCGGGGTTTAAAAGAGGAATTTAAAAAAAAAGAGAAACGCCGGACATGGCACAAAAAACACGACACTACACAGCCGTTATTCATCAAGAAAGCCACACATACACTCACCTAAAGGATTATTAGAAACACCTGTTCAATTTCTCATTAATGCAATCAATCTAATCAACCAATCACATGGCAGATGCTTCAGTGCATTTAGGGGTGTGGTCCTGGTCAAGACAATCTCCTGAACTCCAAACTGAATGTCAGAATGGGAAAGAAAGGTGATTTAAGCTATTTTGAGCGTGGCATGGTTGTTGGTGCTTAGATGGGTCGGTCTGAGTATTTCACAATCTGCTCAGTTACTGGGATTTTCACGCACAACATTTCTAGGGTTTACAAAGAATGGTGTGAAAAGGGAAAAACATCCAGTATGCAGCAGTCCTGTGGGCGAACGATGGGCCGACGAATTCAAGCTGATAGAAGAGCAACATTGACTGAAATAACCACTCGTCACAACAGACAGCAAAGCATTTATGTAGCCACAACATGCACAACCTTGAGGCAGATGGGCTACAACAGCAGAAGACCCCACCGGGTACCACTCATCTCCACTACAAATAGGAAAAAGAGGCTACAATTTGCATGAGCTCACCAAAACTGGACAGTTGAAGACTAGAAAAACGTTGCCTGGTCTGATGAGTCTAGATTTCTGTTGAGACATTTAGATGGTGGAGTCAGGCTGGTGCTGGTGTAATGGCAGCAGTAGCTCAGTGGGTAGAGCAGTCGTCTTTCAACCAGAAGGTAGGTGGTTCGATTCCCACTCTCCCCACAGTTCATACTGTCGTTGTGTCCTTGTGCAAGACACTTAACCCACCTTACCTCCAGTGACTGTAACACTGGTAATTACTGTAGAACAATGTAAGTCGCTTTGGATAAAAGCGTCAGCTAAATGAATAAATGTAAATGTAAATATAATGGTGTGGGGGATGTTTTCTTGGCACACTTTAAGGCCCTTAGTGCCAATTGGGCATCGTTTAAATGCCCAATTCTGACCATGTCCATCCCTTTATGACCACCATGTACCATCCTCTGATGGCTACTTCCAGCAGGATAATGCACCATGTCACAAAGCTCGAATAATTTCAAATTGGTTTCTTGAACATGACAATGAGTTCACTGAACTAAAATGGCCCCCACAGTCACCAGATCTCAACCCAAGAGCATCTTTGGGATGTGTTGGAACGGGAGCTTCGTGCCCCACAAATCTCCATCAACTGCAAGATGCTATCCTCTCAATATGGGCCAACATTTCTAAAGAATGCTTTCAGCACCTTGTTCAATCAATGCCACGTACAATTAAGGCAGTTCTGAAGGCAAAAGGGGGTCAAACACAGTAATATTATGGTGTTCCTAATAATCCTTTAGGTGAGTGTACTTTCCTTGTTATTCAAAATTGAGGCGAAAGCAGAAATAAATGGCCTCTCAGTAGCAGCGTCTGCCCTGTGGAATGTTTTGGAGTAGCCTTACGAGCAGAGTTACTTGTGTATGACTTGATCAGAAAACCAGTCCCTGCTAAAGAGAAACGGCTTGTGAATGGTCCGTCCACAAAATCACAGAGGGAAAGGTTTGCTGTGAAAAAGGGACCAGACCAGTCTGCTTTTGGAAAAAGGAAAACCGTCTGGTATACCAAGCTAGCACACTACACAGTATTTCATGATTACGACAAAGAATCAAGGTCAATCATTCAGAAACAAATGACCTGTATTAAATAAAGCACTCTTCAAACAAAAAAATAATTCTAAAAAGATTGATTTTTGTCTTTGAATGTGTAAAATAAAAATACTGTGTTTGACATACTTCCAGGGGCTGGGCGTGGTAGTGCTCTGTCGGCTCTCTCAGTTCAAATGCTTCCTTCATCAGCCTCTTCACCGCTGCAGATTCAAAAAACACAAGGACACAAGTGGAGGTTAGTTACAACTGTAAGTATTTTATCTGAACTACTCTCTTTTAGTTTTAAGTGATTTTTTTTTATCCTATCTCTCTTCGGTTTGTATGTATGAATTGGGCAAAACAAATAAACTTGCCTTACAGACTACATACAAATAAATAATCATAATCTGGAGAGAAGCCCCTTCAACACTGGTATTGGTATATAAAGAGAATTGTGTAAATAATAAATAAATAAATAAAAGAAGATTTTAAGAATGCAACAACTCATTTTATAGCTCTTGTGCAGCAACAACCACTGCCTTACCTAGGGTCTTAAGAAAGCAATTTTATAAACAACTTATATAAGGTTCCAACAAGCCCACCAAACAAGACCCCCAAGTCCAATTATACTTGCAAAGAACTCCGACCTCCACAAAATGAAACAGAATGCATATCCAAAAACTCTCAACTCAAAAAGGGAATACAAACATTTTAAAATTACATTTTACAACGTATATATAGAATAAGAATATATCCATAATACTGTGGTAATGCAAATAATACTTTGTGTATTATTAGCTTGATAAAATGTGTGTACTGCGGACAAACAGCATGAACCAAGCTGCGGCGGCAGTGAAGTAAACATGTTGTGTTGAGGGGTCAACCGGCTCTTGTGGCTGCAGAGTTTATTAAATACACATGGAGAAACATGTCAGCATCACCCTCAGCCACATGGACTAGCATTTACACAGGTCTCAGGGCCCAGATTCAGATGTACACAAACAACTGGTTGACCTTAGGTGGGTTGGTTGGTTGGTTACTCAAGTCCTGCTGATGATACTGGTGGGTGATGGAGGTTACTGTGTGTGTGTGTGTCAGTGTGTGTGTGTGTGTGTGTGTGTGTTGGAATGGGGGGGGTTATTGAGCAAGGTTCTGTCAGCTAAGGACACAAGGACACTCCACTATAGCTGCTCTGTACAGACTGTGCAAAGAGAGAAAGTGCATCAGCGCTGCAAAATGAGACCAGAGTGCTCCAGGACAATCAACCATTTTTAAGACCCAGGCCAGTGTCAAGGACATACATGTGAAACCATATTTTTTATGTAATCAAAATACGTATTAAAAGACAGGGTGAATTTATGGTCCTCATAGAACCATACTGTTGCAGCACAAGGAGGAAGACTGGGACATAATCAAGAAGAGGGAAGCGGAACTAAGAGGGATTCATGGAAGCTAAATTGGCTCAGAATCCAATGCACTGCAGACTATTTGGTATTGAGTTGGAAATTGAGGCTGTGAAACGAACACAGCACCACAGGAGCAATGGGTGGGATGTGAGGAGAGCTGAAAAAATACCGATCATACCATGAGGAGATTAAGCAAGTGTTCCGCCAGATCGTGCTACTAACACACAAGATATGGATGCACTACCACATAACAGCACTGGACACAGAATGCCTTAAATCTGGAAATACAGAGCACACAATATAGAGAAAGGATAGTCCAATTGACTTTCAAAACTGCTTCTTATTTCGGAATAAGATCACAAGTCTATATCTCTCTGTAAAGATCCACAGAAGCATGTTTTGCCTTAAAATTAAACTCAGCTAATTTTCTTTGTAATTTCAACTGGCCCTTTCAACAAACTACAAAAATATAATTTTAATTACAAACATAAAAAATCTATATAGCAATAAACTTTTGATATGGCTCAATCAAGCTTAAGGCCTGGGTCCATTTCTACCATTCCAGCCAGGAATTGGGATTTAATTTAGCATTAGCATTCATTTAGAATAAAAAAATGGAGTTAAATGTAGAGATGGAGCTGGGACCTCTTCAGTTCAAAGGCTGCCTCTATCTCTCTGGGCAGCAGTTGCTGAATCCATCACTGTCTGCAGATTGAGTTCAGAGGTGTGGCAGACTTTCAGGACTGGACTCTGGGAGTATCAGCTCACAGGACATCACAGTCTCAGGTACTGAGATCATATCCTGAGCTGTGGGCTCACTCATTGGCCCAGAGAAAACTTCCATATAATTAAAACACTGGAACAGCAGATTTTTAGGACAAAGAAAAAAGTCAGTGTACATATCTATTATATAAACTGCCAAAATTTCATTGAAAAATAAAATTTTAACATGTCCAGAAACACAAACTTTTGAAAACAGCCTTGCTTGTGCACTTCATAATCGTGCTGCATTATTGTGTGAACTGTTCAGTATGAATAGAGCAATAACAGAATATTGTAGTGCTGCAATGTCGCGTAATGGCGGCTTGTGCTCCTGGGAATGGAGAAAGTTTCATTCTATCACAAAAACTCAGACCATGATTATCAAAAGTATGGGAATACTTTAAACAGAGGCTAAATAAAATGGTCCTTAATGGTCCTGTAAAACCAAAATGGTGTACCCCGGCAGCACAACTGCGATGCATAAGCACCTCGGACAAAAACATCCTGGCGCTCTCCGACTTCAAACTGACGAGCCATCTGTGTAAATATTTATTATTACAATTAGTTTTGGGAGTAATTGTAGCGTTGTATCCTGATGCGTTTTGGTCGACAATTAACTCATATATGCTAAATAATAATGGTAATGCTAATCGCTAATGGTATAAGTTGAACTGTAAATGTATATTACTGTATAAGTTACATTGGCAAAAATAAAGTAATTTTTAACTTTTAAGCAACATTTACTGGTTGTTAGAAGTAGTTTATGCACACGTAGACCTAAAATGAACTACTAGATTTACATTCAACCTTTAAGCCCTTTTCACGTGTTCCCTAATTGGGGGGACTATAGGAATTAAGACACTCAGAAAATGATGTCAAAGCAGCACATCAAATTGATCTGCTTAGACTCAGCTACAAGCACATATAAGCAATTTACAAGCAAACAAAAACAGGTGGTACCAAAATATGCCAAATTCTGTCCTATTTGTTATAATGGAGACTCCACCTGACCATTTCATATATATATATAAAAATTATATTTGGTGCAGGTAAATGCTGACATGTGAGTCTGTAATTTAAAATAGTGTTTGAGATGCAACTGACTTCATCTAAAGGGTATATTAATTCTATTATTGTTTTTTTCTTTAGGCGGAAATGTTTTTGGGCTTGTTTTGCCGTTTTATTCTGAAACTGTAGCATTACAATACAATTAAGATTGTAATCAAACTATTAATATTAAACATTGTAAAAATCACTTTCAACTCATTTAAAAATATGCATATTTACTACCCTCTTTAAAATACATTACAGTTTATTAATCTAGTGTTCTTTTTTATACAGTTTCTAAAACAAAACGATTAATTAAAATAATAAAAATAAACAAATTGTTAGATTAGTTGACAGAAAAAAATATTGTTAGTTGCAGCTCTAGAATATTGTTTTTTGTAATAACCCAACCAACTTTCTATGTAAAGTTTATCAGCACTGCTCCAGAAAAAAAAAATCTGATTTAAGCCTGCGTGGTTTTTGGAGCAAACCAACTTGTGCACTGCCTGGATTGATTACAAGAAAGCATATGAGTCAATGCCAAACACATGGATCACTGATCACTGTGGAAAACCACCCTTGAGGCCAATGGCAAGCCACTTGCACAAGTATCCATCAAATGTGGCATATACCAAGGAGATGCTCTGTCCCCACTGCTGTTCTGCAAAGGTCTGAACCCCCTCAGCCAAATAATCAACAAGACTGGGTATAAATTCAGACTCAGGAATGGGGCCCCCATCAGTCACCTCCTCTACATGGATGACATCAAGCTATACGCTAAGAGCGAGCGGGACATCAACTGATCCACACCACCAGGATCTACAGCTCTGACATTGGGATGTCATTCGGGCTTGAGAAGTGTAGTCGAATGGTGACAAAGAGAGGGAAGGTAGTCCACACAGAAGGGGTCTCACTACCAGAAGGAACAATAGCAGACATTGAGGATGGTTACAAGTACCTTGGAAAACCACAGGCAAATGGCAATCTTGAAGAGGTAAAAAGGAAAACAGCAACTGCCAAATACCACCAACGAGTAAGGCAAGTTCTAAGAAGTCAGCTCAATTGCGAGAACAAGGCACGGACAATAAACAGCTACGCCCTGCCAGTGATCCAATAAACCTTTGGGAATAATAAGGTGACCAGAGGAAGAGGTGCTAGAGGAGGGACCATCATGGGAGGACAAACTCCTACATTCTATGTACCACCGGACCATAACTGAAATGGCTGACATCAAGAAATCCTACCAATGGCCGGAGCGGGCCGGACTGAAGGACAACATAGAGGCACTCATCATGGCTGCAAAAGAGGCGGGCCCTGAGCACCAGAGCAATAGAGGCCCAGATCTAAAACACCAGACAAGACCCAAGGTGTAGACTGTGCAAAGAGGCCCCTGAAACAATACAGCACATAACTAGAGGATGTAAGATGCCGGCAGGACAAAGCATACATGGAGCGCCATAACCAAGTGGCTGGCATAGTGTACAGGAACATCTGCACGGAGTACGGACTGGAAACCCCGAGGTCAAAGTGGGAAACACCTCCAAAGGTGGTAGAGAATGACCGAGCCAAGATCCTGTGGGACTTCCAGATTCAGACTGACAGAATGGTAATGGCGAACCAACCAGACATCGTGGTGGTGGACAAACAGCAGAGGAAAGCCGTTGTGGTTGACGTGGCAATACCCAAAAAAAACGGACATAAATGGCTGATTATCAAGCTTATTTGAACTCCTACAGAAGCAATGCCTACATGTATCATTTGTGCATTTATTTTGTGTAATTGCATTGGTTTATTTGTGTCTAAAAACGAATTTGTTTAAGATAAAAAAAAGCAAAGTTAAAAAGTCATTCTGCATGCCGGTTAGCTGCATTGTAAAAGCTAATTTTCATGGCAAATGTGTGTAACGGTTACCAAGGTTACAATTCTTACATCAGCAATGTGAAAGTTTATTAAGAGATCGCTAATTGTACCTTTGTAATTTTTGTTGCAGTTTCACTCTGTTTTCAACTAGATGAGCATTAAAGCTGAATCATAAAGTAAGTGACTCATCATTGATGCAGAGTTTAGTTCACTGTCAAGCTGTGGCTGCTAACGTCCCAGCGAGGACAGTACACTACCGTATATTTACTAGTTGTCATTTTGCCTTAATAAAACTGACCATAGGGTTTAACCAAAATCTAAATGTATCCATCATAAACCAACATTAATTAATAAAGTCAAACACTAACCAGTCTCTTAAAATAAATATTTCCAAGCCTCCAAGTTTGGAGCAAATCTATGCATGGTTCCATGGTAAACCAGAGATATTGTATTAGTTATTTTCCAAATTATTGTAATTTATTGTACATGGCATGCTACCTTATATTTTCCAGTTTTCAGCTCAGCAACCTTTGGTTTTGTATATTAAGCTAGCCTTAATTTAAACCCCATTTGGCTGCTACATTCCTAGTGTTAGCAAACGCTAGATAGTCGGTTAACATGAATATTGCACTGGTCGATGGTGTGAGCTACAGCTGAGCTATGCGGGAGCTGCTTGTGTCTCTATCTAGACTGAAAGCAGAGATGAGGAGAAGGCCTCCATCTAGAGTCTGACCTGTCTGAGGTCCACTCACCATCCAGGGCTAGCTAATCCTTATGTCAAATCAGCTTATGTAACAACATTTGGAGTGTTTGCCAAAAGAGGTTATTCACAGTTTAGTCAAAAGGCAGAGGTGCAGTTGTGTAATGACGTTGTGGACAATCAGAAACTTCAAAATCAAAAATACTGTACTCTATCATAAATTTACACACATTTTACCCTCACACTTATAAACTGAAGACTCGCACTTAAAAGACCCAAAGCCTCCCACACAATAATAATAATAATAATAATAATACATCAAATTTACACACACACACACAGAGTAAGTCAAAAAAATCAAGAGGAAAGGAACAACAGATAGGAAACAGAGGAGGAAGAGTATGAATTGAGGTGGAGCATGAAGAGGAGGAAGGACAAGACACACGATTTATTTTGGAAAACTATGATAAATAGCATAAACACTTCTGCACAATATTAGTATGAATATTTTTAAGTGTCCCCTTTTGGCCTGGCAAATCATGAATATAAATAAATATTTTAACATGCATTGTAAATAAATGCCATATGGGAAAAATACTGAAAACACAGGGTTGTCTATTTCCTGGTGTAGTCTAATCTGAAAACAGTGTTTTGTTTTAACAGAAAAATCAGAAGAGATATTTAAACAGAGTAGGATCCTTTTTGTTTTCAATTACAAAAAGCAAGTTTTAGAACCAATGTGTCTTCTAAATAATTGTGAAACAAAAAATAAACATAGCACAGTCACTTGCTAATCTCAACTGAAGACAGTCTCAACTGAACAGACAGTGGTGTAATATATTAATTGAAAGAATGATCAATGATCATGTTTCTTACAACAGCTGGATAAAAGAATAATTGTGAAACTATGAATACAAAAGTGAGAGCGCTGGTTCAGTGACTGTAGGGAACTGTGCACCTGCAGAACAAACAACTGTGAGGTAAAACTGAGACGTGGCCTGACCTCAATACTTTCAATCCATTTTACATACCGATTATGCAACAAGAGAAACATTATCTTCCGCGTCAGGGAACTCTATAGTGAGGCATATTCATGCATTATTCCAAGCTCTTTTGTAGTAGGCTAATGCCCATTCACAAAAGCCCTGACTGGAAGGCCCACTGGGCATTGAAGTGTCCACAAGTGCAGCTAAAATGTCTGCTTGCATATGTCTATCAAAGTTCATAAACAAATCATGTAATTGTATTATTAGTCTTTTAAAATAATAGCAAAAAGGAAACCGTAACTGCTCATGCAGAGTGCAACATTCTCTGCCCATTTGCAATTGAAATAACTGATTTAATAATGGGGACGTATTTGGTCTGGAAATACACGTCATTAAATGACTGTAAACCATTTGATTCAAAACGCAATGAATAAAAAACGTAAAATATGTATTTCCATAGCAGAAAGGAAAGTTAGTGGTTCAAAAATTTGAGAAACATGCCATTTGACTCGAGACTTTACATGACAGTACTGATCTAGGCGACTAATAAGTAAAGAAGATTGCATTACAGTCTGTAATATTAGCGACGACTAATATAAGCATGTTAAAAACCGATAAGAAGAAAAGCTCACCTGGGCTTTTACGGTTGTATTGAGTTTCCATGTTAGCAGCCATTTAGCTAGCTCTCTTCTCCTGCAGGTGCTCTGTTTGTGCTGAATGCTAGCAGCTAATTGACGTTAGCAGTGCTAGCCGGTCTTGGTCCACAGATGTGAGCAGCAGGCTCAGGTCCACTGTCCCGCGCCCGAGGAGAGCAGACGTCTACCTCTGTTCTCAGTCCAGCTGTAGCCGAATATATAACATGTGTTGTTAAAAATTCGTCAGTTTTCCTTTCGAAACTGTCAAATATAATCAGCGTGACGACAGCTAGTAAAACGTAAACAGGAAATGACTGCGCTTGGGTTTTCACAATAAAGCAATTGTCTTGGGTATTTAGTTTTTTTATTGAATAATAAATCGCTTAAAATTTGGGTCACTTTGGGTCACTTTTCACTACTGTATAAATTAGTTTATAGGGTTTTAACAGGACAAAAACAATGACACAATCACTTGTGACCTGGTCTGGGGAAGTCAGAGAGAAACTCGAAGAGGCCTGATGTTCAATGTGCAATGTAGCCTATTTCATTTTATGAGCAAAAAGAACACTGTATATAATTTTAAAGAATATGAAGACTAATCATTTTACTGAGGCAAGATTAGAAAAAAAACACTGCTGACAGAGTCCACAGTGAGCCATGGTTTCAGAACAGTCTCTACATTCCAGAAGGCTTTAATATGAATAAAAAAAATAACAAAATATTTTCTCTTGGTACAGGGACACAGTGGCTCAGGTGATAGTTGGTGGCAGTTGTCCTATAACCGGAAGGTTGGCATTTCATTTCCCGCTCCCCCTAGGCCCTGCAGTGGTGGGACACTGGTGTATGAATGTGAAAGTGTGTCTGGTGGCGATTGGAGGCACTGTAGAAAAAGTGGCTGTGAGTGACTGAATAATGGACTCTATAGAGTGCTTTGAGCATTAATAAAAATTATTAAATTATAAATTTATAGCAGCCCAGGCGTGACAACAATAATATATATAGGCAACATATATATATATATATATATATATATATATATATATATATATATATATATATATATATATGTATATGTATAATATTAAATGTTATAGTGGAGGACTCTGTAAAAAGCCTCTTCTGGGACTCAGTGAGGACACATTTATAAAAATCTAAACATGGAAGTTCCAGAAGACGTGTGCAGCCCCTGTGCTCACATGGATGCTGCCTCCAGGCTTCCTTTTTAGACTGTTCAGTTGTGTCTCTCTCTCTTTCACAGTTAATATTCACTTCATAATTATTGAGTAAAGGTTGAGTGAAAGGCAGTCAGTGGAAAAAAAAACAGAGAAACCTGGAGCCATTGTGGTTGTTGCATTAAAATAAAAATAAAAAAACATGCAAATACTTGTTCTACTGTTTTGTTACATTGTGGTATGCGTTATCAATATTTTAAGGACATCTCTTTGTGATTAATACAATTAGCCAATAAAAGCAGTCAACAGACTGCTGTGTTTGGTCCACTTTCACTGTTAGCCCCAGCAGAGTGGCATCATAGCCTTTAAACACACAGAAGTCTGACATATCCTCCCTTCTTTGTGTACTTTTTTGCTATATAAATGTATTCTTTTATTTGTGATGATTGAAAAAATAAATAGTTAACTCTGAAGGGTGTAAAAGGTGTTTTTGTGTAAATATACCTCGTATATTTGTCACAGCTACAGACCCCAAGGATCCTCTTCTGCAGCAGCTATATCTGGGGTGTCAAGAGGACCAACTTACATGCCCCATAAATATCGGGCTGTATGCTAGGGATGACCCAAACAAAGCAATCTATCAAAGTCACAGTAATAATAATACAATACATATTATTATTCTGACACTTGCAATTCTCCAAAAGGAGCCATGTGCTCACTGTTTAACCCTTGTGTGAAAAATTACATAACTATTGACTTAGAAAAGTATGAAAATGACAGGTGCGCACTAATGAAATTCAGAAATCCCTCCAATAAAACAACACCCTGCCTAAGAGAGTCTCATTAATCCTGCTGTTCAGTTTGTCTCTGGACCGTCATTCTAAACAGATAAAAAGTTTATCTTTTAAAAAAATATTTTTAACAGAAAACAAAGTTGTCAAATACAGATCTGGAGATGATCATTCAAGTTTTTATTTCTGTGTTTTTACCTGTTTAAAAAAATAGTGTTGACTTTGAGAGCACTGCATTGACAGGTCCCCAGTGTTTTTCTAACATAGCTTAGTAAAGTTAGCTTATTGTCTTTGTAGCTCTATAATCTATGACAGCAAATGACTGGGTGCCAAGAGAGAAGCTGTGGTATTGTATGAGGAGGTCTGGAGTGGCTGAGAAGTATGATAGAGTGGTGCAGTATATGTGTGAGAGCGGTGGGACAGGGGCCCCAATTCATTTCCCAGGTCTGACATTTCTGTAAAGTCTTGGGCGCTGGGGTGATTCTCTCTTTGGGGTTCTACCCTTCATGTAATGGACAAGCCAAGCGAGCGGGCCAATCAAGACCAGTAGGCTGCCCTTTGCTGCGTTTCAGCCCAGAATCCATCTGATTGGATATTTGCCTCTCCTGTTTTAAGATCCATTAGCAGTTAGTATCAGCTTTTGACAATTTTGGTTCTTGTGGAATTTTTCAAGAGGACAGAGGTCAAGTACGTAAGAGCGGTGCTGGATATGCAAGAGAGCAGTAAGACTGTGGTGAGATGTTGACGGTAGGTGTGATAGAGGAGTTCCCGGTGAAAGATTGGCTCTGAGCACTTTCTTGTTTGCTGTGGTGATGGACAGGCTGACCAATGAGGTCAGACAGGAATCTCCATTGACTATATGTTTGTGGATGACATCATCATCTATAGTGAGAGCAGGGAGCACCTAGAATAGGGGAAGGTTCACTCTGGAGAGAAGAGGAATGAAGGTTAGTCGCAGTAAGACAGAATACGGGTGTTTCTCAATGTCAAGGCCTCTTGCCTTCAAAAGCGCTGTGAAAGGCATCCACATCATCACCTGCTGCCGAAGGCGTGTTCCAATGTTCACCACCTCCCCAGGCATGTGTCTTCCGGTTTCATGAATACCAAGGAGTGCGTTCAAGATGACCCAGGCTTGCGCAGACACAATCATCGATTGGTACGCAGTGCATACCGGTTATTTTTCTGTTCAAGTTACCACCTACTTGCTCTAATGTAACCTATGTGCCGGCAGTGTTAATCTCGTGAGATCAAGATGGCCTTAGTTATTGAGTTAGGCAGCCCCTGCTGCTTTTTACCAACTGCTCTTGCTCATGGACTACAAGGACATGTGCATCATGGGAAATTATGTCCTGTCAGCGTAAGCAGTGACGACTGATTGCACCTTAACGATGACCATTCACTGCCCCCCTTTCTTGTGCATGATTTGGTCAAGAATCTAATATCAACAAAATCACTTGTGACCTCCCGGTGAGCCATGTGAGGCTATATAATCACGTGATACCGGAAGCTCAGTCCATTTTTGTCTTTTTGCACATAGATTAACTGTGTTGTGGTGTCTTGTGTTAGTGTTCTACGCTAGATCCATGAAAGTTTGTTCACTCAGCTCATAGCTTGTAGCCTCGTGATCTGAGAGTTGCTAACCATGATCCGAGCAGCAAGGGTGCCTCGGCCTGCATGGCCTGCACAAGCTGGACGCTGTTTATGTGTTTAACAACACTGGTAAGCCACGGTCTACAGTTCTGGCAATGGCTGGTAAGTCCACTTGGTTTCGCTTTACAAGTTTAATTTACTGTGTTCAGCTAAGCTATAAAAGTTTGATTTGTTTTCTGTGTTCAATGAAGCTAGATACATTTTGATTTGCTGCCGTGTTCAGCATCTTATTCATTCGGGCACAGTGGGCGGCGCAATCTTTGTTTAGTTTGACTCACAACTTCCAGGATAAGCCGCTTTAAATATCATTTCTGTAGATATATGACCTACCTGCCTCTAACTTAAAATTTTTCTGCATATTTTCTCAAATTAAACTTCTGAGACTTAGTAAAATCACTAGGAATTTCCTTTCCCAAATATATTTAAAAACTTGGTCCCATTTTCATTCCATAACTAACAAACACGTTTGACTCAAAGCGAGTGTGTCAGGCAGGGTTCAAAACCAGGTGATAAAACTTGGGGTGTGGAGTGGCGTAAACAAAAGAAGGCAATAAAAGTGCCTTTCCTTTGAAGGTGAAAGGTAGTTAGGCGACAATCAAGTAAAGAGTTGAGGTTCCAAATAAATGCTGGAAAACTTGTCACGGAGCACAAGACAATCTGGTGCTAAATGAAGAAGAGAAAACAAGGTTTTACTGTGATTATAAGCTGAAGAGCAGGAGTGTCTTGTGACTATAATACTGTTGTATAATGCAGTAATCTTGACATATTAAATAAAAATGCAGCGAATTTTACAAGCCTCTATTTTTATTGACTGGTGATCCACAAAATAACATTGGATTTACAATATGCACAAATGCACTCGTAGCCTAATGCTTTACACTATTGTTCATTAAGTGGGGTTTGGCACTGGATCGAACTTTGACATCATTTCATTTCATTCATAGTTATCATGTTACAATGTTGTCAGTCTTAGGTTGACAGAACACCGGTTTTAAAATAAGCCACGCTTAAAAGCTCAGCTTAAAAAGTTCTGATTGGCTGTGAAAGAACTAAACCAAGATGTCTAAAGGAAAATGTCGAGTAAAAGGTCTAAACAAATGCGCACCAACAGCATGATGGATTTTACACATTGAAGTAGAACTCAAACGGACATCGTTTGGTTTTCATGTGGCGCCTCCCGGTGGTAAGTGTCGGTTTTACAACTACCATGAGTAAGAAGCGTAGTTATGGCAACCGACCATCAACATTTCCCACTGATCTGAAACATTTGGGTTACGTCTGCCTTCGAAAATGGCTCAGGCTCAAGCTGAAAACGTGATTAAAAACATCATCGGCGACATTGTGCAGCACTGTGCTTTAAAGGGACACGAGGTCTCGGAGAATTTGGCAGCTTTCGTGGTAAGTCAGCTTTAGACTGCTGCTAAAACGAGTTAACCTAGCTTAACAGAGTCCAGCCTTCAGTAAACACCTTTTCAAAGTTTCATGTTAGGTTAAGTGTTAATAATAATGAAATAACAGCCTAATAATATATATACGTAACTATATATTTCCCCATCAACTGCCCACATAGCTTTTATGCGGCACAGTCGAATTAATTTAGGATTAGATTAATCAGATTATCTTTTCTTTATTTAACCAATAACAGGCATTCCTATCCTTGGTACAGTAAATCATGAAATGAGAGAAAGCATCTGCAACACAAAGATCTTTCTTCCAGAACATTTAACAATCTTTAAAACATATTTCATGAAGTGTGTCATGAAGTAAAAACTAAGCTCTAGAGACCAGAGCCATCTTTTGTACCAGGCTGTAAACATGATTTTTACACTTGTAAAGTCGCCGTTGGATTTCTCCTTATCTTTCTGCCTTTGGAGCCTGCCCTTTGGTGGATGGAGGTATATTGCTTAAGGCATTTTTAAAGGGTTCCATGAAAGAGGCTTGAGTGAGACCAGCTCTTTAAGTTTCAAATAAGTTTGCAGTTCATTACAGGAAAAAGGTGCAGTAAAACTGAATGCCTTTTTTCCCGATTCAGTTCTGACTCTTGGAGCAGACAGCATGAGGAGGCTTTGAGATCTGAGATTGTGCTCTCTCTTGTGTGTTCGATGTAGTCAGATACCGGGGGAGCAGACCTAAGACGCTCTTGTAAAGAAGGAGGTGCCAGTGCTTTAAGTCTGAGGACCAACCCACTCTGTCATACAGAAGACAGAGATGTGTGAGGCTTTTTAGATGAAGCCTGTTTATACAAAACATCACCATAATCCAACACTGGCAGAAAGGTAGCAAAAACTAGCCTTTTTTGGCTTTAAAAAAATACACAATTTTATCCTAAAATAAAAACCCAACATCAATTTTTACTCTTTCACCAACAGCTGAACACGCGGGGTGAAAGGAAAGGGACTCATCAATTAAAAATACATGGTATTAGTTAGAAACACGTTGTATTTTAGATAGTTCTTGTAGTGATGAAATACACATTGGCTGGTTTTGATTTTGTTCTTTCATGTATTTTGTCTTCTCAGCATTTAAAACCAGTTTCAAACGATAAAAATGATTTGGAATATAATTAAAAGCAAAATTTATCAATTTCTTTTACAGATTAAAGCTGTTGTATTGGATCCGAGAAATGGCTTCAACGTTGATTGCACTCTGACCTCGCAGGATGTGCAGAAACTCACTGAGGTCAGTGACTTGTGTTCTGTAGGACTCCCATGTGAATGTGAGCTGTTAATGACCCACTGTCTGCTCTTTCAGTTATGTCTGCACAAACTCACAGAGAAGTGCAGCATCTTCCTCGACACCATTCAAATGCAACTCTATTTTGAATTGAATTACACCACACGCCGTAAGTGATCTGACCACAAGCAATGTAAATGTAAATGTACTCCAGCTTTATTTTCACCCATATGCAGGAACTAAATATACTACTGTTAGAAAATCATATTATAGTTTACAGTAGAAAACCATTTCTGAGAAAACACTGTAATATGAATGGAATTGCACTAATTTAAATTCCTCTCTGTTGAGATAACACACACAGATTATGTGGTGCATAAATGCAACTTACATAACTACAATCAGGCTGGAGCTGAACCAAGCGACAGCATAACAAGAACTTAGGCTTTTTTATATCAGATATATGTATTTGAATATAATTTTAGTTTTTTTCTTTAGATCCTTATCAAAAACATTTAGTTATTGATAATTATTATTCCATTTGAGTGTTTTTAGACTCATTTGAATTTTTCATTTTATTTTTGTGCTTCATGCCCTACTTTAACTCCACAGTTCCATTATAAACAGACAAAATATCTTTGTGGACCGCTTTCACAGAATGTTTTTGTTTGTGCAGGTGAGTTTGTTGCTGAAATCCACCAGGTAGTGGAGTCAAAGCTGAGACCAGTGAGCAGAGCAATCACCGACCTCAGAGTCAAGACTCAGGAGGACTTAGATGCACTGTACCGCAAAATCATCAGCTACATCCTGCTGCGTTCTGGGATGGGCTCTCCGACGGACAACTACGCTCTACACGAGACCACAGGTACAGCCCAGCATTCCACCACAGTTCCAAAAGTAGGATGAACTAAACCTTTAGGTTTTAAAAGTGGGACCGTGCAGAGCTGGACTGTAACAGTGTTTTGTTACTGTACAGGGCTCTAGACTAACTGGGTTGCACTGGTGCACCTAAGAAAAGAAGTTAGGTGTACCCAAATTTTCGACCACATCTCATTTAGGATTGACAAACATGTCTAAATATAATTACACCAAAAAAATCTGATCTTTCATGTCTTTATTGAGGACAACCAAAAAACTCATTGTGCTTGTGGAAAAAGTAAGTGAACCCATGAGTTAATGACCTCAAAAAAGCTCATTGGAGTCAGGTTTTAGCACACATGGAGTCTTGTTAAGATAATACGTTTGGAGGTATGAACTACAGCTACTTTGACTGATAAAAAACCCTTAAATCTTTGGAGTTTGGTCTGCACAAGATTAATATGCTTGTGTGAGACATCCATTGCCAAAAAGAGCTTGTAAAAAGCATGTGAAAATTATGTGCAATACCGCTAATATTGTTAGAGAGGCCACACTGCTGCCGCACAGGCCTGTGGTCCGTGTCACACAGGACACAGAACAGCGCCCCTAGAGTTAGTCTCTGTAATGGCTTTTCGCATTGGCAGGCCAGGCCACAATTTTGGCTACAACTCCTGCTGCAAACTTTTCTGAAAACGTCTGACTGAAGCCAATCTCCGTGTGATGAGTTTGTGATGAAATTGAAGTGACTGTGCATCAATCATTACGCTCTTTTATTAATATCTGCAAAAGCTACAGTTTATAAAAGACACTGCTCTAGACCACTGGCTTTTATAAACTGTGCCTCTCGTATACTTGACTTTTATTGTTCTCTGTTGATGTTCGCTGCAGTAAAACACCACTTTGCACATATTTGTATAATCTGTGCATTTATATAAAGTTGCTAGGTTCTCTAAACTAGATCTAATAATTACATTTACATTTATTCATTTAGCTGACGCTTTTATCCAAAGCGACTTACATTGTTCTACAGTAATTACCAGTGTTACAGTCACTGGAGGCAAGGTGGGTTAAGTGTCTTGCCCAAGGACACAACAACAGGGGAGAGTGGGAATCAAACCACCTTCCTTCCGGTTGAAGGACGACTGCTCTACCACAGAGCCACTGCGGCCCAATGGTTGAGCTTAATTTATAAAAAATGTTGTCGTATTGTCCCAAAACACTGACAAAGTCATGATTTCCATAAATGTAAATATGAATAATGAAAACTGTTAATATATTATATATATTTTATTTATTTGTATTATACATTTAAAAGTTTTGGTTAAAAGAAAATAAATCTCTTTTTTTTCTCATCTGTAATTATTTTCACATCTGTGCACTTATTTATTAGGGCTTTGATCAATTTATTTATTGATTGATTTCTGTCACTGAATGCAAATGTGGGGGTCGTGTCCTAACGGTCTTGTTACAGTCATTGGTTGATCTGTGCTGTTGGATAAAGTGGAACTAATGTGCAGCTGAATTGACCTATAAAAACATGTATTGTTATGAAAGAGAGGATCATTAAAAAGTTCATGTACATGCTGTTGGCACATGATGTTGTCTATGCCTGAAATTCTAACGTTGAGCAGGATATAACTAATGTTGTAGGGTGTCAGAAGTAAAACTGTAAATTGTACACAGGTGATTGGAAGCTTTATGTAAGTCGCTTTGGATTAAAGAGTCTGCTATATGAATAAAAAAAACAGTAATAACATTTAGTCTTTTTAAAATTTCTTCTGTTGGATATTTTCTGTGTATATTTGCAGCACTATGTAGTTGATCATGTAGCTACTCCATTTGTCTATCTAAATCTAGTCTAGCATATGACTTATGACTTATGGCTGAATAAAAAGTATAATCTTTTATGATTGGGTTAAGATATTGCCACACATCAGTTAGTTCTATCTTTTTAGAGGCGTTTTAAAGCCCCGGAAGCATTTAGGTTACTCACATCACTCGAACTTCTATCTAGATTATTGTTCATACAGCAATTAAAGTTTCCCCCAAGTCTCAACTTGGTATTATACTGGCTATTATCATATCTGTCATAAATTGTGGCCTTGCTTCATTTGGAGCAAAGATATTAAAAAATGTTGCTTCGTGTCCATAAATTATTCCACACATATCTGCCCTCTTGTGTTTTAATTGCAAAAGGTTTTACAAATTAAGATTGCAACCCCTCTTTTATTTTGCAAAAAACTTGAGTAATACACTTGACCAACCCAGTGTCTTAAAAGTTTCTTATGTTCCCCAATAGACAGGTGTGTTTCTTGTAGAAATGCTATGTCAGCTTTTTCCTTTTTCTAAAATGTTGGCCTCTAACGTTAAATGTGACAATCTTTAACAGCCTTTTTTAAAACCTGCTTCAATTCATCACCACACCTTGTGTGTGTCGTCTTTGTGCCAAGCCGCCAGAATGTGTAACGCCTGGGTCAGAGTTTGCGTAGGGGTACGCACAGTTTCCCGCCTAGTTGGACTTCTTCTGCGTGGAAGATGATGTACACAAGTTTTTTGTGCGTAAGCAAGCTTTATAAATGAGGCCCCAGGACTTTGGGTGGATTACAGGTGTTGGAAATGTTACAGTCGTTGAGTCTTTTCTGTATTAAATAGGCTACATGCACATACTGCTGTTGTGTGGGGTTCACCGTGTGTTGTAAAACATTTAATGATGATCTTTAGTGTTGTACAGAACTGTTGTTTCCAAACAGACAAACATTACTGGTGTGGAGTCATTTAGCAGACACTTTTATCCAAAGCGACTTACATTGTTCTACAGTAATTACCAGTGTTACAGTCACTGGAGGCAAGGTGGGTTAAGTGTCTTGCCCAAGGCCACGACAGTATGAACTGTGGGGAGAGTGAGAATCGAACCGCCTACCTTCTGGTTGAAGGACGACCGCTCTAACTACTGAGCTACTGGAATTTTTTATTATAATGATTATTTTCCTATAATAACGCATATAATTAATGAGACCGAGTAATCTGGAGCATGACATAGTCCAATAAAGCATCATCACAGATTTGCAAAAAGGTCCATCCTATCTCTTAAGGCGTATGTTTGGTATTCTAGTGGTAAGATTCTTGCCAGATTTGTTTGAACATATTAAATATTGATGGGCTATGCATGTACAGGTTAATTGGTAACTCGTAAGTGTCCCTAATGAATGAACGTGAGAGAGAATGGATGTCTATTATTGTCTGTCTCTAAATGTTAGCCCTGCGACTAACTGGCCACTGTCCAGGGTGTACCACACCTCAGGCCCAAAGCTGCTGGGATAGGCTCCAGTCACCCGCGACCCCTAACAGGACAAAGCGGTAGAAAATGAATAAATAATTCAATGGACTATTATGATTTAAATTTAATACAATTTCTTTTTAGCCATATATAATATAATACCTAATTGTTTTTGTAGTATTAAGTCAGTGTCTAAGTTCAGTTCTACCCCAAAGAGGCTTCTTATTGGTGATATACACAAGTACATTTTAACTATTCTCACAGTAAATTCATGCACTGAATTCCAAAATGTTTTTAAATGTTTGCATTTCCAAAACATATGAAGAAACAATCCTATATGAATCTTACATCTATTACATTCAGGAGATAAGTCAGGATACATTTTGATAAATCGAAGAGGTGTGAAGTAAACTCTGCATAAATTTAAAGTTTTGTTCCATTATTTTGTTACTTGATGTTTTTATAAATACATTTTTACAAATATTGTTCCACTGATGGTTTTGAATTCCAAATCTAAATCCTTCTGCCAAGGCTTTCTTTAAATGGAAAAGATGGTTCTTGAATTGCAGACAGGATTTTATAGATTTTGAGGACGCCCCTTTTAGTGGTGTAGATTTTATAATCATATCCTCCAACTCTGACTCTTCAATAGCTGAAACATTTTTATTTATCAAAGTGGTGATATAATGACAAATTTGTAAATATTTGTTTTAGTAATGTAAATCCAGTTCTTAAAACACACACGTTTTTAAGAATACATTTTTGAAGTAGCCGAGTGCGAATTATTATACAGCGTTTTCCCAATTGTAGATGGTAGAATAGGGTTAGAGGAGCAAGCCTAGAGATTGTTTTTGAAAGTCTACAATATTTATTTACATCTTGCCAAGCACAAAGAATATTATAAACAACATATATATTAGGATATTGAATGATCCATTTTTATATTATTAATAAATGTCAAATAAATGAGCCCAGTGAGATGGGGGAGCAAAGTTCTCTTTTTAATGTGTGTCCAGAGGGGAGCCTCTTGTATCTTAGCCCAGTCAGCTTTCACCTGACAAAACCAATTAAACTAAAAAATATGGTAGCTCCAAACCTCCTTTGTCCTTGGTTTTGGTGAGAGTTTTAAGAGCAATTCTTGGTGTAGTTTTTTTTCAAATAAAGTTTGTTTATTTAGAGTTTTAAAGAATCTTTTCTTTAAGGAACATGGTTTTGATTGATAAAGATAAATAAAACAAGGTAAGTCATTAAATTAAGTAAGTCATTTTAATTACATTGATTCTCATGAGGAGCTAAATAGGGAGCAAACTCCAATGTTAATTAAAGATGTTTTATAATTAACTTTTAGTAAAGAAATTGAACAGTATGAAGTATATTTAACAGGATCTTTTCCTTCTTTATGAACAAGAGAGATTACTGCCGTATTTATAGATTTGGGAAGTATACCTTTGGCATTAAAATCTTTTAACATAGGCATAAACAAGTGACTTAGTTGAGGCCAAAAGGCTTTATAAAATTCTATAGTATACCCGTCTAAACCTGGTGATTTTCCAGAGGGCAAAGATACGACAGTTTCAAACACATCTTCTGCAGAGGGATTATCTAGCATGTCTTGTTCTAATATCGTAGGGAGTTTTATTTTATCTAAGAACAATTGAATATTAGAATTAATAGGATTTTCGGTTGAGTATAGCTGTTTATAAAAGTTAGGTTTGTATTTGATTAAGTTTTGCTCGAATATGTGGGGCACAGTGGCTCAGTGGATAGAGCAGTCACCCTTCAACTGGTCGGTAGGCGGTTCGATTCCAGCTCTCCCCATAGTTCATACTGTCATGTCCTTGGGCAAGACAAATAACCCATCATGCCTCCAGTGGTGTTCCAGCTGTAACACTGGTGAAAGAAAGTAAAACTGTAAATTGTACACAGGTGATTGGAAGCTTTATGTAAGTCGCTTTGGATTAAAGAGTCTGCTATATGAATAAAAAAAACAGTAATAACATTTAGTCTTTTTAAAATTTCTTCTGTTGGATATTTTCTGTGTATATTTGCAGCACTATGTAGTTGATCATGTAGCTACTCCATTTGTCTATCTAAATCTAGTCTAGCATATGACTTATGACTTATGGCTGAATAAAAGTATAATCTTTTATGATTGGGTTAAGATATTGCCACACATCAGTTAGTTCTATCTTTTTAGAGGCGTTTTAAAGCCCCGGAAGCATTTAGGTTACTCACATCACTCGAACTTCTATCTAGATTATTGTTCATACAGCAATTAAAGTTTCCCCCAAGTCTCAACTTGGTATTATACTGGCTATTATCATATCTGTCATAAATTGTGGCCTTGCTTCATTTGGAGCAAAGATATTAAAAAATGTTGCTTCGTGTCCATAAATTATTCCACACATATCTGCCCTCTTGTGTTTTAATTGCAAAAGGTTTTACAAATTAAGATTGCAACCCCTCTTTTATTTTGCAAAAAACTTGAGTAATACACTTGACCAACCCAGTGTCTTAAAAGTTTCTTATGTTCCCCAATAGACAGGTGTGTTTCTTGTAGAAATGCTATGTCAGCTTTTTCCTTTTTCTAAAATGTTGGCCTCTAACGTTAAATGTGACAATCTTTAACAGCCTTTTTTAAAACCTGCTTCAATTCATCACCACACCTTGTGTGTGTCGTCTTTGTGCCAAGCCGCCAGAATGTGTAACGCCTGGGTCAGAGTTTGCGTAGGGGTACGCACAGTTTCCCGCCTAGTTGGACTTCTTCTGCGTGGAAGATGATGTACACAAGTTTTTTGTGCGTAAGCAAGCTTTATAAATGAGGCCCCAGGACTTTGGGTGGATTACAGGTGTTGGAAATGTTACAGTCGTTGAGTCTTTTCTGTATTAAATAGGCTACATGCACATACTGCTGTTGTGTGGGGTTCACCGTGTGTTGTAAAACATTTAATGATGATCTTTAGTGTTGTACAGAACTGTTGTTTCCAAACAGACAAACATTACTGGTGTGGAGTCATTTAGCAGACACTTTTATCCAAAGCGACTTACATTGTTCTACAGTAATTACCAGTGTTACAGTCACTGGAGGCAAGGTGGGTTAAGTGTCTTGGCCAAGGACACAACGACAGTATGAACTGTGGGGAGAGCGGGAATCGAACCTACTACCTTCCGGGTTGAAGGACGGCCACTCTACCACTGAGCCACTGCCGCCCCCTTATGTAGTATAATGGCCCACCTGAGTACTTCATAGAGTTAAAAACCGGGACGTACGAAAGAGACTCAGCATTCCTATTTTCTATTCTATGCTATTCAGCTTCCGTTTAGACACAGACATTTAAACACAAGGATGGAAGTGTGTAACTACACCAGCAGGTGAACTAAATACAAGTTATAAAGTTGTCTTAAAGATATAAAACTGAATGTAACATGAAAATTTAAATTTTTGAGATTTGTCTTTAGTAGAAAATTAAGACAAAAATATTCAGGGTGGAAAATATACACTATATTAGGTCTTTTGATGGTCTTTTTTAGTTGGTCTCATCTTGTTGGGTTACTTGTGTTACCTGAACAGGTAGCTAAAAGTGTTCTTTGCTCGTTGTTTGTTTGTCTTGACAACAGAGTTTGAAACAGGATTTAAAGATGTGTTCAATTTTTAGTCAAAAAGTAATATAAAGCAGGATTATTCAAAGTATGTAATAGTGGATTGGATGAATATAGTGCTTTTCAAGGCTCTCAAAGCACTTTACACAGTCACATGGAGACGTGGCAGCCATTTTGCCCCTACGGATTCTCCAACCTCCAAACATTCTCACACATTCATACACCAGAGCCACAGACACTGGAGGCAAGGTGTGTCTTGCCCAAGAACACAACAACAGTATGAACTGTGGGGAGAGCAAGAATCAAACTAATAAGACCAGCCACTTTTTCTCTTCACTTGAACAAATGTCAAAATAAAAATTTATTAAAAATAAATTATTTTAGTATTAAAAATGTATTAATTATACTTAATTAATCTAATTGATAAGCCAACTACACATCTATTTATTCACACATCCTATATTCAAAGTTGATAATAAGTTGATGTAAAGAAAATAAATGTATGCTTGAATAAAATATAGAAATAAATATAGAATTAAGGAAAGTAAATTCATCTTGGACCTGGACTCCAGTGCGTTTAAATTAAATATAGTTACACTTTATTGTTATGAATCCAAAAATCCCACAGTTACTCAGAGTTCAACCTAGGGCTCAGAGTTTCTCTCTCTTCAGCTTTTACACATTCTTCTTGACGCAGGGCCAGAGAGTTTCCTCTGCACGGTTCCAAAGAGTTCCTGAAATCAGTCACAAAAATATTTCTGAATGGACTCTTTTACAGATGATTTGTACAAGAGTTGGACTTTTCCTTTTTTAACCAATCAAAGTGTCTCTTTTTGAGCATTTTGATCTATTATTGTCTTAATTTACCACTATTAATTACATTTTTTAGACTACCAAAATGCATTTGAGGGCCAAATAAACTAAAAATGACACAGGGCCTTGAGTTTGCTGTGTTATGAGCCATCTGTGCTGAAAGCGCCTCTGAATGGAAAGATTAGACACAGATGATAACCCTGCTGTCATGCATTTACTGCTGCCATGTTGTTATTTAATAACCTTTCAAAACAATATTAAAGAATGAAAATATAATCTTTGTCAGCAAAGGAGAATGCCAGTCTCGTTGTCTTTGGATAATCCTGTAGACAATGAGCACATCTCATCAGCTGCTGCTGCCACTCACTGCACAATATATCAGTCAGTCCAAGTGAGACCAGAGTGTACCCAGACCAAGTACTCAGACCAGAGAGTACCCAGACCGAGTACTCAGACCAGAGAGTACCCAGACCAAGTACTCAGACCAGAGAGTACCCAGACCAAGTACTCAGACCAGAAAGTACCCAGACCGAGTACTCAGACCAGAGAGTACCCAGACCAAGTACTCAGACCAGAAAGTACCCAGACCGAGTACTCAGACCAGAGAGTACCCAGACCGAGTACTCAGACCAGAAAGTACCCAGATTGAGTACTGAGATCAGAGCGTACCCAGACCGAGTACTCAGACCAGAAAGTACCCAGACCGAGTACTCAGACCAGAGAGTACCCAGACCGAGTACTGAGATCAGAGTGTACCCTGGTCTACTTTCTGGTCTGAGTCAAGTACTCAGACCAGAAAGTACCCAGACCGAGTACTGAGATCAGAGCGTACCCAGACCGAGTACTCAGACCAGAAAGTACACAGACCGAGTACTGAGATCAGAGCGTACCCAGACCGAGTACTCAGACCAGAAAGTACACAGACCGAGTACTGAGATCAGAGCGTACCCAGACCGAGTACTCAGACCAGAAAGTACCCAGACCGAGTACTGAGATCAGAGCGTACCCAGACCAGGTACTGAGACCAGAGAGTACCCAGATCGAGTACTCAGACCAGAAAGTACCCAGACTGAGTACTGAGATCAGAGCGTACCCAGACCGAGTACTCAGACCAGAAAGTACCCAGACTGAGTACTGAGATCAGAGCGTACCCAGACCGAGTACTCAGACCAGAAAGTACCCAGACCGAGTACTGGTTTTGAACTCACGACCTTCTTCCTGTGCTAGCCACTCTGCCACACGCACCCCACTTAATTAAGATGGTCTAAGTAAAGGCATTTGGACTCAGTTTACAAAGCCTTTTCACAAAAATGGCTTAATAAAGGAAAGACCCTCTCTGACAGAGGAAATGGCCTCAGATTTATGTTGCCCAGTATTTTTTACAGTGTTTTGAAAACCTAAAATAAAAGAGTTGCACCCTAACACAGCACCTGAATTCAACAGTGTCACTAACGACTCTCTTCTTAACGACTCTCACATCAGGAGTCACACTTTTCTTTCATTGCAAAAAAAAGAAGACCAGAAGAGCCTGGTCCCATCAGGTTTGGTTTCAGGGGAAACTCCTCCCTCTGGAGATATAAGCTCAGCTCTCTTACAGTTTATCTCAGAATTGATAAAGTCTCTTGGAATTAGAGACGGAACGTCTTCACCTAAAAAATTATTTCAGATTCTTTTACTTTTACCTTTTTTTCAAGATGTCCTGGATAACTGAGTACTTTTGCAGACATGCAATGGTATTAAAATGAATTAATTAAACTCACTGAGGAGGACACTGGTTTGACCCTATGGCCTTTGTGTCCTAACTCTGAGTGAATCCAGAGGTAAACGAGCTCAGAGCTTGGTCCCACCCTCTGCGCGCGTCAGGATCAGCTGCGTGCTGTCTGACGTGGAGGATTTGTAGCTTCGTTGGAAATTGCTCGCAGTCTTCCGTCAGATTAAACACTGAAGGGTCCACAGAGACAGTATGTCTGCGTCATGTACCGTGCGGGCTGCGGGACTGAGAGCAGACTGCTGCGGGACTGAGCGGCCCCTGTGAGAGCTGCGGTGGGACTGTGGATGCTCGCTGTGGACGCCATGCACGCGGATGTGCTTGTGCTCAGTCTGCTCGTTTGGGGGCTCGGGGTCTGCGGACAGAAGCGCCCAGGGGCCCCGCTGCAGCCCTACAGGCACCTCAGGTCAGCCCTGTTCTCTAACTGTCAGTGCAGCTCTTACTAATTTGTCTCTGATGTCCCCTGTGTGTATGTCCGGGAGCTGTGGGCCCTCGAAGGTTTCTCGGGCTTAAGTAGCTAGGCCTACATAAACAAGTTAGGTTCAATTCTCCAAATATATATATATATGACTCATGCGAGTTGACAATAATGTACATGTTTATCGAACTTTGAAATGTTTATATTAACCACCAGCTGCGAGCTAATGATTTTAGACCGATGTATTTCAAAAAGCTTTTCTACTAACACTAAAGTAAATCAGAAGTCTTAAAATAATGCTTTAAAAAACGTTTAAAATACTGAAATAGCCTACTCTTGAGCTTTCTAGAATTTTAAAACTGCCTCTAGATAGAGAACTACAGTGCCAGGGTTTTCTGATGAAGACCTACAGTGTGCTTCAGAGCCTGACAGCTGCACTGAGAGATTATGACCTTACTCTACAGACTCTTTGGGAAAAACACTTGCTCAAACACTTTGGGGCATATCATTCACTCAGATTGAAATCCTGTTCTGACATAGACTGTTGTATATGGTTCTTGAACTATGGTCCGAGTCTTTGTATAAGCCACGAAACACAGCCGGTAATAATCTCTAATGTGTGTGTGTTGTGCTGATAAAAGTGAATTATAAAAAGTATTTATATAGGAATAAAAATGGCCCAGTTTTTACTTCTCTATATATTTAGTGTTCTGGGAAAACACGTCTCTTACTCTTCTCCATACCCTTTATATGTAATGATAATCTAGATATGATTTAATATAATAGGTGCTACTTGAAGAGTTGAAAATTTGATGAAGTGGCTCTCTTTGTGTAAAGTTTGACTGTGGTATAGACTGTGGATTCATCTGATTTAAGCTTTTCTTTTTAAGTGATGCAGTCATTAAAATAGATAAACAAATAAGATAAACAAAAAGAACAAGAGCTGAGTTCATGATTCTTTTTTTTTTAATCTGATTTAGTTTGAAAAGTTAAAATTTTAATTTTCCTCACAATTGTTTCTTAATCAATCTGCTTTTAACTTTTTTCACCTAGTATTTTGAGTATAGTCACAACATGCCTCTCGTATTACATTTAATAACTGTTCCACACTGCCCCTAGTCTGGGTCATTCTGTGGTAATGCATGTTCAGTTTATTTCGAGCATGACTTGGGGCCCAATAAGCTCAGGGTTTCAAGATGTTCCACTTGTCGACAGATGCCCAGCAGTGGTTTATGTGCATTTTCCAATTTTGGGACTTGCTTTTGTACTGTTTCTATCTAAATGCTATATGAGTGCATTGTAAACACCTGAGTATTATTTTATACACAAATACATGAACAAAGTGGGGACTGTTGGACTGTGGTGGAGGTGTGCGCTCTCAGGACACGGTCTGTGTTTGTAGCTAACAGGAGGAAAAGGTGACATGTACCAGTTTCAAAAACCACTTTTTCTGATTATGTAATCCATAATCTGAGTGTGTTAATGTGCTTTCTGAATCATTGCTATTGTTATTACAGTGGAAGAGTTTATCCCAGCGGAAGAAAAGAAAGGAAACAATTAAATGTCATTTTTGGTAAAGCACAAATTCAGAATATGTTTGAACTGGTTTAATCCAAGGAGTATTTGTCTTTATTCTGAGCTTCTGTCGACAAAATGAATTTTGAAAAGCTTAGCCCATCTGACAACTCGACTGATGGAGATTTACAGCACACTTCCACTTTTAAATCAAGCCGTTTTCATTTGGAAGAGTCTGTTTGACATTATTGTTATTTACAGGGGAATTAGGAGATCATGTAAGGTACAGATTTTTTATATCTTTTTGGCTTTGTTGGCAGTAGACAGCAAACGGGCTGGGAGAGAGGGAGATGAAACTGTGCAAATGACCCGATCCAAGATTTGAACCGGATCTCCTGTGTTTTTGCAAGTGCTCTACCAACAGCTACATTTTTGATGTGCTGCCAACTCATTCATGTCACGGCAGAGAAGTCTGAAAGGACTTATGCTTGAACAGATCGATCCATTCAGATGTAAAGATGTCGGCATCTGACTTAAGCCGAGAACAGCTACAAAATCTCATCACTTGTTTCACCCCAACTCCACTGAAAACTAAGTGGTCCCTGGTGTCTACAGTGAGCCATGGTCCAGACCAGTGGCTGTGGTATTATCAGATAAAGAAGACAAAAATTATGCTAGTAAAAGAAAGGCCTGTTGTGAAGCTGCCCTGACTGATCTTGACAAAAGTGGAGCAAAAGACAATAATTATGTACTGTGTTAAGTGTCAAGAATTAAAACAAAGGATTTATTAACATTTGAAAAGTCAACATGGTGTTCGTTATTGGTCTGGATACTTTAGATAAGTTTGTTTAGATACAGATAAGTTTGTTCTTATGGTTTTATTTAACAATTAAATTTTTTTTAAACTCACACTGGTGTCTGATATATTACAAAACTCTGCAGAAAAAATGTTTTTTTATTTCTTTGTATGTAGGTCCAAAAGAGAGATGCCATCGACAGAAGAGTCCAGTGGGAAAGTTGGCAGGTATGTTTTGTGTTTTTGGTCCAATTAGAGCTATCAGTCACTCAGACCAGACAGTCGAATCTTCCTGCGGAGATTAAAGTGGACTTAGAGAGCCACAGTCAACATTTTAATCAGACTATTGTGTGCAGTGTATGCAGCGCAGGACGGGCTTCTTCCGTGTATTTGACTAAGCCCAATATAATCCATTCTTATCCTTTAGAATTAGGAAATTCATAAGATTATTGTCCTGTGCTCCATAAACACACTGACGACAACCAAGCAGTAAGTTTAGACTATTATGAAAGTTTTAGGTGTGTGACAGGCTCCGCCCACCTCAGCGCTGACTGTGAAAAGGAAGTGATGACTGAAGGAGCTCAGTTTAGAGAATACTTGGCAGAAATCTCTCAAAATGTGTGAAACAAGCCTCTTCTTTATCAAGAGAAGTGATGTAGTCAAGACCAAACCAACAGCTTCAAATGCCAGGGTCATGCAGTGTTTTGCATAAGTCATGTGACTTCAGTCCTAGACCTATTACTGAAATTATTTCTAACACCCTCATGTGGATTGAGGATGGTTTATAATTGTTCACATTATCATCTGTCTATTTAAAAGTCCTATCCACAAGAGAAGTCCGGATATAACCAAAGCCTGGGGAACCAAGTCGGAGCACCTGCTGAGGATAAGCGACCATGACTTCACAATGAGACCAGGATTTGGAGGTAGAAAAACACAGCCCGTGTATGCATCAGACCACTGCAGACAGGGTTTCCAGAACTCTGATGCACCTGAATCTGCCACAATAGCCACACTGACACTTCCATGTACCCATAGCCACACTGTTCCCATACAAGCCTCACAGCTGTGCAACAAAATGTCTTGTGAAGTTCCACTGCAGCTCTGGGTCATGGCTATGGGGAAAACCATAAGGACATGCATGACATTTTGTGTGAAATAAAAATTTGTTGGCTGTAGCATCAGAAAGAAACTCTGTAGTTTATTATTATTATTATTATTATTATTATTATTATTATTATTACATACATACAAGACACTTTACATATCCATTATTCATTTCACTACACAGTCACACACTGTAGTGGTAAGCTACATCTGCCTTTGGCCAGACTGACAGAGACATAGCAGCCATTCCGTGCAAACGGACTCTCCGACCATCACCAAATACCCATAGTTTATCAAGATTACCAAGTTGTAACAATAAGCACAAAGACTAATGTGGCCATAATATCATCCAGGATTAATGTGGTCTCTACTCTGCCTCTGTGGCAGTTTTTGGGAAATCTGCACATCACTGCTTTTATAGGATTTGGATAAAAATAAGCTCAAGTTACTGTTTGAAACAAAAAGGTTTGAATAAAAAGGAGTCACGACCCTCAAATAGATATAATAAATAATCTGGGAGTTAGAAAGAGGCACCTGGCTGACATCTGCATTATCCTCTCTGTTGGTTTTATTATATAAGACTGTAACAGTGCTTTTGGCTCTGTTTTTAGGACCTGCAGTTCCAGTTGGGGTTGACGTACAGGTGGAAAGTCTGGATGCTATTTCAGAAGTTGATATGGTACGTGGTTAATGTCTTTCCACTCGAGTGCTCGGTGCAGGTGGTGTCTGTACATCCTTATTACAGTCAGTCAACAGAATCTTCTGTGAAAATAATAATTCAAATGAAGCATGTCTTGTTTGTGTGATAGAAATATGTCAAGAGGAAAGAATAATAAATGTTTTCTGATTCAACTCAAATGAGTGCCTTAGCAGCTGTTTGGTGTTTTAGACAGAGTGGGCATTTCATGGCTCTTACTTTGGTCTCTAAACCGTTAAGTCCTGTTAGGGGTTGTATAGGGTACACCCTGGACAATGGTCAGTTGGTCGCAGGGCTGACATTTAGAGACAAACAATGACAACCATTCACTCTCACATTCATTCACTAGGGACTCTTTATAAACAGGAGAAGGACTAGTGACTTGAAAGGAAAATGCTGCAGCTCTCTGACTTTAGAAAGCTGTGAATAAACTGGAAGCAGTCATCTCTACTGTTTATTATTATGCATCATAGTGAAAGTGGCTCCAAAATACTCTCTAACATAGTTGTTGTCTTCTCTAAGGACTTCACTATGACTCTGTATCTGAGGCACTATTGGAAAGATGAGCGCTTGTCCTTCCGGAGCAACCACAACCAGAGCATGACGTTTGATGGGCGCCTGGTCAAGAAAATCTGGGTGCCCGATATGTTTTTTGTTCACTCCAAAAAGTCCTTCACGCATGACACCACCACTGACAATGTGATGCTGCGAGTGTATCCTGACGGTAAAGTCCTCTACAGCCTCAGGTAAACCCCTGCACCAGCGCCACATACAGTACTCAAGAAAGTTTCAGTCATAACTTGCAAAATACATGCCCCTGTCATAGTCTCAATATGTGTCAAGCCGAAAACATTCATCACCATGGAAGCAACATAACAGCTCCTATAACTTCCCGATTTATTAAACACCATGTTTTTTCAATTAAACTTTTGTATTAAAATATGCATAATCTTAAAATAAGACCCAAAAGAATAGCAAACTCTGTGCACTGACAAGAACAAACTCTTAAAGAAAGTGTGATGTCATCATTTGCATCATGCAAGAGAGCCTTGGAATATTTGGAATAATCACTAAGACATGTCTTGAAAAGTGCAGTGATGATACAGTGTGATGGTAAATGGTGTGCATTTATATAGTGCGTTTGTGCACCCTTCTCGGGCACCCAAAGCACTTTACACCGTGCAAACAGCCTTCTCCGACCACCACCAAACCCACCTCAGTGCGACGGACACTGGAGGAAAGGTGGGGGGTTAAGTGTCTTGTCGTTGTGTCCTTGACAGTATGAACAGGGGAGAGGGGAAATCGAACTTTCTTCTCACTTTTCTTCACATTTTGGTGACATTTAGGACAAGGATGCCTGCTGTGACACCACTCCAAACATTACATCACAAGTGTAAATCAGGCTGTTTGAAATCATTGTTTAGCAGTAATTATCATTACAATGAGAAAAGCTCTGGCTGCAGACAGTGGACAGAGCCAGAACATGTGCACTAGATTTCAGTGGGGCAGGTTATGATGTTAGTGGGTGTAGAGGGATCTAACCGCTGTTGGCTGTCCCACCAAGACAAAGGGGCACCAGCTGCCACTCTACAAGATCTGTATTTGAGGGGATAACGCTGTGCCAATTACGAGCGCTAATGCCGCTGAGCACGACCTTTTTAATTTTGGAGAGCCATACGGGGCCCGGAATACAGATTACAGAGCATGGCAGCCAGTCACAGCTGGCCATCTGCCTAACGTTGTGACTACTCACACAAAGCACTGTCAGCCCAATTGGCACAAGGCAGGTCCACATGGCAGCATCTACCACCGACATGTCCCATTTTATATAAAGATTGGTGGTAAGAGAGAGACGTATGACTCTAAACTGGTGGCTAATAATCAAAATAAAAGCTCAAATATCAATCTGCTTTATGGCAAATACAATTCAGCATTCTGATTACTGGTTATTCGCCTGGGGTAAATGGCCTGACTACAGGACTTGGATATACTCTGCGTATGAAATAGAAAAGAGTTGGATGGTAACTAGTAAATGAAACACGCTGATCACATGGCTGGGGTTAATCTGCGCAGGGTGGGGGCTTACAGATATCCAGGCTCAGGCAGATTGGTGAGTGGCAGTGACAGTTTGTAGACCTCGCCCACAGACTGAGCCAGCGCTGATCCTGTGAGCTGGATTATGTATTTTCATTTATCATCTCTACTGCAAACTAAATCTCTGCTAAGGTCTGTAGCCTATAGGCAGGTGTTCAGATGGGGCCGGAAGCAGAATGAGTAAACAAAGGTCAAGGAAAATAATCAGCCACTTTATGTAAAACCTCGAGGTATGGCTTGTCAAAATTAATCAAAAAATAAGAAATGGAGAATAAACAAAAAAAACTGAGGTTTAGTTCCAAAGAGTTGACTTTATTGTACATAGCAGTAAGAAAAATATTTTTAAAATGCATTTTGCCTTTTCAGTGCTGTGCCTTAAGTCTGTTACATACTGTAACTATTGTGATCTCAGAAAGCAAAATAACTATTGTTATAACTGTATTGCTTTTGACCTGAGAGCCAAGAGAAGTCAAGCCATGAAGAGCCATTCATAAAGGTTGGTTGGAGGTTTGTTCCAGTGGTGACCACAGTACTTTCTGACTTGCAGAGTGACCGTCACTGCCATGTGCAGCATGGACCTCAGCCGTTTCCCTCTCGACACTCAAACTTGTTCTCTGGAAATAGAGAGCTGTAAGTAATCGCACACAGATACATATGAATCAACTGATGTGATGACTTTTACAGTGTACAGGAAAACTAGTGTAGAATTTGTTTGCATGCTCTGTTTCTGTGGTACAGATGCGTACACCGATGATGATCTGATGTTGTACTGGAAAGAAGGGAACCGCTCACTAAACACTGATGAGAAGATCTCTCTGTCGCAGTTCCTCATTCAGGAGTTTCACACAACAACCAAGCTGGCCTTCTACAGCAGCACAGGTCTGAATGTTCTCACTTCCCCAGCAGTGCAGTACAGGTCGGGTTACTACACTTCAAACAGGGTCTGAAAGGTCTCAACAGTGAAGCATTTCACTCTGCTCTTCCCTTTGATGGGGTGGTGTTGACTCACATTTACCATTGCTGTCTGTTGATTGGGCTACAGACTGTTCTCAGTTGCAAAAATGAGAATCGCATCCTTTTTTGTTTTTTTGTAACAAAGAGGTAGTGATACTATATATGTTTCAAATATACTTTCAAAATTACTCATTGGTCTAATCTTTAAATGGTAAAATACATAGAATACATTACATTAAACACAAACAGTGAAATTTAACCACCCAAAAAAGTGCACCACAGCAGGGCTTACCTGTACCGACCCAGACTTGTACCGCTCAGGGGAACATGGCTAAAGCTCAACAGGATTCCTGCTTTCACCAATATCATGAAGATGCATCTCCTGTTCTTTTGTGTCCAGGCTGGTACAACCGTCTGTACATCAACTTCACTCTGCGCCGCCACATCTTCTTCTTCCTGCTGCAGACCTACTTCCCAGCCACGCTCATGGTCATGCTGTCCTGGGTGTCCTTCTGGATTGACCGCAGGGCTGTTCCCGCCAGGGTACCACTGGGTGAGGGCACACCTCAAACACTGGGGCTAACGAATTCAGCCACTACGCTTCCTTATGTTGCCCAGTCCCACCATCATGTTACACTTACCAGCTGTGGTAAAAAGGTGGTTGGAAAATACATCCAAAAACAGTAGTAAGCTCAATTTTCCAAACGTTCTCCATATTTTCCCCTAAAATGAATGGTCAAATGAAATTAAATGAATGGTTACATTTTAGGACCTTAGATAAAGTTGTGCCCATCCAGTTTGGTAATGGTACCTGGTGTTACTGGTGTTGGTCTATTTTCCAGGTATCACCACGGTGCTCACTATGTCCACCATCATCACCGGTGTCAACGCGTCCATGCCCAGAGTGTCCTACATCAAAGCCGTGGACATCTACCTGTGGATCAGCTTTGTCTTTGTCTTCCTTTCCGTGATAGAGTATGCTGCTGTCAACTACCTGTCCACTCTACAAGAACGCCGAGAGAGGAAGCTGCGTGAACGGGTCAGTGTAGGCCAGTTTAAACTTTGTCAAATGAGTAAATGGTAGAAAGTCCTGAAACTCTAAATGTATGCATGCTGCTGATATTAACACAGAACAGTAGATAATCAGCTTTTTCTAAAAGGGCAATCGGGATCATTTAAACTGATGCACTGTATGTAGTAAAAGTTGATATAAAGCTGAACGGCTCTCCTCTTTGTGCGTATGTGCCATTCCTTCCTTTTTTTCTCACGTTAACTCTTAACTTCACGTTAACCGCACATGTTGCTGTGATTGATTGTTTACTATGTTTCACATGAATGTGCTGTCAGTTCCACAGAGAAACCCGGGGTTTGTCTAACTGTAGGAGAGGTAAAATAGGTTCAACTAGCTTCGTAGGACAGGGCCCAGGTCTATAGCTGTGTTCACACTTTACTGTACTTTAATTTAGTATTGACTAAAGCAGAAGAATTATCCCTTTAGTTTGCTCTACTTTTACAAAGTTAAGATTGGACCAAATGACAGACACCCCCATGTAAGGACAGACAGCAGATGACACCGTCAGTTGACTTTCCTGACTCATTGACCACAGAATGTGATTGCACAGTATGCAAGTACAAAGTATTTGGCTAGTATTTGCCTTTTATATTGATCAGCATGAGATTGTATGATTTCTTTGAATAAAGATATCGCAGAATTGCTGGTACCAACCTAAAGTTCAAAACTAAAATTTGATTGCTATGATAATCAAAAACTAATACATTTCTTTTTCAAATAAATGAATAACCCTTTTCTACTTGTTGGATGTGTTATTGGTATATTCATTTTACCACATCATCAAGATATTTAGGGTGGCACTCCTTCCTCACAGCAAGAAGGTCCTGGGTTTGATCCACAGCAAGGGCAGGGCATTTTCCTCTTCCACTAAAGCCTTTGTGCCAGGATCCCTCTCACATAGCATCATATCTGTGCAGTTGCCCTTTTCAGTTCTGCTCTGATGGCTGACACACACATTGTTTGAACACCGTGAATTTCTTCAGTGCAAGCTGACTGAATATTTTCACAGTGCAAATGTTTGAAGAGATGTTAAATTGTAAAAGTATTTTGTAAATGTATCTTTCTGGTAAATGTACTTTCTAGACCTTGTCTCAACAGCAAATTTTGTAAAGTTTTGTAATTTTTTTTTTCCAATTTTGTTTTATCAAAAAGGTACATTTATCTTATTGTAAAATTCTTCATACTGCTTCAAAGTCTAAAAAAAATAATTCGACACAGCCTCTCTGATTGAGTCTGGTGCATGTTGTTCATTTGCAGCTGCCCTGCACTTGTGGAATGGCCCATCCTGGGATGATGTCATCCAGCTACAGTGAGGTGGACGCCAACACTACAGGGAACTATGGGATGCCAGAGGAAAACGGAGTGAAACGTGAGAGGATGTTGGTCCAGCTGGCTATGGAGAATGACCAGGTTACAGGCCATGTGGGCTCCAGCGCCTACAGCAACGTGTGGATAGACACGCATGCCATCGACAAGTACTCAAGAATCATCTTTCCAGCAGCTTACATTTTCTTTAACGTTGTCTACTGGTCCATCTATTTGTAAGAGAAGGCACTGGGACAATCCACTGGACTATGCCTGAAAAAGGTCTGCTTTGGAGAAACTCACTACTGATTTGTTCCAACAAATTGAGGACCAGAGCACAGCCATGTCTGTGCTGAAGACAGATCAAATGTTAGATATGGGTCTTCAGACTGTATGAAAACAATCATTTGATGTAAAATTTTAACGGCAAAATTTATCAGTACAGCCCTCCGATAAATTCTGTTTACAAATTAAACATGACATATTGCTGACTTGGGTTATTTAGTCATTGAATAATCTAATATATGACTATACTAGAAAAACAAAGAGGCCAACATTTCCATCTGAATGGGTAGCAGAAACGTTTACCTCATGTTTTTTCACTACACGCACTTGTTTTCACTGTTCATTAGTAATTGGCAACCGAGCCACAAATCTCCAACGTGTTAAAGCTACTCAGTTGAATTTGAATAGATAAAAATTGTGGTGTGAGACACTTTTTGTTGCATGTCATTAAAACTGGACACTTTTTATACAAACAAACTTTTGGAAGACATTATCTTCTGTCAGGTTCTCATTTAATCTCACTCAAGTGTATTTGTGCTGACTGACCCTGTCAAGAAGCATGGACTATTGTCAAACCTTCTACCACACTGAACTATTCATTTTCCTAACTGAGAGATTATTTTTCCACTGATTGTATTCTGCTCACAGAGCTATGGGATGGATACACACCGCTTCTGTTTTACTTTTGAATCCTGTCCTTTTGTACCACTTTGTAACACTGTTGGCCATTCTCTTTCTGTCCATTAAAAACAACAGGTATTTGGTTTTGTAACACAAAAAAATGTATGTTGCCACTTGTATTCAATACTTATGTTGAAGGTGTTTAATGAATGGAGGTGAATAAGCACAGGGTAAACGAAGAACCCCCTGACACAAAGCTTTGGAGACATGTTAGGTGCAGTATGACGAGATATTAGATCTCTTTGACATAGTTGGAGGCATTTATACATGTCAGATTAAAGCAGGTCAATGGTCGTTTCTCAAACATGTACAGACGTGTACAGACATTAAAGACATTTTTCATAAAGCAATGGTTTGTTGTGTCACTTTGGGAGGATGCAGTAATAAAGCCCTATTTAACATGTTTACAACTTGTTTTCAGAGGCCAGTTTTATAATACTTCCTCTCATGCTTTTATTCTTATGTAATGTTGCTCTAACATCTGTTGTGCCTTATGCCAAATTTTATGAGCATAGTGGAAAAAAACTGTAAGCTTTATTGAAGTCTGACATGTCACTGCAAACAAACCCCTCAAAAATAAACCCGGGATTAGTCTTATGATCATATAAAAACCCTGCAATCACACAGAAAAGAAAATAGATGGTTTTAAGATTTAACATAAACAATCCCTTTTTCCAGATTTTAACCAGGAAGTGGTAAAGTTTAGGATGGTTTCCAGACACTTTTCAAAAAATGTCATTATTGTACTGAGTAAAGAAGTGCATTTAATAATACGGAATGTAATATTTGAACTCCAAATTTAGACAGACACTCTGAACTCACACTCCTGACTTCCTATGTTTTACCTCAGCGTTAAAAACACCTGCTGCTGACAAGGTGAATGATAGAGGCTAACTATGCAGAATTTTGAGGAGAATTACTCATTTCAGCCAACATGACTATCAGAACTAGATGAATGCGCCTTTCAGGATAACGTGGCAGCACCCCCTCCTGTGGAAAAATCCTTTATAAGTGAGCGCTCTTGTTCTGTCTCCTTTAGTTTGGCCTTAGCGGACTCCTCTTTCACTTTCTGTAGCTGTTCTGGGAGGTCCTCAAGGTGTAGAACTGGGCCCTGTCATCCCCTGGCCCAGACAGCACAGACTGCATCAGGATCAGCAATCACGCACAAGCACACATCCATACTGTAGTTTTCATTTTAAAATGTTAGACAAGAAAACCAATCCAAGGATGATCTCAGTGCACACTACTATATAAGAACTACACTGTATATGGGTGTTTTCCCAACTATTAGGATATTTGGAGTGTAAAGATTTTGATAATCCAACATTATTTAGTAAAATGTATTGACATGTTGAGTAGGAAGAGTTTCTGATGGTTATTATTATTAATTAATTTGATGAAACCTACACGAGACACAATGTAAACATGCCAGATTTTAGCCATAAGCAAATTTCCAACAGTCCCAACAGTCTCACACTCTACACCAGAGCAACAATGACACACATTTATGCACCAGTGCTGTGTGTCACTGGAGTCAAGGTGGGTTAAGTGTCTTGCCCAAGGACACAACAACAGGGGAGAGTGGGAATCAAACCACCTTCCTTCCGGTTGAAGGACGACTGCTCTACCACAGAGCCACTGCGGCCCAATGGTTGAGCTTAATTTATAAAAAATGTTGTCGTATTGTCCCAAAACACTGACAAAGTCATGATTTCCATAAATGTAAATATGAATAATGAAAACTGTTAATATATTATATATATTTTATTTATTTGTATTATACATTTAAAAGTTTTGGTTAAAAGAAAATAAATCTCTTTTTTTTCTCATCTGTAATTATTTTCACATCTGTGCACTTATTTATTAGGGCTTTGATCAATTTATTTATTGATTGATTTCTGTCACTGAATGCAAATGTGGGGGTCGTGTCCTAACGGTCTTGTTACAGTCATTGGTTGATCTGTGCTGTTGGATAAAGTGGAACTAATGTGCAGCTGAATTGACCTATAAAAACATGTATTGTTATGAAAGAGAGGATCATTAAAAAGTTCATGTACATGCTGTTGGCACATGATGTTGTCTATGCCTGAAATTCTAACGTTGAGCAGGATATAACTAATGTTGTAGGGTGTCAGAAGTAAAACTGTAAAAATGAGTGATCATGAAGCAGCAGACAGTAGGAGCGGAGATGGTGGAGCAGCCGTACCTCACCATAGAATAGCATCAGGACTGGATAAACAGTCTCAGGGATTTCAAGTGAATAGCTTCATGTTTGCAGCCGGTGATGAAGCAGAAGATATACTTAATGCCCTGCCCCTGACAGATGCTCAGAAAAAGCCATATGCAGTAACAGCTTTTTTCTCCTGCAAGAAAAACCTCCTCTTTGAAAGAGTGCACTTCAACCAGAGCCAGGAGCCTGGAGCCAGGAGAGAGTGTGGAGTTGTTCATAACATAAATGCACAAGCTAGCAGAATATTGTGAGTTTGCTCCTTTGAGAGAGCAGCTAATACGAGATTGTATACTGTAGTTGTTCGCATAAGAGAATAAAAAATGTCCGAGAGCTTACAGTTAGATGCTGAATTCATGGAAACGTGAGAAAAAACGAAGCAGTAAAAAGGCAACAACCAGTCCTAAGAAGAATCGAACAGTAATCCAGAATAGTAGAGACAATAAATAAAAAGAATCAAAGGATTTAAAACTGCTAAAGATTAAACAGATGCCAAGACAAGGAAGTGAAGCAGATGTGGACAGGCACAGAAAAACTGTTTGAGTTTGATACAGGTGCAATCCCAAGCAGCATGTACTCACTACAGAAATACAGTCAAGGCAAGCAGAAGCTGGACGTCAAGGGACGCTTTAAAGATACACTAAGCATTAACCAAAAGACAACTAACCAGGAAGTGTATGTTGTAACAGGACTGCACAAGCCACTTTTGGGTTAACCTGCAATCAGAGCACTTAACCTTATCAAAATGTAAACTCTGTACAAGTACAGCAAAAAAACGTGTACTGTGTATTCGGAACTAGGGAAATTAAATGAGCCCTACAAAATAAAGCTGGAAACAGGAGCTGTCCCATATGCCCTATCAACCACACAGACCTGTGAAGGTTCTCAGTCATCCATGTCATCTTGAAAAAAACAACAACTCAGTTTTCAAGGTGAAACGTTTCGTGTCTAATTCCAAGAGACTTTATCAATTCTGAGATCAACTGGAAAGAGAGCTGAGCTTATAGAGGGAGGAGTTTCCCCTGAAACTAAACCTGATGGACCAGGCTGTTCTCGTCTCATAGTTGTTGGCCATGAAAGGGAAGTGTGACTCCTCCAAGAGAGTCGATAGTGACACTGCTCCAATGAGCTTCTAATAACAGCAGACACCCTGTCAAGAGCCCCAGTGAAACATAAGTTCACACAGGATGAACTTAATAACGAAACAGAGGTCAAAACTTTTGTGGATGCCGTGATTCAAAGCCTTTCAGCTACAGATCACAGACTACAGGCTATTAAGGAGAAACAACATGGTGCTCTGTTTGTGCAAAACTAATCCAATACTGTAAAGCAGGCTGGCCTGAGCCCCAGAGTTGAGACCGTGCTGGCCCGAGAAAGAAAATATCACTCTAGCAGGTGAGCTACTGCTTAGTGGACAAAGAGTTGTTATTCCACAAAGAATAAGACAGAAAATACTGTCCACAGTGGCCACTGGGGCCATTGTTATTGAAAAATAATAATATTGAGTTCACAAGAAAAAAAGGAATGTTACCATAAAAGTTGATTATGGGTTTTTGGATGTTTCGGTATGTTGGTGATAATAATAACGGCCACATTATGTTTACTGATATATTTGGGATATTTTGGGGTTACACATCATCAAGTAGGTCAGAGGTTTGTGTCCACCCTAGGAGGAGATAGAAAAGAAAAAAAAGTGCTAAATACTACTGCAAAATTAGGCAGGTTTAATAATAATATGAGCGGTTGAGTGTGTACCTACAGCTACAACCAGTGTAAATGTATACCTATTGTAGGGACACATATAGAATCTTGTTGTCTGTTTCTGACGCGTGCTTTAACTTGAATAAATCAAGTCATTGTCCATAATAAAGTCGGATATGCCAATCCATTTATTGTCCATTTGGCATTGCAAAAAGCAAAATTGACAAAAGACAAAATATAACTTTAAACGTAACTTTGTTTCTTAATTAAGAAAATTAAAATTATTACATTCAAACAAACTATTAAGAGGTATGACCACTATATTTTGCACCTCTTATACAGCCTACATAGCACACATAGCACGGTCAAAAAGTTTGTTTGACCTTCCATCTGCACACCTGAGTGTGTGCATAGCCCACCTACAGGTTTTGCTATTGGTACCTCTGAGACATATCAAAGCATTCACCACGCCAATCGTGCCTACAACTTGGCATACCTTAGGTGCTATATAAGCCCTCCAGCCCAATGTTCTCCCTTCTTCGAACCAGCTTAACAGGGGGAGGCAGTTTAGCTGGGCCTGAGAGTAGGTAGGCTACGCACACACTCGAAGAACTGTAGTTACAGGTAACTATAATTTCTACTTTGTGTGTGCTCCATCCACCTACGGGCTTCACTATTGGTTACCCACCAAGGCAAAGGCTGTAGGAGACCAATGCACACACATTGGCGCAGGAGCAATGCGGGCCCACCTCTCCAAAGAGTAGCCGTGCACGTCCCCAGGCAACGGTGCCCATACCGCCTGTGCCAAAAGCGTCTGACGTCATTGCCAGTAGGCCCAAACCAAGCTGTGCCCTGGACTGCCTCTCCCAAGAGCTTCCTGGCACCATGATCAAGCCACATAATTCAAGTACAAGGGCATGGAGACGGGCCGCTGTTGGGTACCCACCAAAGCAAAGGCTGTAGGAGACCAATGCACACACATTGGCGCAGGAGCACATGGACCCCAAAAAGGCTGCACAGTTCAGACCAGCCCAAAAATGAGCCACCAATCAAGCTGCTGTAAGAATACCGACATACAACGTATGCCAACCTAGGTGACAGGACTCTGAATCCCACTCAGCACCGAATGAGTAGCAGAGAGAGCAGACATGTCCAGGAGACCACACAAAGGTGGACCCAGAGGACAAAGAGGCAGCCAAACATGTGTCCTCTACAGAAACGCCCCTACACAGGGCCACTGATGTGGAGAGTACCCCCTGGGTTGAATGTGCCCTTACCACAACCAAGGGAGGGTGTTTTCAAGGCCACCCCAATGCCTACACAGATCCAGTGAGCCAAACGCTGAGACCACAGCAGGGCCCCCGCCCCCTGGCTCCAAAGCACACAAACAAACGGTCCAAAGCATGGAAACTGGCCATGCTCTCCACGTTGCAGTGCAAGCCCCAGCATTCTTATGAAGTATGAACGGACAAAGCGAACATAGCACCCAATAGAAGAGCGGTCTTGAAGGAGAGCTAACGGACATCAGCCTGTGCCAAGTGCTCGAAAGGAAGCTTGTTTCTATGAACCATAACTGAACTGAATTAGTTTTGCATTAGGTTGAGACAATATAAATGTAACCTAGTTGTATAATTTTAGCTTGTCATTGTTTATTTTATTGTTTCTGTCATTCAGAATACCTCCAACATGAAGTTTAGCAGTTCTTCTCAGGACTCCAGCTTGAGAGAGTTTCAAGCGCTTGTGAAGGAGAGCTCTGACAGTGACTCAAGAAGAGGAAGTGCAGGTAATTAGTTATTTGCAGGTTGTTATTTTTGAGGTAATGCCAAAAAAAGAATGCTTACTCCCTTTTCTTCCCTGCTTCCTCATATTGAAGAGAAGCACCTCCTGTCAAACACTATAGGAAACACCTTTTTCTATGTATATTTCTTTGTAAAAGTCTCTGTTATTTATCAGCTTTAAACCAGAATTTTAGGTGCACTTATCTACACTGCTGTAGACATGATTGTTACTTCTCAATCACTAACTGTATGTCTGCGTAATATATTCCATAATAAGGTGAATGTTATTACTTTCAAAATTACACTAATTCTTTCTCTTGCTTTCTGTGGGTCTCTCTCTCTCTAGGACATAACTTGGCCACAAAGTGCAGCAACAAAATGAGACAGTGCTTCAATGTAATATTCCTTTATTATAAATATGTGCAGGAAAGAATCGATAATTATATATCTGTATAAACTGCAATTAAAAAACAGCATGTGGTGGTCTGAGACCCTGTTGGCAGCATTTGTTTTCTAGATCTGTTGCATGATTCTGCAGTTCACGCAGGTGCACCATGAGCCCTGTTTGGTTCGGCTGGTCTTGGTGATGCTTGTCTGTTCTCCAGACAAACTCCTGGCAGATGAGTTACAACCATCTGGAGAACTTCATCCTCCTCCTCCTGCAACAGCAAGGATATATACTTTGAGAAAGTAGACTTTGTGAAGAATTGATGTGCACTCGATTGCTATTTGGTTTCCTTTTGCATTAATGTGGGCTAGGGATAGTTTGTCCATTATTTTGAGATTGTTTGAACTTTTTGTGCCTGAAAATGGAACAACCAGCCTTGTTTAGATTCCAGAGGTTTATTTGGGTGTGTGATCATTTCTGTAGATATATGACCTACCTGCCTCTAACTTAAAATTTTTCTGCATATTTTCTCAAATTAAACTTCTGAGACTTAGTAAAATCACTAGGGAATTTCCTTTCCCAAATATATTTAAAAACTTGGTCCCATTTTCATTCCATAACTAACAAACACGTTTGACTCAAAGCGAGTGTGTCAGGCAGGGTTCAAAACCAGGTGATAAAACTTGGGGTGTGGAGTGGCGTAAACAAAAGAAGGCAATAAAAGTGCCTTTCCTTTGAAGGTGAAAGGTAGTTAGGCGACAATCAAGTAAAGAGTTGAGGTTCCAAATAAATGCTGGAAAACTTGTCACGGAGCACAAGACAATCTGGTGCTAAATGAAGAAGAGAAAACAAGGTTTTACTGTGATTATAAGCTGAAGAGCAGGAGTGTCTTGTGACTATAATACTGTTGTATAATGCAGTAATCTTGACATATTAAATAAAAATGCAGCGAATTTTACAAGCCTCTATTTTTATTGACTGGTGATCCACAAAATAACATTGGATTTACAATATGCACAAATGCACTCGTAGCCTAATGCTTTACACTATTGTTCATTAAGTGGGGTTTGGCACTGGATCGAACTTTGACATCATTTCATTTCATTCATAGTTATCATGTTACAATGTTGTCAGTCTTAGGTTGACAGAACACCGGTTTTAAAATAAGCCACGCTTAAAAGCTCAGCTTAAAAAGTTCTGATTGGCTGTGAAAGAACTAAACCAAGATGTCTAAAGGAAAATGTCGAGTAAAAGGTCTAAACAAATGCGCACCAACAGCATGATGGATTTTACACATTGAAGTAGAACTCAAACGGACATCGTTTGGTTTTCATGTGGCGCCTCCCGGTGGTAAGTGTCGGTTTTACAACTACCATGAGTAAGAAGCGTAGTTATGGCAACCGACCATCAACATTTCCCACTGATCTGAAACATTTGGGTTACGTCTGCCTTCGAAAATGGCTCAGGCTCAAGCTGAAAACGTGATTAAAAACATCATCGGCGACATTGTGCAGCACTGTGCTTTAAAGGGACACGAGGTCTCGGAGAATTTGGCAGCTTTCGTGGTAAGTCAGCTTTAGACTGCTGCTAAAACGAGTTAACCTAGCTTAACAGAGTCCAGCCTTCAGTAAACACCTTTTCAAAGTTTCATGTTAGGTTAAGTGTTAATAATAATGAAATAACAGCCTAATAATATATATACGTAACTATATATTTCCCCATCAACTGCCCACATAGCTTTTATGCGGCACAGTCGAATTAATTTAGGATTAGATTAATCAGATTATCTTTTCTTTATTTAACCAATAACAGGCATTCCTATCCTTGGTACAGTAAATCATGAAATGAGAGAAAGCATCTGCAACACAAAGATCTTTCTTCCAGAACATTTAACAATCTTTAAAACATATTTCATGAAGTGTGTCATGAAGTAAAAACTAAGCTCTAGAGACCAGAGCCATCTTTTGTACCAGGCTGTAAACATGATTTTTACACTTGTAAAGTCGCCGTTGGATTTCTCCTTATCTTTCTGCCTTTGGAGCCTGCCCTTTGGTGGATGGAGGTATATTGCTTAAGGCATTTTTAAAGGGTTCCATGAAAGAGGCTTGAGTGAGACCAGCTCTTTAAGTTTCAAATAAGTTTGCAGTTCATTACAGGAAAAAGGTGCAGTAAAACTGAATGCCTTTTTTCCCGATTCAGTTCTGACTCTTGGAGCAGACAGCATGAGGAGGCTTTGAGATCTGAGATTGTGCTCTCTCTTGTGTGTTCGATGTAGTCAGATACCGGGGGAGCAGACCTAAGACGCTCTTGTAAAGAAGGAGGTGCCAGTGCTTTAAGTCTGAGGACCAACCCACTCTGTCATACAGAAGACAGAGATGTGTGAGGCTTTTTAGATGAAGCCTGTTTATACAAAACATCACCATAATCCAACACTGGCAGAAAGGTAGCAAAAACTAGCCTTTTTTGGCTTTAAAAAAATACACAATTTTATCCTAAAATAAAAACCCAACATCAATTTTTACTCTTTCACCAACAGCTGAACACGCGGGGTGAAAGGAAAGGGACTCATCAATTAAAAATACATGGTATTAGTTAGAAACACGTTGTATTTTAGATAGTTCTTGTAGTGATGAAATACACATTGGCTGGTTTTGATTTTGTTCTTTCATGTATTTTGTCTTCTCAGCATTTAAAACCAGTTTCAAACGATAAAAATGATTTGGAATATAATTAAAAGCAAAATTTATCAATTTCTTTTACAGATTAAAGCTGTTGTATTGGATCCGAGAAATGGCTTCAACGTTGATTGCACTCTGACCTCGCAGGATGTGCAGAAACTCACTGAGGTCAGTGACTTGTGTTCTGTAGGACTCCCATGTGAATGTGAGCTGTTAATGACCCACTGTCTGCTCTTTCAGTTATGTCTGCACAAACTCACAGAGAAGTGCAGCATCTTCCTCGACACCATTCAAATGCAACTCTATTTTGAATTGAATTACACCACACGCCGTAAGTGATCTGACCACAAGCAATGTAAATGTAAATGTACTCCAGCTTTATTTTCACCCATATGCAGGAACTAAATATACTACTGTTAGAAAATCATATTATAGTTTACAGTAGAAAACCATTTCTGAGAAAACACTGTAATATGAATGGAATTGCACTAATTTAAATTCCTCTCTGTTGAGATAACACACACAGATTATGTGGTGCATAAATGCAACTTACATAACTACAATCAGGCTGGAGCTGAACCAAGCGACAGCATAACAAGAACTTAGGCTTTTTTATATCAGATATATGTATTTGAATATAATTTTAGTTTTTTTCTTTAGATCCTTATCAAAAACATTTAGTTATTGATAATTATTATTCCATTTGAGTGTTTTTAGACTCATTTGAATTTTTTCATTTTATTTTTGTGCTTCATGCCCTACTTTAACTCCACAGTTCCATTATAAACAGACAAAATATCTTTGTGGACCGCTTTCACAGAATGTTTTTGTTTGTGCAGGTGAGTTTGTTGCTGAAATCCACCAGGTAGTGGAGTCAAAGCTGAGACCAGTGAGCAGAGCAATCACCGACCTCAGAGTCAAGACTCAGGAGGACTTAGATGCACTGTACCGCAAAATCATCAGCTACATCCTGCTGCGTTCTGGGATGGGCTCTCCGACGGACAACTACGCTCTACACGAGACCACAGGTACAGCCCAGCATTCCACCACAGTTCCAAAAGTAGGATGAACTAAACCTTCGTTAGGTTTTAAAAGTGGGACCGTGCAGAGCTGGACTGTAACAGTGTTTTGTTACTGTACAGGGCTCTAGACTAACTGGGTTGCACTGGTGCACCTAAGAAAAGAAGTTAGGTGTACCCAAATTTTCGACCACATCTCATTTAGGATTGACAAACATGTCTAAATATAATTACACCAAAAAAATCTGATCTTTCATGTCTTTATTGAGGACAACCAAAAAACTCATTGTGCTTGTGGAAAAAGTAAGTGAACCCATGAGTTAATGACCTCAAAAAAGCTCATTGGAGTCAGGTTTTAGCACACATGGAGTCTTGTTAAGATAATACGTTTGGAGGTATGAACTACAGCTACTTTGACTGATAAAAAACCCTTAAATCTTTGGAGTTTGGTCTGCACAAGATTAATATGCTTGTGTGAGACATCCATTGCCAAAAAGAGCTTGTAAAAAGCATGTGAAAATTATGTGCAATACCGCTAATATTGTTAGAGAGGCCACACTGCTGCCGCACAGGTCACAGGACAGTAAGATAGAAATAAAAAGAATAGAAAAAAACATTATGGTGGAAAAAAAACATGGAAAACCTTTTCAAACTTATAGACTTGCGAGCATGTTTATTTTAAATGAGACTGTGCGAAATAGCTACTGTTTACTGTGACATTGTATTGTGATTTTAATAATCTATGAATATAGATTTTACAAACCTCCAGCTCCACAAATAGCAGGGCACAGACCTTAAATGAATGAGAAAGACAGTCCACAGACAGTCCACACTGCTGCCGCACAGGCCTGTGGTCCGTGTCACACAGGACACAGAACAGCGCCCCTAGAGTTAGTCTCTGTAATGGCTTTTCGCATTGGCAGGCCAGGCCACAATTTTGGCTACAACTCCTGCTGCAAACTTTTCTGAAAACGTCTGACTGAAGCCAATCTCCGTGTGATGAGTTTGTGATGAAATTGAAGTGACTGTGCATCAATCATTACGCTCTTTTATTAATATCTGCAAAAGCTACAGTTTATAAAAGACACTGCTCTAGACCACTGGCTTTTATAAACTGTGCCTCTCGTATACTTGACTTTTATTGTTCTCTGTTGATGTTCGCTGCAGTAAAACACCACTTTGCACATATTTGTATAATCTGTGCATTTATATAAAGTTGCTAGGTTCTCTAAACTAGATCTAATAATTACATTTACATTTATTCATTTAGCTGACGCTTTTATCCAAAGCGACTTACATTGTTCTACAGTAATTACCAGTGTTACAGTCACTGGAGGCAAGGTGGGTTAAGTGTCTTGCCCAAGGACACAACAACAGTATGAACTGTGGGGAGAGTGAGAATCGAACCGCCTACCTTCTGGTTGAAGGACGACCGCTCTAACTACTGAGCTACTGGAATTTTTTATTATAATGATTATTTTCCTATAATAACGCATATAATTAATGAGACCGAGTAATCTGGAGCATGACATAGTCCAATAAAGCATCATCACAGATTTGCAAAAAGGTCCATCCTATCTCTTAAGGCGTATGTTTGGTATTCTAGTGGTAAGATTCTTGCCAGATTTGTTTGAACATATTAAATATTGATGGGCTATGCATGTACAGGTTAATTGGTAACTCGTAAGTGTCCCTAATGAATGAACGTGAGAGAGAATGGATGTCTATTATTGTCTGTCTCTAAATGTTAGCCCTGCGACTAACTGGCCACTGTCCAGGGTGTACCACACCTCAGGCCCAAAGCTGCTGGGATAGGCTCCAGTCACCCGCGACCCCTAACAGGACAAAGCGGTAGAAAATGAATAAATAATTCAATGGACTATTATGATTTAAATTTAATACAATTTCTTTTTAGCCATATATAATATAATACCTAATTGTTTTTGTAGTATTAAGTCAGTGTCTAAGTTCAGTTCTACCCCAAAGAGGCTTCTTATTGGTGATATACACAAGTACATTTTAACTATTCTCACAGTAAATTCATGCACTGAATTCCAAAATGTTTTTAAATGTTTGCATTTCCAAAACATATGAAGAAACAATCCTATATGAATCTTACATCTATTACATTCAGGAGATAAGTCAGGATACATTTTGATAAATCGAAGAGGTGTGAAGTAAACTCTGCATAAATTTAAAGTTTTGTTCCATTATTTTGTTACTTGATGTTTTTATAAATACATTTTTACAAATATTGTTCCACTGATGGTTTTTGAATTCCAAATCTAAATCCTTCTGCCAAGGCTTTCTTTAAATGGAAAAAGATGGTTCTTGAATTGCAGACAGGATTTTATAGATTTTTGAGGACGCCCCTTTTAGTGGTGTAGATTTTATAATCATATCCTCCAACTCTGACTCTTCAATAGCTGAAACATTTTTATTTATCAAAGTGGTGATATAATGACAAATTTGTAAATATTTGTTTTAGTAATGTAAATCCAGTTCTTAAAACACACACGTTTTTAAGAATACATTTTTGAAGTAGCCCGAGTGCGAATTATTATACAGCGTTTTCCCAATTGTAGATGGTAGAATAGGGTTAGAGGAGCAAGCCTAGAGATTGTTTTTGAAAGTCTACAATATTTATTTACATCTTGCCAAGCACAAAGAATATTATAAACAACATATATATTAGGATATTGAATGATCCATTTTTATATTATTAATAAATGTCAAATAAATGAGCCCAGTGAGATGGGGGAGCAAAGTTCTCTTTTTAATGTGTGTCCAGAGGGGAGCCTCTTGTATCTTAGCCCAGTCAGCTTTCACCTGACAAAACCAATTAAACTAAAAAATATGGTAGCTCCAAACCTCCTTTGTCCTTGGTTTTGGTGAGAGTTTTAAGAGCAATTCTTGGTGTAGTTTTTTTTCAAATAAAGTTTGTTTATTTAGAGTTTTAAAGAATCTTTTCTTTAAGGAACATGGTTTTGATTGATAAAGATAAATAAAACAAGGTAAGTCATTAAATTAAGTAAGTCATTTTAATTACATTGATTCTCATGAGGAGCTAAATAGGGAGCAAACTCCAATGTTAATTAAAGATGTTTTATAATTAACTTTTAGTAAAGAAATTGAACAGTATGAAGTATATTTAACAGGATCTTTTCCTTCTTTATGAACAAGAGAGATTACTGCCGTATTTATAGATTTGGGAAGTATACCTTTGGCATTAAAATCTTTTAACATAGGCATAAACAAGTGACTTAGTTGAGGCCAAAAGGCTTTATAAAATTCTATAGTATACCCGTCTAAACCTGGTGATTTTCCAGAGGGCAAAGATACGACAGTTTCAAACACATCTTCTGCAGAGGGATTATCTAGCATGTCTTGTTCTAATATCGTAGGGAGTTTTATTTTATCTAAGAACAATTGAATATTAGAATTAATAGGATTTTCGGTTGAGTATAGCTGTTTATAAAAGTTAGGTTTGTATTTGATTAAGTTTTGCTCGAATATGTGGGGCACAGTGGCTCAGTGGATAGAGCAGTCACCCTTCAACTGGTCGGTAGGCGGTTCGATTCCAGCTCTCCCCATAGTTCATACTGTCATGTCCTTGGGCAAGACAAATAACCCATCATGCCTCCAGTGGTGTTCCAGCTGTAACACTGGTGAAAGAAAGTAAAACTGTAAATTGTACACAGGTGATTGGAAGCTTTATGTAAGTCGCTTTGGATTAAAGAGTCTGCTATATGAATAAAAAAAACAGTAATAACATTTAGTCTTTTTAAAATTTCTTCTGTTGGATATTTTCTGTGTATATTTGCAGCACTATGTAGTTGATCATGTAGCTACTCCATTTGTCTATCTAAATCTAGTCTAGCATATGACTTATGACTTATGGCTGAATAAAAAGTATAATCTTTTATGATTGGGTTAAGATATTGCCACACATCAGTTAGTTCTATCTTTTTAGAGGCGTTTTAAAGCCCCGGAAGCATTTAGGTTACTCACATCACTCGAACTTCTATCTAGATTATTGTTCATACAGCAATTAAAGTTTCCCCCAAGTCTCAACTTGGTATTATACTGGCTATTATCATATCTGTCATAAATTGTGGCCTTGCTTCATTTGGAGCAAAGATATTAAAAAATGTTGCTTCGTGTCCATAAATTATTCCACACATATCTGCCCTCTTGTGTTTTAATTGCAAAAGGTTTTACAAATTAAGATTGCAACCCCTCTTTTATTTTGCAAAAAACTTGAGTAATACACTTGACCAACCCAGTGTCTTAAAAGTTTCTTATGTTCCCCAATAGACAGGTGTGTTTCTTGTAGAAATGCTATGTCAGCTTTTTCCTTTTTCTAAAATGTTGGCCTCTAACGTTAAATGTGACAATCTTTAACAGCCTTTTTTAAAACCTGCTTCAATTCATCACCACACCTTGTGTGTGTCGTCTTTGTGCCAAGCCGCCAGAATGTGTAACGCCTGGGTCAGAGTTTGCGAGGGGTACGCACAGTTTCCCGCCTAGTTGGACTTCTTCTGCGTGGAAGATGATGTACACAAGTTTTTTGTGCGTAAGCAAGCTTTATAAATGAGGCCCCAGGACTTTGGGTGGATTACAGGTGTTGGAAATGTTACAGTCGTTGAGTCTTTTCTGTATTAAATAGGCTACATGCACATACTGCTGTTGTGTGGGGTTCACCGTGTGTTGTAAAACATTTAATGATGATCTTTAGTGTTGTACAGAACTGTTGTTTCCAAACAGACAAACATTACTGGTGTGGAGTCATTTAGCAGACACTTTTATCCAAAGCGACTTAGATGTGGCTTCCATTCATCAGTGTTACATCTGGAACACCATTAGAGGCAAGGTGGGTTAAGTGTCTTGCCCAAGGCCACAACGACAGTATGAACTGTGGGGAGAGCGGGAATCGAACCACCTACCTTCCGGTAGAAGGACCACTGAGCCACTGCTCCCCAGTGTACGTGACAAAGGGGTGCATGACAATTCAGAGAATTGTCATGTTTTCCTTGTTTTCCAGTAGTTTATTAATCTGCTGCTTGTCAAAGTAACTTCCCCTCATGTTTCTGCCAAGAGTTTAGTGGAGTTGGATTGTGGAAACACCACTGAAGCGCCTTTCCTTTATTAATAAGGAATCTCCTAACGTCTTCCTGTTGACCTCATGATGTAGCTCATATAACTTTATGTTACGTAATTTTAATAATCCAGAGAGCCAACCTGTTAGTAGCCACCACGAAGACTCACTGAACCAGTGGGAACATAATGAGTATTTTTACTGCCATGCATTTCTGCCTGTATATGTGCATCTGCACCACTGGTACACTGTAAAGGAGTTTATTACTAAAAGTGAATTATACACAGGACATATAACTCATCTCATAATCATACTACACTTACTCATCTGAGGCACTAAATTACATCCATAGCCTTCTATACTATCAATCTCCATTTAGACATTACTTATTACTTCAATTGATAGTTAATGCTGTTTGTTAGTGTTATATTTTTTGATTTTCTAATGCATTCAACACCATTAGACCAAAGCATTAGGCGTATAGAGGTGGACCCATTCTTTATGACGTGGAGCACTGTACAGCAATAGTGGCTTATATCAAAGATGTACAGGAAGAGGAACACAGAAACTGTCTCATTCTAAACACCTTAAAAACAAAAAAAGATGGTCATTGCTAAGGTCTTGTATGTAAACCATAAACTACTGCAGATGTTTTATTAGGCAGTAATGGCTAACTTTATTTTTTTATGCGGCAGTCTGTTAGGGGCAGTCTCAGAAAAAGAGATTGTAGGCAACTTGAAGAATTAATAGAGAGGGCTATACTACTACTATAGATATTAGTTTGGAGACTCTGATTGAGACAGTGGAACAACAAACACACAACAGGACAGATGCTTTACTGAACAACTTTTGAACAACAGAGAGCAGCCAGTGGACGTCTGGGATCAGGACAGAACAAAAGAGCAATCAATCTATTTCAGTTCATCTGAAGAGAATTACCCCTTGGGGATAATCAATTGATTTAGAATTGTTTAATTGTTTATTCATTGTATGTGTGTGCAATAACATGTACAGAAATGTGTGAAGTGATGTCTGTGAAGGTTCTCAGTCATCCAGGACATCTTGAAAAAAATGATGAAGTAAAAGCATCTGGACTTAGTTTTCAAGGTGAAGACATTTTGTTAAGAGAGATGAACTTCATCTTTAGAGGCTTATATCTCTCCTCCTTCAAGAGATATAAGCTTAGCTCTCTTACTAGTTTATCTCAAAATTGATAAAGTCTCTTGGAATTAGACACAAAATGTCTTCACCTTGAAAAGTGTGAAGTGATATTAAAGTTGAAGCTAATGCTATGTGATGATGTGTTATCATTTCTTTTGGGAGCAGCGGCTCTTCAGAGTGTGTTCCCTCAGACTGAACTTGACACTTTCGTGGCTCTTCTGAAACGGGACAAAGAGCAGCAGCTGAAAGAACTGTCCATGCTTGTGACCGGAGTCCGGCTCTTCAACAGAACCACCAAGAAGGACGAGGAGGCGGTGGATGTCCATGACTTAAGTGAGAACAACCACAACATTTCAGAAACGCACTCTGTTTTACTCTTATTGTGACTTTAATGTTCAGTGAAGCCTAACTTACATCTACCTTTTAAAAATCAACTTGCCATATTAATATAAGGCTTATTTTGATAGAGTTACATATTGTTTTCAAGGATGCAAGAGACAAAGAGAAATTCAAACTTCATGTTGTGACTTTCTACCGTTTTGACTGGGTTTGATCCTAGGTTTCATCTGAATTTAATTATTGATTGTTTAGTCCAAAGTGTATTTCCTGGTTTAGTCCCGTCTTTCATCCAGCTAAAGTATTTTTTTTAGTTGGAATGGGGTCCAGGTTTAGTTATCTGTCATTATATGAAAAGAAACCCAGTCATTTTCATGTGTACATTATTGGGTATTCTGTATTCTTGTTTTCAGTGCCTAAGGTGCTGACTGACATCCTGACTGTGAGCAGTAAGTCTATGGAGCGTGAGCTGGGAGACTGTGAGAGGCTGGTGTGGAAGTACACCTTCGTCCTGGAGAAGCTCACTGACCCCAACAGAACAGAGAGTGAGGTATCCCTGGAGCTCCTCAAACAGGCCCTCTACAATGTCCGCCAGCACCAGATCTTCCTCAACATTTTACTGGTAAGAAGTGTAGTGCTGCCAGCCATAGGCAAAAAAAAAAAAAATTATATACAGTCAAGCCCAAAATGATTCACACCTCTGGCAAATTTTGAGTTAAAGGTACATTTATTCAACATGCAAGTATTTTCTTGATTGGAAATGACAGAGGCATCTTCCTGAAGTTAATAAGACAATGTACAAGAGGCATCGTTGTTGAAATAAATATTCCTTTATTTACATTTGAACAAACAGTGGCATGTCGAAAAAATTATTCATACCATTCTCAATAATCAATAGAAAAGTCTTTATTGGCTATTACAGCAATCAAACGCTTCCTATAATTGCTGACCAGCTTTTTGCATGTCTCCACTGGGATCTTTGTTCATTCATCTTTAGTGATAACCTCCAGCTCTTTCAGGTTGGAGGGTGTCCTTGCCATCAGCCTGATCTTTAGCTCCCCCCACAGATTTCATCAATCAATCAATCAATATTTATTTATATAGCGTCTTCCAACAACCGCAGATTGAACCAAGGTGCTTAACAACATTAATAAAAAAATAAACATATTTACAAATAGGTTTAAAAACACATTTACACAATAAAAACAGAGCAGTGTCACAGAGCCATTAAGTGCAAAAAGATTTTTAAATAAATAGGTTTTAAGTCTGGCTTTAAACAGAGGCCGGTCAGTGATGGAACGTAACTCAACGGGCAACGAGTTTCAGAGTTTAGGACCAGCCACTGCAAAAGAACGATTGCCCCACTGTTTGAACCAGGACCGGGGCACCTTCAGCAGATGTTGCCCAGCAGAACGTAGAGCTCTGCTGGGTTGGTGAGGGGTGAGAATCTCACACAAATAACAAGGTGCAAGGCCTGTGACTGCATTAAAAACAAACATTAAGATTTTAAAATTAATTCTAAACTGGACAGGGAGGCAGTGCAGGGAGGACAGGACAGGTGTTATGTGCTCGTGTTTATGACTGTTAGTTAGCAGTCGGGCAGCAGCGTTTTGCACGAGCTGCAAACGGACGGTGAAGTCCAGTCTGGTTAACTCCCACATAGAGCGCATTGCAGTAGTCTATGCGGGAGCTGATAAAAGCATGGATGGCTTTCTCCAGGTCAGCACGACATAAAAAGGGTTTAACCTTTGAAAGGAGGCAAAGCTGAAAGAAGCTTGCCCTAACCACAGAATCTATTTGTTTTTCAAATTTTAGACTGCTGTCTAGTTTTACCCCCAGATTTTTGACAACTTGGTTATGATGGGGGGCCAAAGCAAAAGGACCAGGAGCTAATACACTGGGCAGGTTGGTTGTGCCAAACACAATACATTCAGTTTTATCCTCATTCAAACAGAGGAAATTCTGGGACAGCCACAGTTTGATGTCCTCTAAACATCTGTTGATGGACTGAAGACTATTAGGACAAGCAGGGACAACCGGAAGGTAAACCTGCAGGTCGTCTGCGTACAGATGAAAGGACATATTGTGCTTTGAAATAACTGCACCTAACGGCAAAAAATACAAGGAAAATTAAACAGGGCCCAAAATGGAACCTTGTGGCACTCCAGAGGTCAAGGGGGCCGAGGAGGAGGAGAGGTCACCAATCCTAACAGAAAAAGACCTCTGTTAAATACAACCTAAACCACTGCAGCACAGGTCCGTGAAAACCCAACCTGTTGATCCAGACGTGTCAGGAGGACTGAGTGGTCCACGGTGTCAATAAGATCCAGCATTATGAGCAGCACTGGCTTCTTCTCATCAAGGGACAAAAGAATGTCGTTTTGTACTTTGAGAAGAGCGGACTCAATGCTGTGTCGTGTCCTGAAGCCAGACTGAAACTTTTCAAAGATCTGATTGTTCTCCAGAAAAGACTGTAACTTTAAGAAAACTATCTTTTCCAAAACCTTGGATAGAAAAGGTTAATGGGACACAGGTCTAAAATTTGACAGAACATTTGGATCAAGGTTGGGTTTTTTTTAGCAGAGGCCTAACCACTGCGTGCTTGAATACAGTTGGTACAGAACCTGAACTCATGCAGCTGTTTATAAATGAGAGGAGGCATGAGCCCACTGTGTTAAAAACCTGTTTAAGTATTTTAGATGGTATAATGTCCAGAGGACAGTTGGTCGGTCTCAGCCTCTGGACCACCTCAGAGAGGAGAGAGAGTGACACTGGCTCAAAAACATTAAACACAGAGAGGACCAAGAGCACAAGTCAAAACTGTTAGACATGTTCTTAATGCTCTGTTTAACAGAGGCTACTTTATCATCAAAATAATGGAGGAAATCATTACAGGTTGACTTTGAGGCCTGCTGTAGATCATCACTAGATGGGTTTGTAACAGACTGAATTGTATTGAATAGCGCTCTAGGACGATTAGAGCTGGTGGAAATAACATTAGACAGATACTGACATTTAGATGCTTTGACAGCATTTTGATATTCAGTAAGACTGTCTCTCAATATATCCAGTGAAACATGCAGCTTGTCCTTTTTCCACTTGCGCTCGGCCTGCCTGCACCTCCGTCTAAGGGCACGGGTGGTGTCATTAAGCCAAGGCTCTAGTTGAGTCCTGACATATCTGCACCTGAAAGGAGCAATGATGTTGAAAATCTCTGAGCAGGTGGAGTTGAAGGAGGAGATGAACACTTCTGTGCAGATTGGGAGGACCACTTCGTCTTGAGAGTAAAGACTGGTGTTCATAAAGGCAGCAGCAAATTCTCCAGCTGTGGTGGAAGTGATGATCCGGCGGTGAACGGCTGGAGTAAGGGATTTTGCTGCAGTGACAGGGCCTTTGAATTCAAACATAACAGGAAGGTGGTCTGAAATGCAAATGTCACTTATTTCTGAGATGAATACAGTGAGTCCATGAGAAATAATCAGGTCCAATGTGTGACCGAGCTGGTGTGTGGGAGCTTTCACTGATTGTGTCAGATCCAAAGAGATCAGAAGGCTCCGAAAGTTATTGGCCAGCTGACTTGATGGGCAGCAAACGTGAATATTAAAATCACCACAAATTAATAAACTGTCGTATTGTTTTCGTAATTCCCCAAGTAACTCAGAGAACTCCGGAATGTAATCCTTATTATATTTTGGAGGTCGATAGACAACAGCACACAGTAGAGGACATGCAAATGGAGCCAAGAATAGCTGAAGCTCAAAGCTACTATAGTTCTTAGCTGGAAGCAGACGACAGTTCAAGTGTTGTTTGAAGACAGAATCCAGACCACCACCACGACTGGACACTCGCGGCGTACTCAGGAAAGAATAGCCGATAAAGCGCTGTTATCACCTGGTTTTAGCCAGGTCTCCGTGAGTATGAGAAAATTCAAGTCGTGAAGGATGAAGGTCTTGTTTGTGAGCAAACAAGTGTTAATCAAAATTGCGTGCACCGACCTACAGTTCACCGACTGCAGAGCGGCAGGATTGAGCGGGCGGAGATTCCCTCGCACGCAGCCCCGCACCTGAATCCTCACCGGCCGGCAACACGGAAGCAAACATCCAGCGTCAGGGAGAGCTGGTCGGAGCCACCGATAGCTGAACTCCAAGGAGCGGCGCAGGTCAAATTTTCCGCACACCGTGGATTTTCCATTCAGCGAACAGCCAGAAACATCCGTACATAATGAAGCCAGGTAAGCCTTGAGTCTTACGAGCACCCCTCCTCTTTTCCCGCGTCTCCGCTTCTTGTTGCGAGGCAACGTGCAGAAAGGACGCCACAGATAGGCTGGCACAGCGGCGGCGTTTTTGAATGTCCATATTCAACAAAATTAGTCAGGTTGTTCACCGTATCCCGTATTTTTAGCAGGGTCAGGCGTTCATACACCAATAATGATGACACATTATTAATGACACACAGGATAAATACAAGAATTAGCAGAAAAGTCAAGAGACGTGGACGGCAGGCCTGCACAGCGGGACCATCTTGAATCAGATGTCTGAAGATGTCTGATTCTCAATTGAATTCAAGTCAGGACTCTGGCTGGGCCATTGCAAAAGGTTAATGTAATGTTTTTGTCTGCTAAACATTTCACCACTTTTGCTGTGTTTTGGGTCATTGTCGTTCTGCAATGTCCAATTGGCCAAGACCACGTTTTTCTGCAGACTGCTTTAGGTTGTTGAGAATCTTGATGTATTGTTCTTTTTTCATTGTGCCATTTACTGTGATTAGGTTTCCTGGTCCATTGGCTGAAAAAACACCCCCAAAGCATTAGGTTCCCACCACCATGTTTGACAGCGAGGATGGTGTTCTTAGTGTTGAAGGCTTCTCCTTTTTAATCGCCAAATGAAGGATACATCTTTGTTGCCAAACAATTAATTTTTAATGTTTCATCTGACCATAAAGCAGAAGACCAGACGTCTTTGTCTTTGTCCAGATGAGCATTTGCATATACCATATCAAACCCAGCATTTTTAGGAAAAGTCATTGAAAAAGTTGTATACCAGCAACTTAATGACTTTCTTTTACTAAACAACTGCTTTGCTTTTTTTCAGTCAAGATTCAGCCCTCATTACAGACTGAGACTGCAAAGTCACAAATGACATCCAAACCAAACTGGTCTTCACCGTTTGCAGCTTGTGCAAACGCGTCTGCCCGTCTGCTAACATAAACATGAGCACATTACACCTGTCCTGGACTTTCTGCAGTGGCTCCCTGTTCAGTTCAGAATCTATTTTAAAATCTAAATCTGCTAAATGCTCCCCGGTCCCGGTTCAAACTTTGGGGCTTTTGTGCTTTTGCAGTGGTCGGTCCTGTGACACTGCTCTGTTTCTATGTGTTTTTAAACCTATTTGTAATATGTTTATTTATTGTAAATGTTGGTCAATCTGTGGTTGTTCTAAGGCGCTATATAAATTGATTATTGATTGACTATTGATCCGTCTGAACACGGGCAAAGTCCGTTTTACATTTCACTCATATTAGGTGAAAATGGACCAATCCATTCACTGTTTCACTGAATCAAACGGATTGATGTGAGGATGCAAAATAATTTTCTCCAACTGAACAGAGACAAGACTGAACTAATCGTTTTTGGGAACAGAAACAAAGAGAAAGTGTCAGCAGTCACCTCGAGTCTTTTTCTATGAAATCTAAAATCTCATCATGGAATTTCCACACTCAAATTAAGTCAATTACATCTTCAGCATTTTATTACCTTAAAAACATTTCCAAAGTCAAGGGAATAATGTCTCAACCAGACTTAGAGAAACTTATTCATGCTTTTATCTCCAGCAGGTTAGATTACTGTAACGGCTGCTCACTGGTCTCTCAAAACGAGGGTTAAGACAGCTGCAGCTTATTCAGAAGGCTGCTGCTTGGGTTCTAACTAACACCAGGAAGTACAAATCCAATTCTCCAAAAATTGGGACACTGTACAACTTGTGAATAAAAACAGAATACAATGATGTGGAAGTTTAACATTTCAATATTTTATTCAGAGTACAATATAGATGACATATCAAATGTTTAATGCGAGAAAATGTATAATTTTAAAGAAAAAAAATTTGTTGAACTTAAATTTCATGGCATCAACACATCTCAAAAAATTTGGGACAAGGCCATGTTTATCTCTGTGTGACATCCCCTCTTCTTTGTAAAACAGTCTGTAAACATCTGGGGACTGATCCTCTTGCACCAAATGTTTTCTGTGGGTGAAAAATCTGGCCATTTCAGAACCAGATCCTTCTTTTACGCAGCCATGATGTTGTAATTGATGCTGTGTGTGGTCTGATATTGTCATGTTGGAAAATGTAAGGTCTTTCCTGAAAGAGACGATGTCTGGATGGTAGCATATGTTGTTCCAGAATGTGGATATACCTTTCAGTATTGTTGGTGCCTTTCCAGATGTGTAAGCTGCCCATGCCACATGCACTCATGCCCCCATCCCATCAGAGAGGCAGGCTTCTGAACTGAGCACTCATTACAACTTGGGTTGTCCTTGTCCTCTTTAGACATGGCGTCACACTTTTCCAAAAAGAACTCAAATTTGGATTTATTTGACCACAGAACAGTTTTCCACTTTGCTACAGTCCATTTTAAATGAGCCTTGGCTCCAAAGAAAACACCTGCACTTCTAAATCAAGTTTAGATATGGCTTCCTTTTTGACCTATACACCGACAATGTTTTCTGGAAATATTCCTGAGTCTATGATTGCCATAGAAGTAGCATTCCTGTTTGTGATGTAGTGCCATCTAAGGGGCTGAAGATCACAGACATCCAGTATAGTTTTCCGGCCTTGACCCTTACTCACAGAGATTGTTCCAGATTCTCTGAATCTTTCGATGATATTATGCACATCTTTCGATGATATTATGCACTGTAGATGATGATAACTTCAAACTCTTTGAAATTTTTCTCTGAGAAACTCCCTTCTGATATTGCTCCACTATTTTTTGCCGCAGCATTGGGGGAATGCCCATCTTGACTTCTGAGAGACACTGTCACTCTGAGAGGGTCTTTTTATTCAACTTCCAAATTGACCTCAGGCTGTTCCTTAACTTTTCTGGCCTCTTATTGCTACCTGTCTCAACTTTGTTGGAATGTGTAGCTCTCATAAAATCCAAAATGAGACAAAATTTGCCATGACATTTCAAAATGTCTCACTTTCCACATGTGATGTTATCTGAGTTGTATTCTGAATCAAATATTGAAATTTGAAACTTCTATATTATTGCATCTGTTTTTATTCTCAATTTGTACAGTGTCCCACCTTTTTGGGAATCGGGTTTGTACAACCACATCAGTCCAGTTTTTAAATCTCTGCACTGGCTTCCTGTTGCTCAGAGAATAGACTTTTAAACAGCACTGCTGGTTTACAAGTTTCTTATTGGTTTAGCACCAGAATATATTTCTGAAATGCTAGTTGCTTATGAACCTTCTCGGACTCTGAGAACATCTGGGACAGGCCTTCTGCTCGTGCCCAGAGTTAGAACTAAACATGATGAAGCAGCGTTTAAGTTTAATGCAGCAAAAACCTGGAACAGCATCAACTTTAACAACAAGTGGAGGTTAAAAACCTTCCACTTTAGCCCTTCCTACATTCAGTAAAGTAAGTAAAAGTTTTTTTTAATGTACACTCTGTCTTTTTTTCTTATGTTTCTAAATCTAAATCTTGTAAATTGTCTTTTTTCCTGTAAAGCACTTTGAATGACCCAGTGTATTAATTGTGATAAATAAATAAGTAAATATTTTTTGGCAATTTCTTTTTATCAAAAGAAATTTACCTGACTCTGCCAGATAATACTGCCCCACAGAACTTTCTGGGAGTGTTCTCTGTGAAAGTGTTTGTAAAAGGGCAGGTACTTTAGATAGAATATCTGGTTTGTAATTAGATTTATCAACCATAGTTTTATCCAATCAGAGCTGCTCCATGTTGTTTATGCTTGTAACGATAAATTGTAACGGTGAATCCAGCATCATAGTGCACATGGTTAGAAAGACACAAAAAAGACACATTGAAATGTAAGGACTCGACTGCCCATCTGTTCTGTTTTTGTGTCCAGGCTGATGCGAAGGTGTGTGCACAAAGAGTAGAGGCTCTGCAGACAGACCTGATAGCACAGTTAAAGCTGCTCAAAGACACAGTGCAGTCCAAGACAGCGGTTCCCTCAGCACAAGTTTTTGTAAGTATAAATATTCATGTACATAATCCACTGCTCATCTTTCTGCTTATAACCTCCCCTACTCTCTTCAGCCCATGTTCAGAGCCCTGTCCAGGCTGTGGAGTGGTCTACAGGATGAGGCCGAGCTGTTGCACATTTTTAATAACATCATGCAGAGTCTGCGGCCTTTCCTGGCATCTCAGGCCAAGATCTTCTCTGAGAATTATTTGGACAGCCTTCTTCAGGGCTCAGTCGTGAAGACAGACAGAGACAGGATGACCGAGTCTGCAGGTGTGAAGCCCCACAGTTCATACTGTCGTTGTGACTGACAAAGACAGCTGCCACGTCTCTGGCCCAGGGCAGCTGATTTCATTACACACAGACTGATATATGTCAAATGTTTATTTCTTTTAGCTTTTATAAAGATAACTGACTAAGGAAAATCCCAAATTCAGTATCTCAGAAAATTAAATATTACTTAAGAACAGGATTACAAAGAAAGGATTTTTAGAAATCTTGGCCAACTTAAAAGTATGAACATGAAAAGTATGAGCATGTACAGCTCTCAATACATAGTTATACTTACTTTTGCCTGAATTACTGCAGCAATGCAGCGTGGGATGGAGTCTATCAGTCTGTGGCACTGCTCAGGTGTTATGAGAGCCCAGGTTGCACTGATAGTGGCCTTCAGCTCTTCTGCATTGTTGCGTCTGGCATATATCATCATCCTCTTCACAATACAGGTGAGGACAATTAAGAACAGGAATACCATGGTCCTTAAACCAGGTACAGGTTTCTTTGGCACTATGTGCAGGTGCCAAGTCCTGTTGGAAAATTAAATCTGCATCTCCATAAAGTTGGTCAGCAGCAGGAAGCATGTCTCTAAAACTTCCTAGAATACAGCTGCATTGACCTTGGACCTCAGAAAACACAGTGGACCAACACCAGCAGATGACATGGCCCCAAACCATCACTGACTGTGGAAACTTTACACTGGACTTCAAGCAACGTGGATTGTGTGTCTCTCCTCTCTTCCTCCAGACTCTGGGACCCTGATTTCCAAAGCAAATGCAATATTTACTTTTATTAAAGAACATAACTTAGACCACTCAGCAGCAGTCCCAGGTGGGATGCTCCTGAAGCGGTCTGTTGTTCAAGAGTGGCTTGACACAAAGAAAGCAGCTGAAACCCATGTCTCACAAACGTCTGTTTGTAGTGGTTCTTGAAGCACTGACTCCAGCTGCAGTCGACTCTTCCTGAATCTCTCTCACATTTTTGAATGGGTTTTGTTTCACAATCCTCTCCAGAGTGTGGTTATCCCTGTTGCTTGTACACTTTTTTCTACCACATCTTTTCCTTTTCTTTGCCTCTTTGTTAATGTGCTTGGACTCAATAGCCAGCCTCTTTTGCAATGACCTTTTGTGTCTTGCCCTCCTTGTGCAAGGTGTCAATGGATGTCTTATGGACAACTGTCAATTCAGCAGTCTTCCCCAGGATTGTGCAGCCGACAGAACTAGACTCAGAGATCATTTAAAGGCCTTTTCAGGTGTTTTGAGTTTATTAGCCGATTAGAGTGTGGCTCCAGGGGTCTTCAATATTGAACCTTTTCACAATATTCAAAATTTTCTGAGATACTGACAGGGTATCCACGGATTCCTAAAAAGGCTTAAAAGGTATTACGTTCCATAATGTAAAAATAAGGTCTTCATTAGCATTAAAATGTCTTAAATCCATGTTTCAAAGATCTTAAAAATGAACTGACAACGTACAGAACAATTTATTTTCATTTTCAAATAATGTAACATTACGTCTTTGTCACGCACAACAAAATAGGCGGAATCAACCAACTAACAAATTACACATTCGCAGCAGGTTTGTTAGGTGCGTGGACTGGACATTACCAGATGGAGAAAAGTTTGAGCTTTAACCAAGTTGGAAGTGAAAATTTAATGAAAACTGGTTACATAACCCTAATTTTAATTTTTAAACTGGTTAAGGCCAGTTTTTGCCAATGTGTTCAAGGTCCATTGAATATTATGCAAGAAAGTTTTAAAACTCTGAACAATGGGAATAAAAGATTTGGAGACCCACACGCAGTGCGAAAAACATAAAGCAGCAGCGGAAACCTGTCAGAAAACACCAGACATTTCTCAGTTTTGATCCGTCGGGGCCACCACCTCAGCACCACAGAACGTCGCTCCAAGCCAGATGCCGGCATCTGCATCAGCTTCAAACAGCGCGGTTTCTACTCCAACAGACATCCGAACAACGTTTGTCTCCACCGCAACGCTTCGAGCCGAAGTACTCTGTTGTCTGCATACTGTAACAAAGCACCAGGCATATACTGCTAACGAGGCCGTCGAGGACGTTTTCCAAACATTCTCGACTCTGAAATCGCTCGTAAATTTGCATGAGGTAAAAACAAAACTTCATATATTGCTCGATTTAGACTGGCTCCTTACATAAACAAGCTTCTTGTTGCAGATGTTAACAAGGACATTTTTGTTTTAATTAGTGGTTTTGTTTGCTGCAAATATTTTGCAATGAAAAAGGTCTTAAATATAATTTTAGATGGTATTAAAAAGGTCTAAAATCTAAATCTCAGAAACCTGCAGATACCCTGTACTAAATTTGGGATTTTCCTTAGTTTTCAGTTATAATTGTCAAAATTAATAGAAATAAACATTTGAAATATATCAGTCTGTGTGTAATGAATAAATATAATATACAAGTTTCACTTTTTGAATGGAATTAATGAAATAAACTTTTTGATGATATTCTACCCCTTCTTGAACCGCCACCTTATTGTGGTGGAGGGGTTTGAGTGCCCGAATGATCCTAGGAGCTATGTTGTCGGGGCTATATGCCCCTGGTAGGGTCTCCCAATGCAAACAGGTCCCAGGTGACGGGCCAGACAAAGTGCGGTTCAGAACCCTTTATGGACATTTTAAAATCAAGGATCATTACGTCGCTCGGTATGGCGACCGGGGCCCCACCCTGGAGGCAGGCCTGGGGTTGGGGCTCATATGCGAGCGCCTGGTGGCCGGGTCTTTGCCCACGGGGCCCGGCCGGGCTCAGCCCGAAAGAGCGACATGGGACCGACCTCCCGTGGGCACACCACCTGCAGGAGGGGCCGGTGCAATGAGGATTGGGTGGCAGTCGAAGGCGGGAGCCTCGACGACCCAATCCCCGGACACAGAATCTGGCTCTAGGGACATGGAATGTCACCTCGCTGGTGGGGAAGGATCCTGAGCTTGTGCGGGAGGTTAAGAGATACCGACTAGAGATAGTCGGGCTCACCTCCACGCACAGCTTGTGCTCTGGAACCCAACTCCTCGAGAGGCTGGACTCTCCACTACTCTGGAGTTGCCTGCGGTGAGAGGCGGCGGGCCGGTGTGGGTTTGCTCATTGCGCCCCGGCTCAGCCGCCATGTGTTGGAGTTCACCCTGATGAACGAGAGGGTCGCTTCCCTGCGCCTTTGGGTCGGGGATAGGTCTCTCACAGTTGTTTGTGTTTACGGGCCAAATGGCAGTGCAGAGTACCCGGGCTTCTTGGAGTCTCTGGGAGGGGTGCTGGAAAGTGTTCCTACCGGAGACTCCGTCGTTCTACTGGGGGACTTCAACGCTCACGTGGGTAGCGACAGTGACACCTGGAGGGGCGTGATTGGGAGGAACGGCCCCCCTGATCTAAACCCGAGTGGTGTTCTGTTATTGGACTTCTGTGCTAGCAACAGTTTGTCCATAACAAACACCATGTTCAAGCATAAGGGTGTCCATCAGTGCACGTGGCACCAGGACACCCTAGGCCGGAGGTCGATGATTGACTTTGTAGTTGTTTCATCTGACCTCCAACCGTATGTCTTGGACACTCGGGTGAAGAGAAGGGCGGAGCTGTCAACTGATCATCTGATCACTCACCTGGTGGTGAGTTGGATCCGATGGCGGGGGAGAAGGCGGGACAGGCTTGGCAGACCCAAACGTACTGTGAGGGTCTGTTGGGAACGTTTGGCCGAGTCCCCTGTCAGAGAGATCTTCAACTTCCACCTCCGACAGAGCTTCGACCAGATTCCGAGGGAGGTTGGAGACATTGAGTCCGAGTGGACCATGTTCTCCACCTCCATTGTCGACGCAGCCACTCGAAGCTGTGGCCACAAAGTCTCCGGTGCCTGTCGTGCCGGCAATCCCCGAACCCGGTGGTGGACACCGGAAGTAAGGGATGCCGTCAAGCTGAAGAAGGAGACCTATCGAGCTTGTGGGACTCCTGAGGCAGCTGATAGGTACCGGCAGGCCAAGCGGGCTGCAGCCCGGGTGGTCGTGTAGGCTAAAACTCGGGTCTGGGAGGAGTTTGGTGAGACCATGGAAAAAGACTATCGGTCGGCCTCGAAGAAATTTTGGCAAACCGTCCGGCGCCTCAGGAGGGAGAAGCAGTGCCCTGCCAACACTGTTTACAGTGGAGGTGGGAATCTGCTGACCTCAACTGGGGATATTGTTGGACGGTGGAAGGAATGCTTTGAGGATCTCCTCAACCCCACCAACACGTCTTCCACTGAGGAAGCAGAGGCCGAGGGCTCAGAGGTGGACTCGTCCGTCACTCAGGCTGAAGTCACTGAGGTAGTTGGGAAGCTCCTCGGTGGCAAGGCACCGGGGGTGGATGAGGTACGCCCTGAGTACCTCAAGTCTCTGGATGTTGTGGGGCTGTCTTGGCTGACACGCCTCTGCAACATCGCGTGGCGTTTGGGGACAGTACCTCTGGACTGGCAGACCGGGGTGGTGGTCCCTCTTTTTAAGAAGGGGAACCGGAGTGTGTGTTCCAACTACAGAGGGATCACACTCCTCAGCCTCCCCGGGAAAGTCTATGCCAGGGTACTGGAGAGGAGAATGCGGCCGATAGTCGAACCTCAGATCCAGGAGGAACAATGTGGTTTTCGAGCTTGGTTCACATTGCCGGCAGAAAAGTCAGACCTGTTCCCGGTGCATGTCGGACTCCGGCAGGGCTGCCCTTTGTCAACGGTCTTGTTCATTATCTTTATGGACAGGATTTCTAGACGCAGCCAGGGGCCGGAGGGAGTCTGGTTTGGGGACCACAGGATCTCGTCTCTGGGATCTGGACCTGCAGTGTGCACTGGGACGGTTTGCAGCCGAGTGTGAAGCGGCTGGGATGAGGATCAGCACCTCCAAGTCTGAGACCATGGTTCTCAGTCGGAAAAGAGTGGCTTGGCCCATCCAGGTTGGTGAAGAGCTCCTGCCTCAAGTGGAGGAGTTTAAGTATCTCGGGGTCTTGTTCACGAGTGAGGGAAGAAAGGAGCGTGAGATCGTCAGACGGATCAGTGCAGCATCTGCAGTAATGCGGTCTGTCTTGGTGAAGGAGCTGAGCTGTAAGGCAAAGCTCTTAATTTACCGGTCGATCTACGTTCCTACTCTCACCTATGGTCATGAAGTTTGGGTCATGACCGAAAGAACAAGATCCCGGGTACAGGCGGCCGAAATGAGCTTTCTCCGCAGAGTGGCGGGGCACTCCCTTAGAGATAGGGTGAGGAGCTCGGTCACTCGGGAGGAGCTCAAAGTAGAGCCGCTGCTCCTTCACATCGAGAGGAGCCAGCTGAGGTGGCTTGGGCATCTGTTTCGGATGCCTCCTGGACGCTATCCCTAGGAAAGTAATCCGGGCATGTCCCACCGGGAGGAGACCCCGAGGAAGACTTAGGAAACGCTGGAGGGACTGTCTCTCGGCTGGCCTGGGAACGCCTCGGTATCCCCCCGGAAGAGCTGGAGGAAGTGTCTGGGGAGAGGGAAGTCAGGGCTTCTCTGCTTAGACTGCTGCCCCCGCGACCCGGCCCCGGATAAGCGGTAGAAGATGGATGGATGGATGATATTCTAATTATATGACCAGCACCTGTATCTGATGGCACTCATACTTGCTTCTATAAAAATCATGATGCTATATGTTCTAACACATCCCAAGATTAAAGTTGTGCTGTTGTACATTTCTGCTCCATCCTCCTTCTCCCAGATGAGTGCATCGACCCGGCAGAGATGAAGAGCCAGGAGTGGTTTTTGCCAGAGACTACCATTTCCTTTGAGCTACTGACTCTTCAGTATAATGGCTTCTGTGGACATGCATTGGTCAGCAGAGATGGACTGCTGCTTCCTGGTACTGCTGATATTTTGTTTGCTTTTTAATATGTGGTTTCATTAGAAATTTATCCTAACAAAAGTATAATACAGCTGGCAACATTTTTAGGAGCTGAATTCCCACCAGGTCTCACTTTTGCAAATTCAGGCTTGACATCACAAACCAAAAAAATGTAGAATACATAGTTTGAAAATACTATTAAATTATACTGGTATTATAAAAGCTCAATTTTCTAATGGATGTGCATAATATTTGGGGCAGAGTAAAATTTAAGATTTTTTTTTTTTACATTTTTATTTTATTTCAGGAAATGCACAAATTGGTATTTTGAAATACAAAGAGAAGTTCTACGTTTTCAGCTCAAAAGACGCTGCACTGAGGTTTGCCTCAGCACCTGATGAATTCATTGCAGAAGTGGCCGAAAAGGCCAAGCGTTGGCCTGAACTGATCCAACTCCTGAGGCTGCACCAGCAGTTCACTCCATATCCCGAGGTTGGGAGCTTCACACCGCTGATCATTTTTCCTTGGATCCTTCTAATCTTTAAAAATAATTATAGTTTTAAAAAGTTACACAAATAGCAAATTTTAGGTCTTGAATTTTACATCCCCATTACATACTTTAGTATATCTAGTAGGAATACAAGTTGGGCATAAAAAAAAGAAACTGGAAATGCAAATGTTTTGTCAAATGACCCGTGTTCATTTGTTGTGCAGCTGCAGTCCGGAGAGAGTTTACTGGTGATGCCCATCACCAAGAGTGAGAGTGGCACCCAGACGGATACACACCCGCTGGAGAGCCATCTGGACAGGGCCTACGAGTGGAATGAGTGGGTACTCAGGAGAAAAGCCATCCAGCTGGTAATGTACCCGCCTCCAAAACACACAGGGTTCAGTTAGCTTATGTTAAAATCATTTTATATATATAACATACAGTAAGTCAAACATTACAGATGTGTATCCAGCCACAAGTGCACTTATAAATACAAAAAAGTTCTCATTATGCTGTGATACACAAAAATGCAAGAACAGTAAATTTGTCATTAAGATCCTTTAGTAGGCTTGTGCATAACAGATGATAAATGATTGTTAATATCACTTATAAAAATCATTCACATGATCATGTGTTAAATGGTTTAAGGAGATTCAGTTTAGTTCATTTCTTTTTAGTTATTGACTGACTCTTCTCTCCCCAGGCCAATCTCCTGAGCAAACAAACCCACTCCACTCAAACAAATCTGAGCTACATCAGACGAGACAACACCACTCAGACATACCCTCCCAAAAACGCTGAGTGTCAAACCAAGAGGGACGGCAAGACTAACGTTCCTCAGCCGATTATCTACTTGGCCAGTCTAAGGGGACAAAGGGACGGACAAATGGTCAAGATGGACCTGACCAGATCTGTAGACGAATAAACGGCTACTTCCATAAACGGGAGAAATCACTGTTGAATGGGCTTTGTTTAATGATGGCATTTCAGTTTTCAATCAAGGACACTTTGGCAGCACTGTGCAAGCCCCCTGCCTCACAGCAAGAAAGTTCTGGGTTTGAGCCCACCCCAAGCAAAGCTTATGCGTTTGCATGTTCTCCCTGTAATTATGCAAGTTTCCCCTACCACTAACAAAATATACAGTAGGTCTGCAAACAGTTATAATCATTTTTTTTTTTAAATAAACATTTTCTTCATTTAGCTGACCTTTTTATCAGAAGTGACTTACATTAAGCTTCCATTCACCAGTGTTATAGCTGGAACACCACTGTAGGTAAGGTGGGATAAGTGTCTTGCCCAGGGAAACGACAACTGTATGAACTGAGTGCATGAATTGAACCACCAACCTTCTGGTTATAAGCTAACCACTGCGGCCCGACACTTCAATTTGAGCTCCTCCCGAGTGACTCACCCTATCTTTAAGGGAGCACCCTGCCACCCTATGGAGAAAGCCTATTTTGACCTGTATTCAAACTTTGTGTTAGCGCCATCATGCTAACAAACAAATGAGCAGAGTTCTTTGTGAAGATTCTTGCACCAATATTGAGACCACATGTATTCAATGTTAAGGACCTTCACCAGCTTAAAGTTAAAACCGCAATATTTAATAAACTGACAGAATTTTGACGGTTACTGGATTAAAATATTTATTATAAAAAAAGACAGGTGAAATACTGCTAGACTCAGCCCAGACTGGTACAGTACATGTTTGAAAGATCCAAAGACAGACAAGGTAAACAGAGTGGTGCTCACACTAAAAATCACATAACAGTTAATTACAAAATAACACACCATGCAATAAAAGGGCATTACAGTCACCAAACCATTAATGCATATGCAATTCTAATTTTATATACATATGTATACACACACACTTTATCATGCAATATACAGACACGGTAGTAATTAAACACATGTAATTATACACAGGGTTGAAGATTTACAAATGATACATGTTTCAGCACCAGTGAAGACGCTGTTCACAAGACTACTGCAAACAGTTTTGCCACAGTCAAATTTAAGAAATAAAAAACATTAACACTGCACTCTTAAATACAAAATAGACTGAGTGAGACACAAAACAGAATATGCAGCAACTTTTATACAAACGTTCAATTCAAATGTGCCAGTATATGCTTCAGATGAAATATCCAATAACCTTTAATAATATTCTGAATCCACTCTACATTTTGACTGGGACCATGTTTTTTAGTACTGCACAACTGTGCCCATTCTTTAAAACAAAAGCAGTTCTCACCAAGCCTCCACAGAAAAGACATGACTTTTATAAAAAATAAAAATCTTATTTTATATTATTCTTATTTATGCTTTAGTTAATCTCAATGTTAACTCATGCCCTTTAAATATTATTGAAGTTTCTTGGCACACATTAAAGGCCGGCTTCAATTCAATTTCCATAACCACAGTAATTATTAGACACAGATATTTAAGACACAAATTGATAAGACAACTCAAGACACAGGAGGACACCATCTGACTTAAATAGATCAAAACATATAAGTTTATACACTTCTCCAGACTTGCCCCAGCAGATTTAGGCGATTTTGCCCTTATTGTAGTGTTGCTTTAGAAACACTTCCTGTAGACAATCTGTGGGCCATACTCATCGTATTCATCCTGACTGATCCAGGCTGTGCTGAACGAGGGCAGGTTGGCCAGCACCGCTCCTCCACTCCACACGGAGAAGTCCCTGTCTTTGGGACTGGTGACCCGGACTGTGTGGCCCTGGTTGGGGGGCACCAGGCCTGTAATTTCAGCCTGCAGACGCTCAGGCAGGCCGCGCAGAAGAGTATTCCCTCCTTTAAAAAGGACATTCAGGGTTAATTTATTCTGTTGACCTTGTTTCCACTTTAATATGTTACAGTATCATGTTGCAGTAACTTGTTAACTCCAAAATGAACGTGAAAAACCCTTTTGGGTACTTGTTCATCTTTGATAATGAACAATATTTAGCACAATGTCTACTTTCTACACTTATCCTATTACCTTACTAAAATATACAATTCCATGACTTTCCCACGGCCTGGAAATTACAAAAAAAATGCAATCACTAAAAATAATAACTTTAAAACTTAACTCCAACTCCAAAACACTTAATTATTCAAACAGAGCTGTACCCTTTTAAACTGTAATGTTATCCATTGGGTGACATTTTTCAGGACAAAACAACAAACAATTTGCATGACTTTGCTCTGCTTTGAAAACTGATCCAAGTTCAACGAGAGAAAATGCCACCTGTCAGCAAACAGGGAGCCAGCTGTCTGTGAGCCTCAAGATTGTCCTAAAGCAGAAACAGCATTTACCTGACAGTAATATATTTCCCAGAAAACAGCGCCGCAGGTCTATGTCTGAGCTCAGAATCGACTTGAAAATACTCTCATGCATCCCATAATGGTCCCGTCCAATCATCTCTGGTTTAAAAAGAATCTCAGGTGCTCTGTAGTAAAAGAGCAACATGTATGATTACACTCAGAAAGTAAACTTAGTAGCTATGAAAGAAGAAAAATAAATAAATAAATAATAATAAAAAAACTCAGTTGGGTTTGATGCTACCTTTTGTGTACCGTTATCCTGTTGTCTTGATGTCTGTATGCCGGTGTTACGCATGTTGTAACGGCTACTGTAGTAACTTATGTCTGTACATTTGCAGAACTCCATTTCATTTTCCCTAAGGTCATTGCCCCTGAATGAAACATTTGGGCTGTGTAGTGTGGCTTGTAATCGTCGCGTGTCCATTTATGTATACACGTCTTATGATCCACACAAAATTAATTTCCCCTTGGGGATCAATAAAGTACTATAAAATCAAATGTGAGTTCAACATTAAATATTCCTTATAATTTGAAAACTTAATGGTTGCTCACTGTACAGGTCAGTGTTACCTGATCCGCTCTGACCCCAGAATAACAGTCTGTCCATCTGGCAGAGTGTAAGTCATCTCTCCACAGGTCCACTCTCCCAGTCTCAGCTCGTCCTCATAGTTCAGAGCCACGCAGCAGCATTTCTCCTTCATCTCCCGAACAATCTCAATTTCAGCTGTAGTCTGCATGCACACGCCCTGCTCCTGCAACAGCTTCAACCAAACCACAGGCGTCAAATTTAATCCTGCACTGTGGTCCAAACACTGCAGGAACCCGCAATAGACAGGTAATGCCACAAATATTAGAATATTTATTTCTAGGCGCCTTTCAGGACCCTCAAGGTCACCTTACAATCAATCAACACTAAATAAAATATCAATCTACAACATAAGCATAAAATACAATATTATCCTTGTGGGGAAATTCCTACTCGGCATGTTTTTGATGTTGGTGGGGGAAACCATAGTACCATGAGGAAACCCACCCCAACACAGGGAGAACATGCAAACTCCACTCAAAAATGGTCCCTGAACCCTGTAAATTCTTGGGCTGTCTTGCATGAACTGCACGTCTGAGATTTCTCCAGAGTGGCTCAATGATATTGAGGTCAGGAGACTGAGGCCAGAACCTTCACTTTATGTTGCTGTAGCCAATGACAGGTCGACTTGGCCTTGTGCTTTGAATTGTTGTCATGTTGGAATGTCCAAGAACATCCTGTGCGCAGCTTCCGGGCTGATGAGGGCAAACTTTCTCCAGCATTTTTGGACAATATGTTGCATTTATCTTGCCATCAATTTTGACCGAGTTTCCTGTGACTTTGTAGCTCACACAACCCCAAAACATCAGAGCTTCACCTCCATGTTTCACAGTAGGAATGGTGTACGTTTCATAGGTCTTGTTGACTCCTCTCCGAATTTAACGTTTATGTAAGCATACAGTAAGCGGCATTTGTGTAGTAATGGCTCTTTCTTCTGACGACCTGACCATGCAGCCAAATATTCTTCAAGTGCCTCCTTGTTGTGGATCTTGAAACAGCCACACCACTTTTTCAGAGTTCTGTATTTCAGCTGAAGTTATTTGTGGGATTTTCTTTGCATCCAGAACAATTTTCCCAGAAGTTGTGGCTGAAATGTTTTGTTGGTTTACCTAACCTTTTCATTTTCCACTTCTTAGAGTTTGAACACTGCTGATTGGCATTCTCAATTCCTTGGATATCTTTATATCCTTTTCTTGTTTTATACAGTTCAATTACCTTATCCTGCGACAATTTGTTTGCTTTCCACATGACTCAGAATACAGAAACATCAGTGCAGCATTGACTAAAAGGTTCTGTCATGAGGCCAACAAACACACAAAATTACCAGAGTATATAAACTTTTGATAATGGTCAAAAATCATGGTCATTTTGGTAGTTTCTGTTGTCATTATGATTTAAAAAGCGCAAACACAATTGTTTGACAATTAATGGTTTCACCCAACCACTAGCTATGAGTGAAAGAAAATTCTGTGTTATTCATATTGTCTAAAAAAAAATGGCCCAAAGAAAAAAATATATATTTTAAATAAAAAATTGGCTTGTACTAATTACCTTTTTGAGGTGCATTGTGACATCTGCTCCAGCCAGAGAAAAGCGCTGCACTGCATGAGGCAGCGTGTACCCATCAAACACAGGGACGCTGTGGCTAATGCCATCTCCAGAGTCAAACACCACACCTACAGCACACAGCACCAAAATGAACTCAATGGACCACAGGATCAGTCATTGCACTGATTTGGTCATGTGTTCTCACCTGTGGTCCTCCCTGCTGCGTGCAACGCCAGCACAGCCTGCATGGCCACGTAACTGAAGGGAACTCCAAAACACTCAAACATGATTTCTACTGTGCGCTGCCTGTTCTCCAGGGGGTTCATGGGAGCCTCAGACAACAGTACAGGATGCTCAGCTGAATCCACACGCAATAGTTGAAATGTGTGATTCCAAATCTAAAATATACAATTAATCTTTAGGGGCCTAACCACATTTATTTAAGTTGCAGTCAAAGTTCACTATAATCCTGCAACAACCTGTAACAAGTAGAGTTTCTTTTTTATTGCAGCTTTCTACACTCCAAACAGATGTTTTCTACTTATTATTAGGAACTTGTCTTCTGTCACATATTTATAAAACACAGTTTCGCCCAATAAACAGAACTGGCTCAACACACAGGCACCACCTAGTCATTAAACATGTCCCAGATGAGAATACAGCACCTCTTCCATGTCATCCCAGTTGCTGATGATGCCATTCTTGATGGGATGCCTCAGGGCCAGGACGCCTCTCATGTGCTGAGCCTCATGACCAATGTACATGTTCTTTTCAGTGCTGCTGTTCATGATCTCCTACCACACAAATGGTGGGTAAATAACACACTCCAAATGAGCAAATTACTGCACACTTGAGGTCTGAGCATACCTCATATTTAGGCACACCAATTATTGTTGGAAATATGACATTTGGAAGGTCCTGATCTGCAAATCCAGCCTTCATCAAACCAGATCCAGTATCCAGAACTATGGGGATCCCAAAGTCTGTGGGCTGCAAAAGTTCAAAAGTCCTGTAGAACTGTTGCTCTCATAGATGGTAATTTTAGCAGATTTTTCACTAAATGATTTGATACACTTACAGACATGTATATACATGATTGGCTCTACCCACCTTTGAGTTTACACTTAATCACATTTAGTGGCCACCTTTTATCATTTTTTGTACACAACTAAACATTTACCTCTGCTCTCATTAGTTTTAAACTCAGGAGCTTTTCAAAAGATTAATTTGTTGATAAGTAAGTTTAGAAAGCTTTTTATATGAGCTTTAGTTAATCACATCTTTACTGAAGAGAAAAGTAAAATCTAAAAACAGAATTTGTTAGTGCTAGTGAGTAGTGTGGTTACAGTTTTGCACTTGTTATCAGATTACAACATGAAGTATCTTCAAAACTTCTCTTGACTGGACCATTAATTCATCAGATAGGAAGTATAGCTAAAACATGAGCATGGAGGAATGATCCAACATTACAGGCACATTTACAAAGCAGACGCAAGGCATCAGCTGCCCGTTTAGAAATAGTTTAACATTATTCCCTTGACACTCCAACCCCCTTCACCTGTGACCTGCGGCTGGATAACGGGGCTTTAATCCCAGGAGCAGACATCTCTGTGGCCTCAGAGCTCTCAAGACCACCACCAGCTGGGTCCAACGCCATGGGACAATCGGGGCCAGGGCAGGGACAAAGTCCTTCACCTGAGGGGTCACCTGAAGGGGATGCTGCACTGACATCACCTGAGGAGGGCGGTGTGATGATGCCATCTGTGTGTAGTTCATCTTCTTTCTGTTTGGAAGAGGTCTTAATTTTGTCTTTTAACTTTGTCAGGTTAATGACCTGACCCTCCCTCACAAATCTTACTGAAAACCTGTTACTGACTGCTCTGCACTTTTTTTTAATCTAAATTAGCAGTTTGTGACTCTTGTCCTTTAATTTAAGAGGTTAAACACTTAAATGGAATGTTATCATTTCAATAATCTTATCTGTTGTTGTGTATGAAAAGTGCAGTAGCTGTACCTTAGCTGTAGTGTTAGAAGAGGTGGGAGTTTGCCCAACAGTAGCCTCACTCTCACACTGGAGGCGGTTATTGTTGTTATTGCTGCTGTGCTCCTTCACATTTGGACTGAGACTCAAGGCTTCACACGTGTCTTGAGTCCCACTGTCGGGGTGTTCATTCTGGTTTAGTTGCAGATCGAGTTGTGTGGAAACTGGATCAGATGAGGGTAATGTATTCAGTGAGCTGGAATGGGGACTTTCCTGTTCTGTCAGTTTGTCAGTCAGACATGAGGTTTTTCTGGGCTTAGGCAAGGGACGTGGATGTGCGTCTCCACCTGGGTCAAACGCCATGTCTCCTGCTTTGAATTTTTGGTTTACACAAAGGTCAAAGATAGGTCTGAATGGAATTCCAGACGTATCTAATGTGTCCTGTGTGGCTGGCAGCTCTGCAGGAGTATTCTCTGAAATGTTGCTTAATCCAGTTTCATTATAAAGATGTTGCTTTGGTTCAGAGGAAACAACTTGAAACTCTGCTTTAGTGCTTCCAGATTCTTCAGAAAATGACGTGTGGTTTAATTTTGTTTCAATACAAAGACTTTGCTTTAATTTTACTTCAGTCTGAGATGAATCCTGAAAAGCTAAATGGCTTTTGCCTTGTACTGAATTTGAGCCCTCTGAGCTGGTTTGACTTGACAGAGGTTCATCCCAAACGGTTCCGTCTTCCTCATTCTCCGTTCTGGCCATTATTGAACATCTGATGACTTTGGTCTCTCCGTCTTTATGTTTCTTCACTTTACACTTTCTCTCCATTTTTTCAAACTTTTCTTTCTTCTTTTCAAGCTGCAACCCAAGACTCTGCCTGTTCTGTTCATTTGAAGAGTTATGACTTGCCTCTTGTTGTCCAAGTTCATGGATCTTTAGGTTTTCCCCCATGATCCTCTGGTCCAGGGCTTTGACTTCCCACAGCTGTGTGAGTAGATTGGGTTTGCAGCTACACACAGCATCCAGTGAAGCTTTAGTGCAGGTTGGCTTTTCTGAGGTCCCACTTGATCCTGGCTCTGTGTCGGTCTCTGACTCTGCATGGACATAGTCGTCCAAGCCCAGAACACCAGCCTCAGTGATTTCAATGGTGGACTTCTTTAACAAGACAGGAGAGAAACACAAGTTTATACATGTTGTAGATTATTAATCACAAGCATACAAAAAATGTACACCCTTCCAATATACTACACCATTTTAATGACTGGCATTTCAAACAAAGTGCAATAGTCACATGTGCAATAACCAATTCACAGGACTGCTTGAACTCAAATAATGTTAGAGAGTCCCACCAGTATCCTAAAAAAAACCCTTCCAATATCCCTCCATTAGAAAATCATTTAACCAACAATGTGCTTAATGGTGGGACATCTTGTTTGTAGTCTGCCCCCTCTACTGCTGTTAAATGTATAATATATACATTTCTTGGCATCGTCGTTGCAGTCTGGTGTTTTTTATGTTGTTTGTATGATTTCGCTGCTGGTGATAAAGATATCTGAACCACTTCACACTACTTAAAACATGTGCACAGCCAGAGTAGCCCTATAGGAAAAAGTTTTCTCTAAACAAACCCAAGAAATATATCAGATGGGGATTTCACTTTAAAAATTTACAAACTAAATAATTTTTCTGATTTTCAGAGCGGAGAACTATAAGAACCACATTTTTGAGGACAAAGTTACTCACAATATAAACCAAAAAGAAAATAGCTTAAAAAAAAAAAAACATGCTGCTGAGCAGTGGTGAACTCCAACATACTTGACCAAGCTGTTCCTCAGTATCCCATGCCAGCCAGTTGCCTGGTCTGTCCTCTGTCCTAAGTAGGACATCCAACTCCACCTCCTGAGCAAGTACATTCTCTTCTTCCTGCAAAAAAAAAAACAAAAAAAACATTTGTTTCAAGTTTCAGAAAATGAAAAAACGGAGTAAAGAATATAAATAGATGTCTTGTGTGACTTTAAACCCTTGACTTACAGCTAGGATTTCATTAGCCCTGTCCAGGATCTTCTCCACCTCATTCAAGTTTTCTTGCTCCTTTATGTCCCAGTGCTCACTCAACCTGTAAAAAAAATGTACCATTTTATTTATTTATTTTATTTAAGTCACTAGACTGGCCATGTGTGATTTGCTAGCGAGGAAATATTGAAATACAAAGTCTGAACAATAGCTGTATACTAAATATAATGTGTAGCTTCATCAGTACCCATCTGTTGCATCCAAATACTGCTCATGGAGGTCGTATGAGTCCCAGAGCATAGTTGGGATGCCCGCAGTGGTGCAGTTGAAGTCGTCTTTGGCCTCACTGATGGTACTAGAGAGGACATGTCCAATGGAGCTCAGGTCAGAATCCTCCAGACTGCTTTGTGAATGCGGTGCCCAGGCCCCCTGCTGAGGCACAGCAGGTGTCTGGGGAGGATGTTCTCGACAGCCACCTTGGTTGGCTTCAATTTGAGTTGCTGAGGAATCGTGGGACTTTGAGTCACTGTGTTGTGGTGATGGCTTGGGTGTGATGGTTACAGTGTATGCGTTTTCTAAATCTTCAACAGGTAAACTAAGCCAAGGGTTGCTAGGAAGGGCAGCAGACCTTATTACTTTAATTTCAAAGTTGAGGGAACTGAGCTTAACTTTGGGAACAACGTGTATACTGGCCCTTGAAGAGTTTCCAAGTGATCCAAATCCATTAGAAATGGAGAGCCCAGAAACCGTCTCATCTATTTGAGGGTCCCTGGTCACTCCGGATCTTAGCGCATTTGGTCCTTCTAACTGGCTGCTCCCTGCTCCATCAAATCCTGAGTCAAACAAACTGAGAGATGATGGGTTGCCCTCAACTGAGAGTAGTCCCGACTCTGCTGTATGAGGTTCTCCGTTTGTACTAGTTTTACATTTGCTTCGATCACAATCCAACCTGTGGCATTGGGACTCTGGGCTCTTTCTGGGGGTACGGCCAGATGTCCGATGGACGTTGTGAGCTGGATTGACAGTTGGTCTGTAGGCAGAAGACCAACCGTCTTGTGAGCTCCGCAATAGCTCGTATTGCCACTGTAACGCCATTTGAAGGTGAGTAATAGGCACGGGTTCAGAACAGATGATCAGTTTTCTCAGAGTCAGGCACCTGGCAAAGCATACAGAATATTATTATCTTTTTTAAATGTACCATCATTTGGAGCTCTAACTAACAAATTTTCAACCGCGTCGCATTTAAAATCCACCATGTCCGAATCAATGCACTAATCACTAAATAGTGCACTATAGTGAAAACGCCATTTTGTGGTGATGCCCGAATTAGGAACTAGTGGAAGTTTAATATACACTATGTGTTCAGCTGTGTCCAAATCTTTAAGCATTTTAATTTTTTGTAATCTTCCTGGCATTATTGTATTTGGCAGCTTTATTTTCATTCATTTACCTGCTTGTACTCCCCACAGTTGAAAAGTTGAAAAAGGACACTTGGACACCACTACAAAATGGTGTATATCACTATCTAGTTTACTATATACACTTCTAGACATAAATATTAACTTTATAGTTATGTGTTGGTTCGGATACATAATGATGCAATGGCACAACCACCCGAACCTTTCTGATAACGCCCGACTGAAGCCCATCTCCATGCTCCGGCTTAAAACTGATGGGAAAGATCAAAAGTGAGCAGTGCCGACAGTGATGAGACTGTAGCTTGAGTATATCCAGACTCCAATAAAGCCACCAGTCTCTGAACCCTGCGCCCTCTTTCTGCACCATTCAGCATATGTAGCATCACCAAAATTCCAGCTCTGTGAGCGCACAGCTCCAGGTCAGCTGGTCTCAGAGCAGAGAGCAACAACATCTTACGCCTTTTACGCAAATACCAGAAGCAGTATAAATGTAGTAAAATAAAACTCACCATGAAATAATCCTGCTAGTCCATATTAGATTATTCTTTTTTTTTTGTAATCAAGCATCTAGCCTATTGTGCATTTATGCATTTAAGAGCATGGCCAGGTGACCTCAAAGGGGGAGAAATTATTGCATTGTAAACCCTCTGCTGCGATATATTGCAGCGCCAAATACTATTGCGCTCATTTCCATATAATTTCTCTCTCACTCACTCAGGTCTAATCATGTCTCGTTCCTGCTTGGATTAGCATGAAGGACATGACACAGATTTAACATGACCTGAAGACAACTATAAGCACCCAGTAACTAAACAATAGGGCGGCAGTAGCTCAGTGGGTAGAGCAGTTGTCTTTCAACCGGAAGGTAGGCTTACATACTGTTGTTGTGTCCTTGGGCAAGACACTTAACCCACCTTGCCTCCAGTGACTGTAACACTGGTAATTACTGTAGAACAATGTAAGTCGCTTTGGTTAAAAGTGTCAGCTAAATGAATAAATGTAATGTAAACAATAGGAAATTTAAATAACAGCTTTTCAAATCACCTTGAAATTTGGAATAAAAAGTATTCCTTACACTTAACTTGGCCAGGCCACAGGTACCATCATCATCCCTACAAACATCACCCCCTGCCACCCAGGAGCACCACTTCTCCACCTCGGCCAATACCTAGAGTCCAATGCACCTCCTGCCAGACCAGCTCATAAAGTCTATACTAGCATCAAGGCTACTACAGCGATTAGGACACCGAGGGCCTCTGCTGTTCCAGGACCTTTTGTCATAATAAACACTTATCAAACCTGAGGCCCTGGGAGAGAACCCTCCCCATTAGCTCAATCACTACAGAAGTCACAGATTGGAGACGCAAATGACAGATCTAATTTGTCCAATCAGACAAATTTGATTCAAATCACCTGCGAACAGCTAATGTCAGATTCTGCTCAAACACACTTGAAACAGTGTTCAGTGTTTTGCAGTGTTCAATGTCAGGTCTTTGGGTGAAAATCATTTTTAAAATAATAATTTTATAACTTTGTATAAGCTTGATATTATGTTTTTAAACTGAAACGTGGTTAGACAGCAAGACTGGAAATGCAGTCCTTATTAGTATCCAAAGTACAGCTAAACAAAAAGGTGGTGGTTTATGTGCCTTTCTTAGTGATAATATTATCCAAACACTAGCACTTGGTGAGTTATCATTTGAGCGTCATTCAAAATAGAGTTGGTTTTCTCCATCTACATGTATATGTCTATACACTACATATAGATAATATGTAGTTCTTTACAAACCGTCCCAACAATGTCATGATTTTATTAATAAGTTACTGACATGCTTTCGGTTCAACAACTCACGTGTCCTGTTTGCTACAGTGAACAGATTAACAAACTCTCCAGCTCCATTTCCTCCAGAATTACATTCCAACGCAATAACTTTGCTTTGTTTTTCCAACAACAAGGTTCAAGGCATTAAACATGCGATACAGTCCACAGGGCATACAACAACACTGCAGCAACTAGGAGACACTTGGTTGGGTTAACACATTTAACATCCATTAATGACAGAACAATTGGGGGGAAAAAAAAAAAAAAAAAAAAAAAAAAAAAAAACTGTCTCCAGCCTGAGATCATCCACCTGCTGCCTCGTTGTTTTACCCACTAGATTTCTAAAATCAGTACTAAGCAGTTTGTTACCACAACTCACTGATATAGTCAATAATTCCTTACATTATGGAACATTTCCAATGGCCTTAAAAACTGCTGTCATTGAGCCTCTCCTAAAAAGAGCAGTCTTGATGCTACAGTGCTCAACAACTATTGAGCCATATCAAACCTGCTATCTTTAGGAAAAGTCATTGGAGAAAAAAAAATAAAAATATCAGCAACTTAATGACTTTCTATTGCTTAACAACTGCTTTGATCCTTTTCAGTCAGGATTCAGGCCCATCACAGACTGAGACTGCACTTATCAAAGTCACAAATGACATCCGTCTGAACACTGACGCGGGCAAAGTCTCTGTCTTAGTTCTGTTGGACTTGAGTGCTGCGTTTGATACAGTGGACCATGGACCCTTAGTAATGACTGATTCCAGCTAGAAAAACAATCCAGGAGAGGGAGAGAATGGGAGTCATTCTTCTGGGATTTGGACAGAACGGGCAGCAGTTTGGTCCTGTGTGACGAATGCATAAATGTTTGCTCCACATTTGTACCTGCGTACCAGTTATGTGCACCCCGTTTTAGTGTTAACTTGTCTTTTTAAAATTGAGGTTCGGGGACCTCAATGCTGGCTGCGGCAATGATTAGGCCGTGTCCCATTTCCTCTTGCCTCAGTTCTAATATAAAAAACAGTGTTTCTAGATTTCAGATGAAATTGTATAAATTAGAGAACAAAAACAAACGAAACAAGCCTAACAGCAGACCTTTGTAAAAATGACTTAATTGTGAAGCTTATTGTTTGTTTATTTAAATTTTTCAATGTAACAGAAAAAAAAAATAAAAAAAATTCTGGAAATCATCTTGTGATTTCCAGAATTTGGGAACTGTTGTTGTAAAACATTTATTGATGATCTTTAGTGTTGTACAGAGCTTTTTATTCCAAACAAACATTACTGATGTAGGGTTGCTCATGTTATTTTTCTAAATTGTTCCTTGTTAAATGCAGTGCTCGGAAAAGAGGATAAGGTTGTTGTTATGTAGGATATATACTGTAGGATATGTAGTTTTTATTAAGCTACTGTGCATCAACGTGACTTTCCCTTGTGTTTCCACTGAGAGGTTAGTAGAGTTGGATTGTGGAAACACCACTGTAGCTCCTTTCCTTTTACCAAGTTAATGTATTTAAAACGTTTAAAGATTCCTAGTTGTAAAAAGCATGTATTTCAGAGTTCTCACCGCTGAGACAGCTGCTTGCCTTCCTGTTGGACCTGTTCATCAGGGATCACACCTGACAGATGAAACAGGTAAACCAGTTCCTCCATGTCTGGAGGAGGATTCTTTTTAAGAAATGCAGAGAGTCTTTCTCTCCATGCAGGAATGGCGCCCCAGCTTCTCTGATGCAGTCTGTGGATGGAGGTCTCGTCCACACCAGACACGAGCTCCTGCAGAAAGTTCTCAGACAGGACAAGCCTGTACCAGCGCTGGGCCTGAGGGACCAAAACGCACAAACCAGTTAACGCACACACACAGCTAACAAAAGATCAGTATGAGTAATGCATAAATTAAGTAGTATTGTCATAGTGACACCAGACCTTGTTGTAATAATGTTGATAGTTGGAAACGGCTCTTAGCGTCTGCAGTGTAGAGTGCACAGTGAAATGGAGCTTTTTCGTTAGCCTCTCCAGATCACCCATCCAACGCTCTCTGGTCTGAGCCTCATATGACAAGAGCTCCGCTAAAGAGCGGCCCACCTTCTCAGCACAGCCCACCAACGCCTCAAAAAGCAAAAGGATGACATTTTAAAATTATGTAAAGCTGCTTCCCTTGATTCCTTAAAAATTTCCATCATTAAAATAGTTGCAAATTTAACAAAAAAATAAATAAAAATAAAAATTCTGATTAGGCCTTGTCATTTGTAAAACATGTGATATTTTATAAGGATTAGTGCAATGACCTGCTCAACTCTCATTAGCAGTGTAAAAGGGTTCATGCACTCAGTTTAAAGTGCAGTTGTACTCATAAGTTACCCTGGCAGAATTGGTGATTTTGTTTTTGGCCCTCCATTTTTCAGAGAATGATAACAGAAATACTAATTTTTAGTTAGCTAGTTGCTGGGTGAAGCCATTTATTGATTAAACAATAGTGTTTACTTTTTTAAAGTCATAAAATCAACTACCCAGATGACCTTGATAAAAATGTTGACATATCCTGGTTATTTTGCCCTGATAACATGCAGACAAGTGACAAACAGGTTTGAATGGCTACTAAAGGTAACCATCCTCACCTGTGATCCGTTTGCGTGTATAAAAATGTCATGTCAAAAATGTTTGGGACGTGTGAGCTACAAAAGGCACAGGAAACTTGGTCAAAATTGATGGCAAGCTGAATGCAGCATGTTATCAGACAATACTGGAGAAAAATTTGCACTCATCAGCCCGGAAGCTGCACATGGGATGTACTTGGACGTTACAACATAACAAGCCAAAGTCAACCTGTCATTGGCTAGAGCAGCATAAAGTGAAGGTTCTGGACTGGCCTCAGTCTCCTGACCTCAATATCATTGAGCCACTCTGGGGAGATCTCAAACGTGCAGTTCATGCAAGACAGCCAAGAATTTACAGCAACTAGAGGCTTTTTGCAACTTTACCATCTGAGAAAATAAGAGCTTCATCCACAAAAGACTTGCTGTCATTGAAGTTAAAGGTGGCAATACAGAGTAGAGCTGAACATTGATAAACGATGTTTAACATCGATATTGCGATGTTCTGCCTCATTCTCGACACACAAGCTGGTTAACATGAAAATAACAAATAAAAAAAATACACCTGTGTAGAAGATTTGGAATTAGTAATCACCTCTGATTCTGAGGGAGAACATCTTCCTTTAGAGTCTTTTCAGCCGAGTAAAAATGAGAATGAGAGAGAGTGAAGCCGTGTGCGCGTAAGCACCTGCTTCTGTACCTTTAGCACAGGTGACAGGGGCCATGGGCAGGTGTACTTGCTGTGGCCGCGGTAGTGACAGGGAGTTTGGGAATAATGCTGCATTTATTGACAGCTGTTTGGGACAAATACGTGTTGTTCATCCTGACACTTTACCCAGTCAAGGAGGGAGAGGCAGGGGTAAACATAGTCAGCACGAATGCGCTAATCAAAGCAGCAGTAATGTAAGTGATGGCTGTGTGCTGTGCTTTATGAGAGGTCCTACACTCTAAAAAACTACCAACTAAGCCATTTGGACAAGAACAGATAAAGCTACTGCATCCAAACACCTTCAGTACATGTGTATATGTCTCAGATCTATTTTCATACGTTTTAACTAGTTATAGTATATTAGAAGTTGTAGTTATTCTCTATTTTGGTAATGTAACTTTTACAAATTACTGTTATAAATAATTTTTATTTAAAAAAAAAAAAAACGAAAAAAAAAAAAAAAACACATAATATGTTTATTAGTCTGTATGTACTGTAAATAACATAAGCACCAATATATATTGTCATGGTATGCAAATTAGAAACATTTATTCACTCATACTTTGAGTCATACCTGACATTTTTGTAGTCTATTTTAAGTTATTTTGTTGTAAACCAATCAAGAGGGTTGGTGTAAAGCTGCTGTTTTATTTAAAAATGTGTTCTGCTTTTGTGTTTTACAGAAATGTTCTAATTTTCGAATAAAATATTAAGTTACCCGTTTGTCACTTGTAATGAAGCTTGCTTATTAGTGAAATTATTAATATCATGGAATTGTAATGATTGACTTTAGCCTGGATTGATGGCTCTCAATATATATAGTTGGGGAAAAAAATATTGCAATGTAATTTATTTCCAATATTGTGCAGCCCTAATAAACAGTGTTAAGAACTGGGCTATGTAAACCTTTGATCAGGACCATTTGGGTAGTTTGTTGTCATTAGTAAACAACTGTTTGAAAATAAACGGCTTCACCCAACCACTAACTATAATTGAAAGAAAAGTCAAACGCGTAATGACATTACCATAGCAGGAGTGTAAATTGAAGCGTTGAATTCAGAGACCAACTCATCAGCCTTAGCAGCATCCCCTGCTATCACCAGTTTATATGGCTGGAGTTTCTGCTGAAGAAGACTTTCAATCTGCTCTGTGATCTATGACAAGCCAGAGAAATACATGAAAACATATACTTTAAAATACAATATTGAAAAAGGTAAAAAGAATCTTGAGGCAACCACTTCAAAAATTGTTGTCCAGGACAATCTAAAACCAATACTACAAAAATACCCCATTTTCCCCTCAATGTTTCCTAACCTGCAGAGCCTCATCTCTCAGTTGGAGCACCTGTAACTGGAGCCAGGCTTTTGAAAAAGCCTGCTGCCAAAGGATCTCTACTTTCTGCTGCGCTGCAGTGATCCTGTCAAGCAAATAAAAGTAAAGCAAAAAAAAAAAAAGTTCCAACAATGGGCTAATGATGAAAATTAGCTTTTAGTCATTTCTACAGTACAATATATTCAGTGTCCCTGTTAATAACCAGCAAAGAAACATGTCAGCTGGATGAATTAAAGATCAAGTGAAAATGTTACAATGTTTTTATTCAGGATTACAGCAGGTTTGATTTCTGCAGTCCGCTTCTGTAGCTCTGTGCTACCACAACGTGCCATATCTGTTTTTTATCTCCACTCTGCGGCCCAATCCCACATTCAGGGGATGAATGTAGGCTGTGCAGCTGATTTAATGGGGTTGTGCCATTTGTGCTTTTTTTGTATTTGGTATGAAGGTTGCGACACCCCTTGAACAAATGCATATCCAAGTTCACACTCTGTACACTTGTGTGTCTAAACTGGTGTCAAATGACCCCAGTTCAACACCAGCTGGTCCACATTCTCAGTTCTGCAAGAATTGCTTCTGTACCTGCTGTGGTTCTGGAGCATGTTGTAGGTGGTCTGGGTGAACAGGGCGGTACCGGCCATGGCCTGGTAACAGGGGTCCTGCTCGGGGTGACGCAGCTTCTGCAGGACACTCTCACAATACCTGAGCAGCTCATCCAGGCCCAACTCCCTGCATAGAATAAGGCCAAAGCAGTCACTTAAACTTTTATCCGTATATGCACTAAGCACATACGATTGAAGACTATGATCTATTTTGACATGACCGCTTGTTAGAGTGAGTACCTACTCATGACTCTCTAAAACCCATTTTCATATGGCTGCCTGAAAGCTGGCGTAAAGCATTTTTTATGTTTACATTTAGTCATGTTACAGTACAAACATTTATAACTGTACAATAGTGTAGACTTTTAGTAGGTTTAAACCCTCTAGCAAATGTCAGATACTTTTACCAAGCACTAATGGAAATGAGGATCCATTAAATTACCTGCAACCATGTTTCTGTTGCTTCAAATTGCTCTAAAAAGCTTAAATTGAAACCATGTCAAAGCCAGTCCAAAAAGGGCAGAGCAGTATTCCTGACCTCTTGAGCTGCTTGAACTTTGCCTCATTGGTGGTGCAGAAATGTTGGAGTTTAGTGAAAGTGCTGGGCAGTGAATGTCTGGACATCGCCTGCAAGGTGGCAATACAGGATGGCAGCCGCTGGACCACGAACAGGAAGTCTTGGACAAATGCATCGATCTCCTACAGGGACAAGTTAAACTCATCTCAGAAGGAATCTATTGTTACAGGAAAACTACAAATAAAAATAAAGAAGTGCAACAGGAATAGAAAGTTGAAAGAGCACTCAAATACAAACCAGAATACACACAGAGTGATATAAAAACATGTTCTGCTCACTTTTAAAGCCACTTCATGCTGTAACTTTATATGTAACCTGGTCAGTGGTCATGTTTGTGTTCACACCCAAAAAGGTTTTCTGAAGCCCTAGTATGTTAATACTGTCAGTGTAGCCCAGTTGAACACAACAGAGCGTAAAATTTAAAATAAAGAAGAGCTCCTTTCACTTGCTAATTAGGTCAGCCGATTACACCGAGCATTTACACAAGCCTCACCAAGGTAACGAACAATAGCTATGGAGTGCTTGGATGGTTTGTCTGAATGCATTCTCAAATACAAACAATCTTCTGACTGAGTGCACACATCACAGCTCCATGCTTTCCATGACAAAGAGGGCAGATTTGTGGGAAGAAATAGCCGTCCAGTAGCCTTAAGAGGAAGTTGGATAAACAGAGGGGATGTGTATCAGCACAGCGAGTGTGGGGGCTGTTAGGAGGCTGAAATTAAACAGTGCTACTCTGTTTTAGCCCCCCACCCACTCGGCCTACGACTCATGAGATTACGCCTAAAGTTCATTCATCCATTATACTATACTTGACTGTCGCAATGTGACTAAAAATAAATAAATAAATGAATAATAGTAATTTTCACATTTACCAACTGAGGCCAGGTAAAGACTTATTTAAAAAATAATCATTGGATGGAGATGACTGTAAAAGCTAGAGAACCATTTTTAAGGAAAGGATTTGATGAATGATGGTGTGAAGGCCAGATCAGTAATGACCATCATTCCACCCAGAAGAATTAAACATTTTATTTTATAATTAATGTTTTCCAAACTGATTTAGACACATTAATAATATAAACAAACAGGAAGCAGTCTAAACCAACAAATCAAGAGTCAACCAATAGATTTTAGCTGCAATAAACAAGTTAACACTCATCACGCTGGCAATGTTAGTAAGTGCAACCTTTAATAAGTGACTAGAAACGGCCAGTCAACATGCGTTAGCACAGACACATAATTAGCGCTGTAAAAACATTTAACAACAACAACATAGATGTCTAATACCAACAAACCAACATCCTACTGATGCTCACCATCAAAAGAAAAGTTACTCACGCTCTGCTGTTGACGTCAGTTCAAGTGGGAAGTCCATGTGTTATACAAATTGCTCACATTGAAAAGTTGTGTTTTCTTGAACTTCCCATGGGCCACAAGAAAATTCAGATGGGCCATATCTTGGCCATGGGCTGTTAGTTGAAAGTTTTACATTTATTCATTTAGCTGATGCCTTTATCCAAGGCTTACAAGACTTGCATTGTTCTACAGTAAATACCAGTGTTACAGCCACTGGAGGCAAGGGGGGTGAAGAGTCTTGCCCAAGGACAGTATGAACTGTGGGGAGAGTGGGAATCAAACCCCCTACCTTCCGGTTGAAGAACAACCGCTCTACCCACTGAGCTACTGCCGCCCACAGCCATTGATACAAGCATCAAGTAAGAAATTCGAATTACTAGGCTCACAGGCTGGACTGACAGGCTTATTTTGTAATGAGTTTTAGTTTACTACGTTTAAAATTAGGTTTACGTTTTAAATTCAGGTATTTATTTATTAAGTACAACGTGTCAGACTCTGCTGCTCTCTCTGCTCTGAGACCTGCCGACAGGAACTGACCTGGAGCTGTGTGTTCACAAGTCAGTTTTTTGTTTTTAGTCTTAATAAATGGTGTCAAAACTAGATTTATAAGTTGAAAACAAAATGAGTATGTGTGATCTACCCATGGCCTCGTTACAACACAGCTTATTTTTAAAGAAATGAGCTTACCTTAATGAAGGCCACCCAGCTCTGATGACAGTACATGAAGTAGCCACCCAGTGATGCTATCAGCTGACTTCGGTCTATATATTTGGAGAGCTCAAAGACTTCCTTTAGGAGAACTTTCTAAAAAAATAAAATATACAAAGTACTATTCACTTAGTTTTGAACAAACATGCAGGTTAATAAATAATAATAATAATAATAATAATTTGATTTATATTGCGCTTTTCTCCCGAGGGACCAAGGGACTCAAAGCGCAGACAGGTCGTCCATTATTCATTCATACACAGTCACACTGATGATGGTAAGCTACAGCTGTAGCCACAGATGCCCTGGGGCAGACTGACAGAGACGTGGCAGCCATTTTGCACCTACGGCCTCTCTGACCATCACCACATACATTCACTGAACAGTCTTACACATTCATACGAGGCAAGGTGGGTTAAGTGTCTTGCCCAAGGACACAACGACAGTATGAATTGTGGGAAGAGCGTAAATCGAACCCACTACCTTCCGGTTGAAAGACGACCGCTCTACCACTGAGCCACTGCTGCCTAAGTGTGCTCACTTACCTTAAAACAAACAGGTTGGGACTTTGATGGGGCCAGCAATTTGAGCAACAGTCTGAGGACGTCTTTCTTCTTTGGCTGAATAATATACACACTGTGGACAGTCTCCTTTTGGAGCTGGGACAAAGATGGAAACTAAAAATGGTAAATGGCTTGCATTTATAAATAGCATTTTTTTTCCTACCCTTTACAACATGCTTCCATTTGCCCACATTCAGACCTGCGGGAGACTGAGGCAACTTTGACAACAATATTTATGCAAGTTGTACTGCTACTACATTTAAATGGACATTGAAGTCAAATTGTATTTTTTCTCTTAATTTTGTGTTACCAGTGATTTTTTTTTTTATTTTATTAGCTTTGTGAGGCAGAGTGTTGGAGCTGTGGTTTGGATTATGTCTGTTTAAAAAGCATAAAGTTTCCCCGTTTTGAAAATGATCATCCATATTTGTATACAACACTGCTTGATAACTGCTCATTTAATGTTATTTGCTGGTTTCTATTAAATACCCAACCATGTGATCAGCTATGCATGTGACCAAATCCCTCTTCAGCCAAACAATTCCTCCGAGAACCACAAACCGAGCCCTTGTACATTGTATCAACTGAGACAGTAGTTATTTTAATTGATGAATGATGGTTGCATACTTGCACTGATCTGGAGGGCAAACACACCATCATGTCACTGTACTGCGTAAGCAATGGAGCAGACACAAGTGCTGTTCATTCATGAGAGAAACAGCATCTGGGGCTATAGCCTTCCCATAGCAGAGCATAAATTCTGACAGAAATACTTTAAATGCCTCTGTACCCAACAGTCTCCACACCCAACTTCAAAACCCCACTCAGCATTTTAAGAGCTTAACTAACATGGGGGCACACTCTCTTCAGGTGTAAAAGCTCCAGGACTGTGGTTCAGACCAAACAGCAGTTGTTTCAGTTTATTCTGAACCACAGTCTGGTTTGTTTGTTGTTTTGGCATTAGTAGATTTATAAAGCATATTTGCCGGTAGTTTGGACTTTTGGACCTAATGCAGGAAGTTACGGCCGATTAAACCCAAACAGTGAACAGAGGGAAACTGGCAAAATGGATCAGGTTTATAATAATAAAAAAATAAAAATAATAATCTTTGGATCTATTCAAAGCAAAATAAAAAGTGTGGCTTTCATTGTGTCCCCAGAGGCGGTCAAGGAGACTTCCACCATGCTCAAAATTAACCTACCTCCAGCAAGAGCAGAGTCTCGCAGATGAACCGAGTGATGGAGGACGCCGAGTCTCTCAGATCCACCACAACTGACACCAAACCGCTCTCCTGTTTTATACTACTACACAGACATACAACCATTAATTCCTCTTCAAACATCACTGTTTTATTTATCATTTATTTTTCTCCATACGTGTGCTGGCACAGGCAGTAATGGATAAATTCCACCACTTCTGCTTTACTGAGGACTGTGGCGAGCTTGGCCTGTCCATCCACTGGGAACACCACCAACGGGGAGCCATGCTGGTCAAACACACCTGGACAGACAAGTTCATCAAACACCAAATGTCAATGGCTTATTTACTGCAAACCCAATATAAACACAAGTACATTTCTAAGTAAGTTAAGGTGACACTGTAACAAGACAGCCCAATATAATCATTACAACATTTTCATCAAAGCCCATTTACAGGACCCACAGATCATTAAAGCCCATTTACAGGAACAAAAAGCAATAGAAACTAAATGCAGACAAAAAGATAACCTTCAATTACTGTCAAAATATTTTTTGGCATTAGTAGACTTATATATTTAGCAATTACAAGACTATCAATATCTGATACCTGCTTCCACAGTATTTTCAAATGCTTAAAACTGCCTCAAAGTCCTGTGGGAGACAAACCATGCAGCAAACACCCCTCATGGTATTCAGAACCCCTCAGAACCGACAGGTGGCTACCAAACTGAACACGTCTCTCAGTTCTTACTGGTTAGAGAACTGGACACATCAGAACTCAGTGGACACAGAACTGAACACATCAGAACTCAGTGGACACAGAACTGAACATTAGATCAGTAAATAGAGAAGACCGTACCAGGGAATAACACAGCTCCAGAGCACAGCACGTGATCCGCGGGCAGCGGCGGGGAGCGCGCGCACTCAGCAGACTGCTGCAGAACCTGGACAGCTGAAATATGAGGAGAAACAATATTTTCATTAAAAACACAGCATGGAGGAATTTCCGAATTGTAGATTCATAACCATTGAGGAAGCCGTCCAGGAAATTCCTATCGACTTAAAGAAAGCTGGCTGAAACTGTGATATGTTATGAAGTAGCTTTGGTTTAAATAAATAAATAAAATAAAAAATAGAGTAGCCTGAATATTAGCCCAGAGGTCAGATTCAGATAAAGGTGAACCACAAACTTTAGCGGCTCACATTGCTGCACTTGTCGTACCTTCAGAGCGGCGGTTCATTTCCAGAACAGTCCTGTCGCTACTCCTTAATGAACAAGCAACCCTTGCGACTGACCGCACTTCAACTCACTAAGAAGTTAGTAAAGAGAGGTGAGAGCGCGGCGGCTCCCTGCCTCTTTCCGCCATGTTGTATCCATTTAGCTGCGACTCCTGGATCTTTTGTGTTAACCGCGACGACAGCGAGCCGCGCCGTCCTTTATGAGCTCCAGGGGGCGGAGCAACACGGAGGAGAGGCCGTCACCTGACGCCGGCCCTAAATGATCTTGTGACTAAAGTTTAGAAGTTTAGTCACTAAACCAGGGCCGCTGCTAGCCATCTGGGTGCTCTAAGCACAATTTCTATGTGATGCCCCCATCCAGATTGTATTTAGCCTACATTTATGTTTATGAGTTTTAATCAGTATAATTAAAATACTTTATTTCACATTGACTGTCTTTTACTTTTGTCCTTTGACTTCTTGTCTACTCTGTTCTTTTTTTTTAGCTGATGTTTGTGTTGCTTTGTTTGTTCTGTTGAACAGCATCAGAGTCTATGTTAGAAATTTAGGACCCGAGCACCTCATGAGGCGAGCAGCAAAAGCAGGTTCATCCAACTTAAAAGTAGGGAGTTTGGGGGTCCTCCCCCAGAAAGGTTTTGACAAAATAGGTGTACTTTCCTGTAGTTTGGAGCATTTTAGATGATGTTAAAATTATAAATGTGTACATTGTGAGATATTTAATTTCTGACTCAGTTTAGCTCCATTGAGCTCCCGCATTCACATTTGTGTTTAAAACATAAAACTACAAGAGGTCTAAGTTCTATGAGAAAAAACAATGATAATTTGAAAATGAGCCTACCTTATCTTTAAGAGTCAGATTTACACAGATTGTAGATGTAACCTGCTCATTTGTCTCTAACAGGTGCGAGAACTATCAAAAACAATCAAAAAGTCTCAAATATAAGTATTAGCTGTATTAGCTTTATTGTTAACACTGTTACCTTACTTTCTGCTGTTAATACAGCTAAAAAATTTTTGAGTTTCTTCATTAAAGCTGAGGTTGGTCCACACTTCACTAATGTTTCTGTCCAACACGTGTTTAATGGGAGTTAGCACTTGCCCATTTCGACGTAGGCCTTCACTGGAAGCCGGCAGAGATCCTCTGTGGGCGGACCAGCGTCATGTGCCACAGACACTCAATTAGACAGAAGGTCTTGAGAAGGCCCTCTACGTGACGAGTGGGGCTTTGCGCCCAGGGTTGCCGCCAGATAAGGGGCCGATTTGGCAATATGGTCCAACCTTTTTGCCAGTGCAGAGAACACACAGGGTCCACTCTGGTTCTCGCTCAGGTTGTCAGACAGACTTGCTGCCAGGGGTAGACGCCCTAGCTTAGAGACTGTGGCCAGTAGGTCACAAATATTTTTTTTTGTGTTTGTGAAGTGATAATGAAACATATTAGAAATAAAATAAACACTTAATTTATGATGCATGTAGTTCATCTTTTTTATGTAAATTGTTTGTCACATGCAATAATTTTTCATATATACAATGGTAAGAAATAAACTATGTTCAAAGCTTTGGTTCTCATAGAATTGACAAGTTATAGAACATAACAGCTGTGCTTGGAGCACACACCCAGCAAGTGCAGAGGAGAAAGACCGCGAGAAATGTATGCAAAGGTGTGGAATGTCAAGATTTTTGTTTGTGAGCTATTAAAATGTTTCCACGATCTGCTTTTGAAAAAATATAGTATTGTGCTACAGCATTCTATCAGTGTAGTTCTGGCACCTCCATCTAGGGTTGCCACCCATCCCATCAAATACTGAATCGTCCTTACGGGCAAAATGACGCGTCCCATATCAAATCAATACGGGAGGCAATTTGTCCAGTATTTTACATAGGTCCACACACAGTTCAATAAACACAAGGATTTTGCAGTTTGTAAGTTCTACAGAAACACAGTTGCAAACAATTGTGTTTTAACGGCTTTGTTGCTATAGCGACGGAATCTCGAGAACATGCTGGACACTTACCTGTTTTTTTTTTTTTTTTTTTTAAACATGTCGACTTTGTCCACTGTTTGAACGCAAGAGGATCTCTAGATATAGGACTAAACAGACTAAAAAAGTATCAATGGTTCAGTCCAGAATGAACCTAAGGTGAGCACACTTTGCAGAGAAGCATTTCAGGTGCTCAGACTGTCAGACTTAAATCAGCATGCAGTAACAGACACATCAGTGCTTCTAGATAAATGGCCTGTTGTTATTTTATTTTTTTATTTTATTTTTTAATGGATAATGTATTAATATAATATTCCATATAGTTTTTATCATTCCATTTAGTATTTATTTATTTCTAAAATTCTAGAAAAAATTGTTTGCAGCCAATTAATGGCTTTTTTAACAGACCACAATATTCTTTAAGTGTTCCAATCTGGTTTTAAATCTCTACACAGCACAGAATCTGCTCTTCTGAAGGTTTTTAATGATATTTATTTAGCTACTGATGCTGGAGAGTGCGTAGTTCTTGTGCTTCTCGATTTAACTGCTGCATTTGACACTGTGGACCACAAAATTCTGATCTCTCGTTTGGAGAGCTGGGTGGGCATAAAAGGCATCGCACTTCAATGGTTCAGGTCCTATTTGGAAGGTAGGACTTTCTGTGTTAGTTACGGGAACTTCGAGTCTTCCTCTGCACCCCTCTCCTGTGGAGTCCCACAGGGGTCAGTTTTGGGCCCTCTGCTTTTCTCTCTCTACCTGCTGCCACTTGGCTCAATAATTAGGAAGCATGGTATGTCATTTCACTGTTATGCGGATGATAGTCAGATCTACATGCCTCTTAAAAAGAATGACACTGTTAGACCGCTGTTGGAGTGTCTTGAGGATATAAAGGCCTGGATGGCTGTAAATTTTTTAAGTGTTAATGCAAATAAAACGGAAGTAATGATTTTTGGTGACACCACTGGGACCCGTTCTGTTGAGTTGGGTGCTTTGGCTCAGTACATCAAGCCAACCATTACAAATTTAGGGGTTAAAATGGACCCTGACCTTAAGCGCAACAGTCAGATCAGGGCTGTGGTTAAATCCAGTTTCTTCCAATTGAGACAGTTGGCCAAAATAAAGCCTTTTCTTCAAAGGCAACATTTTGAGACAGTAATACATGCCTTTGTTACTACCCGGCTGGATTACTGTAATGCTCTGTATCTGGGGGTCAGTGGGTCTTCTGTTGCACGTCTGCAACTGGTTCAGAACGCTGCAGCTCGTCTGGTCACGGGAACTCGTAAATATGAGCATGTTTCCCCCATCTTAGCCTCCTTACACTGGTTGCCTGTACAGTTTAGGATTCATTTTAAAATTCTTTTATTTGTATTTAAATCTTTAAATGGTTTTGCCCCACCATACATTTCTGAGCTACTTATTCCATATACTCCCACCCGTTCTCTTAGGTCAGCTGATCAACTGCTCCTGAAAGTGCCCAAAACAAGGCTTAAATTAAGAGGGGATCGTGCTTTTGCGGTGGCAGCACCAAAAATGTGGAATGGCCTGCCACTGCACATTAGACAGGCCACATCAATGTCTCATTTTAAATCTCTTTTAAAAACCCACCTCTTTTCCTTGGCTTTTATCACTTGAATCTGACATTTTGTGTATTATTATTTTAATTTATTTTAATTTTCTTCTTCTGTACAGCACTTTGGTCTACTTCGGTAGTTTTAAAGTGCTTTATAAATAAAGTTTGTTGTTGTTGTTGTTGTTAACATTTAGTCATTTAGCAGATGCTTTTATTTAAAGCGACTTACATTAAGCTTCCATTCACCAGTGTTACAGCTGGAACACCACTGGAGGCAAGGTGGGTTATTTGTCATGCCCAAGGACACAACAAAAGTATAAAATGTGGGGAGAGCGGGAATTGAACAACAGGTTAATTTATAGATTATGGCCCAATTATAAATATTAATCATACATAATAATTAATCTTGTCATATAAAGTTTGACATTTACAATAGATGTTTAGATAAAAATGGGACAAATAATTACATAATATAGTCATAGAGTTGTGCTCATAAGATTACATACCCTGGCAGAATTTGTGATTTTTTTTTTTTTGGTCACTTTTCAGCAAATATAAATGATAACATAAAAACCTTTCTTTCACTCATTGTTAGTGGTTGGGTGAAGCCATTTATTGTCAAACAACTGTGTTTACACTTAAGTCATAATGACGACAGAAAGTACCCTAATAACCATGATCAAGTTTACATTGATAACATTCACACAATTGACAAACAGGTTTAAATGGCTACTAAAGGTAACCAACCTCACCTGTGATCTGTTTGCTTGTAATCAGTGTGTGTCTGTCTATATAAAAGGTCAGTGAGTTTCTGGGCTCTTTCTTCAAAATATCTCTGTGTTCAAAACAAAGAAAAAGTTTTTGATCATCGTGAGGGTGATAAGGCAAAAGTACGACTCAACAAAATGAGTCCAAATTGGAGTCTGTACAAACAATAACTTCACAAAGAGCTGGCTGGTAAGCTTGGGAAAACAAACTGGCACAGGAACAAAGTGGGAAACTTTTTATTAATACGTCTGTTTATGCTATCTTAAAACTATTGTTTTACTCTGCAGTAAAAGCCGAAAAGCCCGGATGTAACCGCCATTTTATTGTCCTGTGGTAATAACAATATTGGTGAATAGGGGAGAAATGGGCTGAAGACATCCATATTTTTACAATCATTGACTGTGACACATTCCTGACAGAGGGTTAGTAAATGTTTTAGTTTCTTTGGGAGGGGGTGGGGATTCTGGGCATCATGAATGGATATTTTTGTCAATTTCCTTGCCTTCTTTGTAGCTAAAGCCAAAATAAGTCCACACTTCAGCTCTGTATATCGCAGCGGGAGGGGAATAATTCTATTGTCTTGTGAGCTGGGTTTGCTAATGCTAACACTAGTAATGCACGTACCTTCACATTGCACTTCTCTGCCTTCGCATCTGTTTACGGTCTGATTTTATGTTCTGAACACCGCCATCTAGCAGTTGGCTTTTATACAGTCTTTGGTTTAAACCAAACACAATGCCACAAATCTTGGATGTAAATCCAGTAAATATATAAATATTGATGGTGTTTTATGAGAATTAATAGAGTATCGCCAAACATAATATTGCAATATTCACATGTATCGATATTTTCTTATACCCCTACTTGGTATGCATTTAACAGAAAAGATTTATGTCAACGGCATATTTGACTTGGGAAGGGAATGCCTGTCCAAAAAAAGTCCTATATATTGTATCACAGGTAACGAGGACATGACTGGATGGGTATTGGACTAAGACTAAGTTATTGGACTAAAACTAAGTTATTGGACTAAGACTAAGTTATTGGACTAAAACTAAGTTATTGGACTAAGACAAAGTTATTGGACTAAGACTAAGTTATTGGACTAAGACTAAGTTATTGGACTAAGCGCCGGCACACATTAAGAATCCTGAATTCTTTTGATTCATCTTTAGTTCAGGAGATGAATGGAGGATGGACTTGAATGCCAATGAGGAAGCTGATGTTTTTATGGAATTGCCTAAATTTTTTTGATGACTGTGGTGACAGAAGGGATGAGAGTGAAGCAGCTGAAGATGGTGATAGTAGTGATGATGAGACTGATAAAGTTGAAGATGAATGTGCAAAACTATCAAAGAGACCAGAGCCATCTTTTGTACCAGACTGTAAACAGGATTTTTACACTTGTAAAGTCGCCATTGGGTTTCTCCTTATATTTCCGCTTTTGGAGCCTGTCCTCTGGTGGACGGCGGTATGTCGCTGTATTTCGCCGTATTTCGCCTTATGGTGGAGCCCTTACTCGAGGACCGTTTAAGAGGTTTTATGAGAGAAGCTTGACTGCAAACCACAAAAATAAAGCAAAAGCCCCGCGTTTTACTTTGAAACCGGAAATAGTGTGCTTTCGTATTGACTGATTTGACGTAGGTGGTAGCCGTCCACGCGCATCTCCACAGACTATGAGAGTGTTTTGCCCCAGTGACATCAGCCGATAAATTGCGTTAAAGAGCGGTTACGTGACTTGTGTACTGTACAGTTTCTAACGGAAGGCGCTGTTTGTAAAGACCATCTGAAGTCTTAACTGAGATGCTTTATGTGGTAGCATCGAGAGGCTAATGACACTCGGCTACATGTCCGCGCAGCTGTGTATTTAGGCAGACTGACAAGTGTAGACTACTCTAGCGGTTAATTTTTTTGTCTGCGTATCGAACGTGGCCATGGTAAATGGTGTGTGACATTAGAGAGAACGGTGTGACAGTCATAACCCAGCTGCTGGTTTACTTACTGGAGAAATGAACACTTCGCTCGGGAGGACCGGTTTGATAGGTCTCGCAGTTGGAGCCACAACTGGACTAGGCTTGATAGCCTTCATCATTTATAGGGAGGTGAGTAGAAGAAGGTCCCAGGGACTGGCTGTGGGGGCCCGGCCTCCCCCTCCACGGCTGCGGGACAGCACAGATGGAGCACTGCTGCTGAGGGAGGCGCTGCATGAACAGGGTGAGTGTCCACGCTCTGCTCTGCCTGATACCAGTCACCCAGTGTCAGTGTCAGTCAGCTCCATATCAGGACCTCCTAATGGTTACGTGCCTTTGAATTGGTTTACCCGTTTTTCCCTTATTTAACTGAAAATAACCAACATAACTTACATGTTTATGCTGAATGCTTTATGATCTTTGGAAAAAAATGTTACTGGATGCTCGTGATGGTGGGACTTAAAGCAAATAAAGTATAAGGATGGCCAAATAAAGCGAGAAATGTCAAAATCATTGCAGTTTACGGCATTTATTGTGCACATCCATATATAGGAATGTATTATAGAGTTCTAATTGTTTGTTACAACGTTTTACAAGCCTAATGAAGTGTACTTTTCTTGCACATTTGAAAACATTTGTCTCATTTAGGGTTTAGTCTTAAGAGTTCTTTTTTTTTTAAGATTATGATGTTTGTACAGGTAATAATAATACATGTGAATGTACCATGAGACAATATTAGCAATCTAGTTTAAGAAATTACATAAGTCTCTCAATAAGAAGGTTGTGATTTCAAACCCCGTCCAACTTGAACATCCTCGGCCAACTCCGGTCTTTCTGTGAGAAGTCTGCATGTCCTCCCTGTGTTACTGTGGGTTCTCTCCGGGTACTCCGGCTTCCTCCCAGTGCCCAAACACATGCATGTATAAGTCAATTGGCAATTCTAAAGTGACCCATATGAATGAATGTTAGAGTGAATAGTTGACTGTTTGACAGTTGATTGTCTGTGTCTAAGTGTCAGCCCTGCGACTAACTGGCCACTCTCCAGGGTAGGGTAACAGTACACTTTTTGGTACAGCATGTTCGGTTTGGTACACGTGTGTTTGTTTGGTACAGTAAATAGTGAAGTGGCGCTAGAGGTGACAGCTGAAGCTAAGGTAGGAGATGTTTAGATGGTTTATTTAGCTGGTTTCAAAACCACCTTTTCTCCATTTCCAATGTAACAGAAACTCCTGTCTATCAGTTTAATAATCTATAATATCTATCAGCAGAGTATTACTGACTGCTGATGTAAACCTGCTCTTGTTGCTATAAAATCAACATTAAACCTGCAGAGTGTATAGTATTCAAAATTAAATAACTACATAATCATTTAAAACCAATAGTAAATCATCATGAGGTAGATCTACATCTTGTCTGGTTTGCTTTCTCCTCTGGAGCACAGTGAGAGAAGAACAATCACAAGAAATTATTTGAAATAAAAAACTAAGCACGGGAATGAGCAGAAGAAAATGAATGAATGAATGAATGACTTGTGACTGAAGACGCTGGTATATGTTGCAGAGGCAGAGGCCCAGCTGCAGGCCCTGGCAGCGGTGGAGGCTGTGGTCCAAGGTCTGTCTCCAGAGCAGCAAGTGGAGCTCAGGAACCAGCTGGACCAGGTTCTGAATTGTGTGGCCTCACTTCGCTCTGAGGTGGCTGAGCTCCGGGGCAGCCTCCAGGGCATTGCCTTGCAGATCATTCAGGATGTCAAGTAAGTCAGCAGTGTCAAATAAATCAACTCTTAACCTTTCAGCCTTGCAGCAGTGCTTTATTATTTGACAATGTTCATCACACAATCCCTGTTGACACACAGATCCTGAACTGTGGCAGATCAGAGCTGTCACAAAACTGCACACAAACTTGTTCAGTGTTCAACTCTGTTTGTTTCTAGAGTTGTGAGCATGCTTATGTAGATGACCACTCACATAAACTGAGCTCCAAAATGAATGATGTACAGTATATGAATAATAATGCAACAGCACCTAAAGCCCACACCCAGACAGAAAGTTTAGAGAGTTTATATTCTATCTCTGTTCACAGCACAGAGATTTAATTCATCAGTGAGTGGATCTCAGTCATCCTATACAATAACTAGAGTTGATCCAAGTGCTTTTTAATGAAGTGATGGAAATTGGAACAGACGGAAAGGAAACGTGCATTAAAATCCTAAAAACCAGAACACAACTGTTGAATTTTGATTTGTCCTAAAAAAATTGATTGAGAAGTAGTTCCAGACAAAAACAACAAAAGCAGTGCCATTTTCTGTATGTAAGCATTTTAGGTAAGAAAAAAAACATCAAATAAATCACCACTAAAAAGTTGTTTTTGACTCCAGGAAGGGCGTGGAGGACAGCCAGCGCATTCGCCGCCGCCGCCACCTCATCCCCCGAGAGCGCACGGAGTCCATCAGCTCCAGCTCCATATACTTCACTGCCAGCCAGGGCATGGCCAGTGCATACGAGGAGACCAGCGAGGGCGGGTGGGTCTGCATTCATTTATCACAAATAGATACAGAGTAAATTTTTTATGTTTGATTTTTTTTTTAAACCATAGGTAATTACACCTCCTCCTCTGCACCCATTGTTTGTGATGTACAGCACGGTTTTATAGACTGAATTTTTTACAATCTATTATTAAGATTTTACCGTCTCCTACAGCCTAACCCCAAGCACTTTATCATGTGTTTTTTTTGTTTGTTTTTTTTTTGCGTTGTTAAGCACTTTGTAAACTTTGTTTTTAAATTTTGCACCTTTTTATTTTTTTATTATATTTTAAAGCACACTAGAACATGTAAAAATTAAATGTTTTGTAATAGACCAAAATATGATTATCAGAAGTTTGGTAGTATGGGCAAAAAAGTGGACAGGAGGATAAGTGTTAATTGTGTTAGGTTTTAAGTGGCAGTTTTTGTTTAATGAGCTAACCCCTGATTATCTCTAAGTCCACTTGATTAAGACACAGGTGTATTGATTTATTTTAGTAGAGCTGAGGTGCACCAGGAAAAATTAGGAGAGAGCCGTTGGGCATTGTAATAAAACAGCAATGACATACAATGCATAATAGGAAGAAAACCTTTTCTTCAAGCGTACCTGGATGACTGAGAATACCTGCAGACAATGCATAATAGAATTTACAATCAGGAGTTTTTTTTGTAAAATACTAAAGTGCAGTAACTACAGTTGTTTACATACCCTGGTGAAATTTATGATTTTATTTTTATTAATTTTTGGGGCATTTTTCAGAGACTATGAATAACACAAAAAACTTTTCTTTCACTCATAGTAAGTGGTTGGGTAAAGCCATCAGTCATTCATTGTAAAACAACTGTGTTTAATCTGTTTAAATCATGATGAGAACAGAAACTACCTACATGACCTTGATCAAAATATACCCCAGTTTACATACCCCAGTTCTTAATAATGTGTATTGTCACCTTTTTAACATCAATGACATCTTGTATTCTTTTGTGGATGAGGCTCTTTTTTTCTCAGATGGTAAAGCTGCACATTCTTCTGAGCAAAAAGCCTCCAGTTCCTGTAAATTCTTGAGCTGTCTTGCATGAACTGCACGTTTGAGATCTCCCCAGAGTGGTTCAATGATACTGAGGTCAGAAGACTGAGACCAGTCCAGAACCTTCACTTTTTGCTGCTGTAGCCAATGACAGGTCGACTTGGTCTTATGCTTTGGATTGTTGTCATGTTGGAACGTCCAAGTATGTCCCATGTGCAACTTCTTGCCTGATTAATGCAAATTTTCCTTCACTTTTTTCTGATAACATGCTGCATTCATCTTGCCATCAGTTTTGACCAAGAATCTGTGCCTTTGTAACTCACATGTTCCCAAAACATCAGTAATCCACCTCCATGTATTGTAAGCGGGATGCTTTGTGGAATTTGTATAGTAATGTCTTTCTTTTAGTGACTTGACAATGCAGCCAATAGTTTCTGTTGACATTATGATTAAAAAAAAAACAAAAAAACTAAACATAACTGTTTGTCAATAAATGGCTTCACCCAAACACTGAGTGAAAAAAGTGAAGAAAGTTTTTTGTGTTATCACTCATATTCTCTGAAAATTGTCAGGGATATGTAAACTTAAGAGCACCACTGTATGTATTTAATAAAAGTACACTCTTTATTTGAACGTTTGCAACATTGCATCAACTCTTTGTACTGTCCCAGGTACTCAACAGCATACGCCGAGTCGGACTACACGGACCAGGACACAGACCGAGAGGATGGGGGCGAACGGGAACCCAAGCAGGAGTCTGAGGAGGAGGAGGACCAGAGCTGTGCCACAGTCCTCACCCTGCGTCAGGAGGACTCCCAGGATGAGGACCTGGAGGAGGACCAGGACCCTGGGGTGGAGGACAGGGGCCAGATGGGAGAGCAGGGCACAGGGGTCCTACAGCTGGTGACGGAGGTCCCCAGTGGAGAGCTGGCTCTGCTGCTGGCTCAGAGTGATATTTTGCACACGGGAGACTCCAGCCTGAAAGCAGAGGGCTACAGACTGCTGCAGGACAGCAGGGCTGAGGTGAGAAGTGAGACCAGGGTTTGCCACACTGGACTACAAACCTTTATCTCTGCTTATTCTCCGTTGTGTGAAAAGTATAAAAGCTGCCAGACAAACCTCAGTCCACAACAAATATGCAGCAAGAAGAAGCACTGGCAATATGTAGAGGAATGAGAAGAGCCTAGTAATAAATCAGTTCCATCAGACCAAGCCCTATTCACAATGGCCCTCATTTATCAAAGTTGCGTTAAAACGGTTGCAGATCTGTGTGTTAAAGTGGCTGTACGACAAACCGCATGGGATTTATAAAACTGTGTACCATGGCACAAAATTTCAACACAGGCACATTTGATAAATGAGGGCCACTCTTAACTAGCGCCATCTAGAATGCCTCAGTAGAAGTTTCAGTCTGTTGAGCCAGGTCCGCCTCAGTGAAAGCTTGCTCTAACAGACCAAACTCACTCACAGCTGCCTCCAAACCATCACATTGCTTAGTGTCACAATTTTGTGTACAAGGGGATTTAAAACACAATATTTGATTATGATTATTACATTGTGGCTTTTCTGGCAATTATTATTATTATTAAGTAATCAAGCCTAGTCCAGTAGTGGCTCCCACTGTGAGCCCTATCAAACCGTTCCTCCCAAGCAAAGTGTTAATTTCTCCAGTATGTGATCAAATAAATATTTATTTAACTTTCACATTTAATTGTGGACAGAAGAAATACAGGTCTTATCACCATTTAATTTAAAGTTAATATTAAGTTAAGTCCAACTTTAGTTCCGCAGCACATTTGAAACAACCTCAGACCAATATGCTGTACAAACCACATAAATATACACACAAAAGCAAATCAATACAGATAATAAATAGATAGCCATGGTATCTGCTTAATCACTGTCAGTGAAATATGGGTTCAACACATTTTTAAACTGCTGCAGCGGCTGGGCAGCTCTAACGTGAGGTATTGTGTTTGTGCTCAGTATGGAGACAGCAGTGAGTTTCTCTGGCGTCTGGCCCGAGCCTACAGCGACATGTACTGGTCCTCTGAGAACCAACAGGAAAGGAGGGCCTTTGCACAACAGGGTGAGTCCACACACAACAGGGTGAGTCCACACACAACAGGGTGAGTCCACACACAACAGGGTGAGTCCACACACAACAGGGTGAGTCCACACACAACAGGGTGAGTCCACACACAACAGGGTGAGTCCACACACAACAGGGTGAGTCCACACACAACAGGGTGAGTCCACACACAGTTAGAGACGTCATTGTACTCAGCAAAATACTTACAATACACAATGGTATAGGTTCTCAAAGTACTACTAAATGGTAACATACATTACATTCTTTACACAGGAACATGCAGCACATGTTAGAATCACACATATGTACTTCAATATAGAAAGTACAGTGTTGTAATACGAAAGATAAACGTGGTTAAAATATTAAAAAAGGCTAAAATATAGTTCAAGTGTAAATAATGGTCCCTTATATATCAGAGGTGTTAGCTGCTAATGTGTGGTGTATTATTGCAGGTTTGGAGGAGGCAGAACTTGCTCTAAAGAAGAACGGACTGAACATAGATGGTCACAAATGGTAAGATGAGGAAGTGTTTTTATTCACGATCCTGTTGTGAACTCTCACACTGGGGGTCTTTTACATTGGGGGCAGGTTTGCAGTGGTGGCAGGCCTGACATCTGAACATAAGAGCATGCACAGCAAACTAAAGAGCAGCCACATACTGAAGGTAACTCGAACATTCTTAGGAGTTCATACTATGGCCGTGTTGAGTATTACTTTGTGTGTGTTCTGTTCACTCAGGAGCATCTGGACCGGGCCCTGGCACTCACTGACAGTGATCCCATGTGTTTCTATCTGCTGGGCAAATGGTGCTACCAGGTCAGACTGATGTCCTTTTCTCACTTTCCCATTTATTTTCAGGTTACATAAATAAAGTGTGTTGTCAATATGAAGTAGGTCATATAAATTTTGACTTAGGGCCATAATAAGTTGCTCAGGCCAGACTTTGGACAGGAATGAAAGTCCTTGTGTGCAGGTTGCCTCTCTGGACTGGCTGGAACAGAAGGCTGCCGCTGCTCTGTACCAGAACCCACCCAGCTCCTCTCTGCATGACGCTCTGAAGAACTTAATCAAGGTACTATACCCCTGCGCCATCAAAAATCTGTGGCATGTTTTTTGGCTGCGCTGCTCTTTATGCTCTTTTTCAAGTGATATCTTTTGTGGCTTGTATTCCTCCGGTTTGTGTTGTCTTTTATCTACCATCCTGCAGTTGCACTCTACCAGTACACTGCCACTGAGTTTAAGATTTATAATCCTGGTACACCAGCGCCTGTTCTGCTCCAGCACCCGGACATCCTATACGTGCCCGGATGGAGATGTAGCCAGCAGGGCTCACGTCGGAATTTCCAGTATGACAATTTCAACCCCATCAAGTCTTTCTGGTCCACCTCTCCCCGCCACACAGACCTTGGACCTTTTTAACATAGACGTGGCAGCAGCTCAAATGGTTTTACTCCTCTCAACAACGCTACTCCACCGGGGTTTGTTAACCTCTCCCAACCTCGTTTCACTGGCCAAGGAGGCGGTCTTGCGGTAGAACTGGAAGATTGTGTCTAGATATTCAAGGCCACTGCATATCAACTGTCTGGATCCGTTCCCACTATTTTGGCCACACTATACTAACCGCCAATGTTAAACAAGGATTTTATTATGGACTTCACAACACTCCTCACACATCTATCCACACTCTCATTGAAAAAATAATACTGGGGGACTTTATTCACATGAACATTGTTCAGAAACATTGTTTTGCTAAATGCCAAAAGCTGGTTAGACAGCTTTTGGCAATTTGTCCCACACACTCATAAGGACATTCTGGATCTCATCTGCTGCTCTGTCATTACGCCTCCTGACTGTATGTGTATACAGTGGCTCAGGGCTAGAGCGGTCATCCTACCAGAAGGTAGGCAGTTTAATCCCGTTCTCCCCACAGTTCATACTGTTGTTGAGTCCTTGGGCAAGACACATCCTCCATTTGGTGATGACTAGACGTCTCTGTCAGTATGCCCCAGTGCAGATGTAGCTTACCACCACCAGTGTTTGACTGTGTAGTGAATGAGTAATTGATATGTAAAGCATCTTTGCGTCCCCGGAAAAGCGCTATATAAAATTTATGTAATAATTATAATCTGTCCCTATCCAAATCTAACTCCCCCACGCACTATTAATTTCTGCAAAATTAAGGACAATGACTTGGTCAATTTATCCCCTTCACATTGACAACCTCCCCTGTACAGACAGCCTTCATTCCCCTGAAGAACTACTCTCACACTTCATAGAATCTCATTCTCTCACTCCGCACCCTGGTTTACTCCAAAACAGACGGTTAAAAGCAAAAGGACGCTTATTGAAAGATTATACAGAAAAAACTGGACTTGCTGTGCACAAGGACTTGTTCTCAAACCACACTTTCCACTACAAAGACTACATTTCCAAAGCCAAATCCACACACTACTCCGGTTTAATAAATTCCAATCAAGGAAACTCCAAGGCTCTTTTCTCACTCATTACAAACATTACAAAGCCTCCTGACTCACTTCCACCTCACCTTTCCTCCTCAGATTTCTTTAATACTCATTTTTCATATTGAAAATTTATCACATTCACCATCAACTCAGCCCCTTTTCTGCTCCTTACTCACCTTCCCCTATCCCATCTGCCCCTATCCATTCATTTTCTGCATTCTCCTTTCCCTCTGTAAACCAAATTACAACTCAAATTCAACAATCCAAATCCTCCTCCTCCCAACTGCCCTCGTAAAAGCCACATTACCTTCTCTGTCTCTTCTTATCACTAGCTAATTAGTGATGAGACTAATTATTTTCTAATTACTCAAGCCTCCCTTTGCTGCTGCTGTCACTCTTTTACTCAAAAAACCTTGCTCAGATCACACCAACCATTGTAACCTCCACCCTATCGCCTATCTTCTTTTCATCGCCAAAATTCTGAAAAAAAACAGTTGCTGCTCAAATTCACACTCACATATCTTCTAATAATCTCTAATAAAAAATTCCAATCTGGCTTCCGACCCTTCCACAGCACTGAAACTGCCCTCCTTAAAATAACTAATGACCTTCTCCTCTGTGCTGACTCCGGCTCACTCTCCATCCTCCTTCTGCTCGATCTAACTGCAGTCTTTGATACCATCTCACACTCCATCATTCTGCACAGACTCTATCGGTATCACAGACACAACCCTCACTTGGTTCCACTCCTGCCTCTCAGGACGCACTCAGTTCATCTAGCTCAAATCCTTCACCTCCCATCCTGTTTATGTCACCACAGGTGTACCTCAGGGCTCGGTACTGGGGCCCCTGCTGTTCATCATCTACCCCTTGGTCACATCACTTTTACTGCTACGCTGATGACACTCAGCTCACATCTCAAGCAAACCAAATTCCTCACACTCGCCCTCCTCCCTAATCAACTGTCTCTCTGAAATTAAATCCTGGTTGACCACAAACCTCCTTAAACTAAACAATGATAAAACTGAACTGCTACTAATAGGCACAAAAACGACCCTTAACAAAATCACCATCACCCCCTCCCTGCAAGTAAAGAGTATTGGTGTCATCCCCAACAGTATACTCCGTCACTTCCCACATCAATAATATCACCCGCTCTGCCTACTTTCACCTGCACAACATCCACCGACCCCTCGCTCTACTGCCGTCCTTGTGCACAGCCTCATTACCTCCCGCCTTGATTACTGTAACTCAAAACTCAACTGGTCCAGAACTCCGCCCACATCATCACATGCACCCCCTCCACCAAACACATCAGACTTGTCCTGCAACAGCTCCACTGGCTCCCCATCCCATACATCAATTATATGTGCTGTTGTGTTTTCACTTTTGTGACCTTGAGTGTCGAGAAAGGCGCATTATAAATAAAATGTATTATTTATTTATTTTTAATTGATAATTATCTTATCAAAATTTAAAACATAATTCCAGAAAATGCATTTTAAACTCGGCACAGCTCTGAAATTCATAATCCATTTTTTTATATATCATAACAGTAGACAGTGACAATATTAAACTTAATCAAAGAAAAAACAATACTCTGATGTACTTTAGATTCATGTTGCTAATATTGAGTGCTTATGAGCTTGTTATTTTTTTTAAAGATTAAATTGGGGAAAATGGTGTGTTTTGTTGAACAGGCAGAGGAGCTGAGTCCCGGTTTCTCAAAGACAGTCAGACTTTACATAGCAAAGGTAAGGACAAGAGATACACACTACATTTGTTTGAGAGCTTTTCGCACTGACTTTAGTCGTTTGGCTCATAGTGTCACCAGGAGCTGGGAAACTTCTCGGAGGCCACTAAATGGATGGAACAGGCACAGAAGACCCCTCCCAGCACTCATCAAGTAATGTCAATGAGTCATGATGTGTTTTAGATCAGCCTCAGAACTTCACACTAATCCTTTATTTTCCAGGATAAAGAGACATCCAAAGATCTGGAAACACAGCTTCAGAAGTTAATATCCCCAAAAACTGGAACAGACTGATTTTGTGTGTGTGTGTGTGTGTGTGTGTGTGTGTGTGTGTGCGCGCACGTTCGTTTGTTCGTTCGTTTGTTCGTTTGTTCATATGTTTAAAATTGTCTGATGTATATTTATGAAGTACGTTTGAATTATTCTTATATTTATTATTCTTATATTTTGTCAGTCTGTTTTTTGAGCATATTTTTTCTTAATTTGCACTTCTTTGGTTCCAATTATTAATTCCAATAATAACTTACTGTATTTGTATATTAATTTCCAACACAAACGCTCTCATTAATGTAAATATTGTAATAAACTGCTTTCTAAGATTACAAGCCAGAATTTTCCAAACATTTCACTGTTGGAGAAAGATATTTTTGAAGTGTCTCAGTGACTCACCAATGACTTGGGGTTGAGTCAAAGCTCCTGTTTCTTTGCTCCATGTCATCTTTCCTCTCACCCTTTTATTTCTTGTTTGACCTGTGTGGTACTTTTAGATCATATGTGTATTACCTAATGGCTGACAGAATCAGACAGGAGCTAGTTGTATAACTTGAGACCATTTTTTCTTTTTTTTCTTCCTTTATGTTTTCAATTTTATACAACATGAACAATAACAAGGGACATTGTGACAGAGTAATACAATTGTTACAATTTAGTGTGTTTCTAGCTCTTCTTTGTCTTGACATTGGTTCTCCTGAGTCGTTTGTGTCAAAAACTCAAATTTCCAAATTCCATTAACAATTTGTAGGCATTTTTTTTGTAGGTAGGTCAGATTTACACAATTTTTAGTGATGGGCTTTTTTGCAGGCTGCCAATAGTATTTTCAGTAGGTGTCTGTCATCTTTTTAAATGCATTATTTCCAGTGATATGTCCCAGGTACACAACTGAACATGTTTTGGGAATAACATAACCTGATATGATATAACCTGATTGACAATAGCAGTGTGTACATCATCCCAGAATGAAACAAGTTTTGGGCATAACCAAAATACATGAATGATTTGACATCTCCACACTCTCTCCAACATGATTGAGCTCTGAACATGTATTTGCTTGTAATTTTAGGCGTAATAAAAAAATCCTCCTGGGTGTTGACTTTTGAGTTTTCCAGATATTCATCCACTCCTCATTCAAAATTGCAATACCAGTTTATTACATCTAATGCATTAAATTAACTTTTCCATAAGGTGTTTGTATACAGATGATATGATTAACTAATCTTTAGAGTTCTAAACATAAATTTAGAATGGGTCCTATTTGCGCTGCATGGTAATATTTTTTAAGATTAGGCAAAGCAGATTGTCTTTTCTAAGTTGCTATTTTTTGCCGTTCCATACTAATCTTGATACAAGTACAAACTGCTTCTTAGGTATTTTTATTGGAAGTGCCTAAAGAAGGTACAGGGCAATATATAAAATGTTTATGTTCTCAATTCTAGTACTGAAGTCTAGTGAGAGACGACTTCCCACCTTTGAATGTCACTCCTAATACTCTGGTCCACTGTTAAAGTTTGCATCATGGAGTTGGTAATGTAATTCCAAGCTTTATCCTTATTGGCACTTTTTTATTGTTTATAGTTTAGTAATAATAGAGCTATATATCTTATAGTCCACATTGAGTACAGCTATAGGTCTATACAGTGGTTGGCACATGTCTCACTTTTCTTGACATAGAAAAGGCACTCTGCAGTCTAAAGTGACAGACTACCATCTGAATAAGACATTTAGCGCAAAACTTATTACACTGCTGCATTCTTTATTCAATTATAATGGGAATTTATTTTATGTTGGACAAAGTTAAACCTAGTTTTTCTGTGTCATTTTTCTTAAACTAGTTTCTGTTCTGTTGTACCTTTGAGGTACCTGAATACATGCTTTACTGCTTTACCCTCATGGTTTTGTTCCCGTGCCAATCGTTTGTGAGCCTGTCCAGCTTGGAGTGCATTTACCTTCTACGGCCTTTGCCTCGGTAGGTAACCACTAGCAAAGTACGTAGGTGGGTGGAGCACACACACTGTAGTTACAATAGGTAACTATAATTTTCTTGCCTAGTTGGACTTTTATAGATCACATCCTTTCCTTGGAAGGTGAACAAACTTTTTTTGTGGGTAAGCCAGCTTTATACATGAGGCCCCTGGACCCTAATACACAATGACAAACCAAAAAGAATCTTACAAAACACAATACATAGGCTACAATACAGAGTTTTTACAATAAAAACCTTAAATGTGGCAGACTTGATTAGATTCATGCCATTGGTTTACTTTAAAATTAAACCGTTTCAGATCTGTGAGGGCTTTCAATTTGGCAGGAATGTTTTTCCTAAATCTGTGTCTTTTTACTGTAAATGAGCTCTGACCTTTCTATACACAAAGCAAATGGGCTGAATGGTTTAATGGTAAAACATTTTTTATTAAGCTACAAAGCTTATATACAGAGAAATTACATCCAAAGGTATTTAGACAAAATTACATTCATAAATTACCACAATGAATATGAAATGGAAGATGGGAAAAAATGTAAATATGGGATTAGACACAAAGTAGTTTTTAGGGATTCAAATTGGAGAAATTATATTCTATGTCAACATCAGAAAGTTGAAGGCCACAGAGCCCAAGAATCAGGATTACTCTAAAATCTGCAAAATGGCTGTAATTCCTGCTGTGAAAATGATTGCATAATGATTATCAAAAATATCTTTAAAAAACAATTCTTTCATTTCAAATCCATTGTGGTGGTGTGTCTTCTCCAAAGCCCTCCAGACATAAAACTATATACATGAAAACCTTTTTACAAAGTAGAGTAACGTTACAACACAGAAAAGACACTTAATTACAAAGAAAGCATAAACTATTACACCAAAGAAATTGCTCACAATCTAGTCTCTAAATGTACAAGGAATCATATTTTATGCATTTTGTTAGATAACACTTTTTATGAGATCTTACTGATGTGATGAGGAACAGAAGAGCTCTTGTTTTGTGTTGCCTTTAGCCAGACACGGTCTCAACTTCATCCTCCTCCTGCTCATATGCCTCTTCAGCTCTGGAGCCTGACCAAGGTTAGTGTGGAGTCCTGAACAGGCCCATGGGATGCTCTTGGCTCACTCAGTCCTTGGCATCTCCCACTCCGTCTGGGTTGATGGCAAACATGGCTTCGGCCTCGGGCAGGCACGGCGAGTCATAGATTTTACAGATTCTTGTCTCTCCTCGACCTTTCCTTAAGTAGAGGCTGTATGGATGAGTGCAGTTTCAAATCAGTCACCTTTAGTTCATTCACAAATCATACAGGTGAGATGCTCCTTTACTCACCGAGTGGTGGATGCATGAGCCAGAATATTGCCACCAATAGGTTTTTTGGGGTCTGCAGAGAACATGGCGGCCCCATCCACCTGTGCTACCACCTGATTGGTTATCACCACAGCAACACCAAACTGAAAGTGGAAGCCAAAGCATAGTCATAAAAATTATATCAAAACACATTAGGTAAACAATCATATTTTTATGTATGATGCAATCCCTTAATAAAAAAAGGAAAACAGTCTCAGCCCAGATGTGCACATGTTACACCTGGTGTGAACACATTTAAGGCTTACTTCATCTGCCAGGCGAAGCAGCATGCGCAGGAAGCGGCCCAGATGGCCCTGTCTGGCAGACAGTTCACCTCGACCGGAGTAATCTGTTCTGTACAGAGCGGTGGCACTGTCTACAATCAGCAGAGCATACCTGATGCAGAGGATTTTTAGGTAAATCACATTTGTACAATAGACCTTTATACTGTACAAAACACAAGTGAATCGGTCAGTGGAGCTTTCCTGTTCTTACCGGGACTCGGCCATCATGGCTGAGGCCTGGTACAGCAGCTGCGTCTGGTGGTCTGTGTTGAAGGCTCGAGCGTAGGCAACATTATCTAATACATCACTGCCAACAAGCCCGTACCTGAGTACAGGAAAGTTCAGAATCCTCATTGTTTTGTACGCTTAGCTACATGCTTAAAATGTTATTGGATACTTTTTCATGTACTAAACAAATGCACTGTCTCACCAGAACAGCGAATGACTGACCTCTCTGCTACAGCCAGCAGCCTCTCGGGTCTGAAGGTTCCCTCAGTGTCAATGTACATAGCTTTACCCTCACCGCCGCCCTGGTCGATAGGCAGCTGAGGACAGAGGAACACTATTAATCACCCACTCTTTTAAGAACTCAATTTCCAGGTATTGACAGACATAAACAAACTCGGGTTTTAATCCCACAATAATGTCACCTAGCTTTGTTTTGATATGAACAGCAGAAAGCTTTTTTTTTAACTTAAAAAAGTAAACACAAACCAAGTCTATTGTACTTTGAGATAATGTAGTCATGTGTGAACGTTTAAAAAGATTAGATTATGCGTTAAGATTAGATTAGATTATGCGTTATAATAAGTGTATAGTAACTATAAGTGTTATTCATTCATTCATTCATTCATTTTCTACCGCTTAGTCCCGTTAGGGGTCGCGGGTGGCTGGAGCCTATCCCAGCGACTTTGGGCCTGAGGCAGGGTACACCCTGGACAGTGGCCAGTTAGTAGTAGGGCTTATAAGTGTTATAGTCTTCAGATAGTGTCTCAAGTTTCCACTGCACATTTAACACTTCATACCATAATCAGAGCATGACAAAGCTAATCAAATCAAAAGCAACATGTAGACAAAATAGAAAAAAAAAAATAATAATAAAATACACTTGCACAATTATTTCATTTTTACCTGACAGGTAACAGCCAGAGTGTGACAAAGCTGGGTTTTGCCTGTACGAAACTCTCCAAACATCTCAGTGATGGAGCCCGTCTCTATGCCACCTGCTCGACAAAGCATCAACATTTCATTAAGTATTTAGTAAAACCCGTCTCTTGGATGTATGCGGGAGCAGATAGCTTACCCTGCAGCAGCTTGTCCAGCTCCTTGGAGCCCGTAGAGATCTGAATGATCTCTGCTCTTCGCTGGTGGAATTCAGTGGCTGTGGTGAAACCCATGGGAACCAATTTGGCTGCTTCAGCCTGACAAAGAGAAAATGTATTTAAGACAAAAGTGTAAACCGGCTTAAACTTACAGACATGTTGCTCCTGAAACAATTAAAGAAGACTCATCAGCTGACACAGTAATTCCTTTGCAGTGCATTTAAAATAAAACACTATGTTACGCAGATCCACTTTAAGGCTAAATGCTACTGCAAACTCACCTTCACCATCACTTCTCAATAAATAGCTCATGTTAAATTGTGTTGATGAGTTTTGGGCAAGCTGTATTTACTCAGGAGAGGGGAGCCTGCCCCATGACTCAAGGTAACTTACTGGAGATTTATTTTAAATTTGGAAATAAGGCTTTTATTTTAATGACATTAAGGCTTAATGTGCTCAGCATGTTTAATAAATATACAGATATCCATTTCTAATATTTTCTATCAACTTGTCAAGGCAGGGCTTGATGCATCTCATCTACAACTAAAATAATGCTGTCAGACGCACGAATAATGACCACAAACACCTGAACGTACTGTCCTAGTGCCTAAATGTTTGTGTCTCAATAAAAATCTCACTTTAGCAGTTGGTAGTGTCTCTGTCTTTCAAATGTCCAATTAATATGATTGAATAAAGTTACCGTTAAACATGTCAGTACTCACCAGAATCTTGTCAGCCTTAGTCTCACTGATGCCTTTGATGTTGAGAAGCTCTTTTTTTGGAGCGTAGGCCACTGCTTCGATGGTGTGGAAGCCTGCGTCCTCTAGCTTTTTGATGTCACTGGCACTGATGCCACATTGCTGTGTGGAGACCCATTTGTATTTAATATTAAAACATCTAAAATAATATATTCTAGATGTCGGGAACATTCCAATACAACAACAAGTTATGAGACAAGGCACACTGGGTGTTTTACAGTACCTCCAGTCTGCAGAGAGGCTGAGGGCCAAAGTTCTCCTCCTCCTCCGCCTCCGCCTCCACCCGGGCTTCACTCCTCATAGCCATGACTTGCAGTACAAATAACAGCCGGCAGAAAGCAGAGAACCTGATGCAGCAAAGAGAACAAAAGTATGACTATCACATTAAATATACTGATTTTGACTATACGCAGGGAAGTAAACTTACCCAAACTCAGCCAAAACTGACTAGTCAGCGAAATGTTGAAATGTTTAGAAACATACAGAACTGGACCAACAGCTGTTCTTCTGCACGTTCTATACAGTTGTGTTTCTGACCTTTACACAAAAGAGACATAACCCACAAACATAGCATAAATCCGAGTCAGCTGACACGGTACTAAAATTAAAAGCGGCTACATTTTACACTAATTGGCCCAGCTTTCTATTCTTCACATAGCATTAGCTAACTTAGCCGTTTTATAACACTACCCTCCTTTTAACTAAACTCCATCAGAGACAACGCGATGACAGGTCGAGGAGAACTTTGACCAGTACTGAAAGTAAAAATATAAAGGATTTGCACAGTTATTTGAATATTTACCTGGTGCTCTTGTTAGACCTGATCCAAAGCTCCCGCGCAGCATGCACAGGGAAACGTAATGACGCAAAGCGGAAGTACGTCAGTGAGATGTCCATTTTGTGATTGGCCAGATGGGTCAAAAGAAAACTGGCATGAACATGAACCCGTTCTCGCAGCTGGCTTCCACAAAGTTTACTTCGAAAACATAAATTTGTTTGTCATTTATCCTGTTCGGAGTGAATAATAATGTCCCTAAGTGACGTATTTTTTTCTACAAATAAACAAAATAATGAATAAAATTGTGGCCCGTGCTTTTTATTTAATTTTGTCATTATTAATGTTTTTGATGGTTTTTATGTTGAAACACACTCCACAGAGAAAGGAAAAGAGAAGCTTGTTTTGACGCCCTGAAACGGTGTGTGAAAGATGAACGCCTGGGTTGTAGCAGCAGTGAGTGGGAAACGGTAGCCTTGAAGTCGGGCAATTCATGAACGTGACCAGCGTGGTTTGGCTCAGTTCACGTAGCCTCTAGTCCAAACTACAGTGTGTTGAGTGAATTTGCGCAATATTTATTCACATTTTTGTGAGGATTAATCCCTTGAGACGAATCATCTCGTTTTCGAGGGGGTCCTCTTACTCACATTTATTCACTAGGGACACTTTAGATTTGCCAGTTAACGTGCATGTGTTTGGACCGTGGGAGGAAGCCGGAGTATTTGTGTCTTGAGTCGGGTAACACGTGGAGGACATGCAGACTCCTCACAGAAAGACCAGAGTCAGCCGAGAATTGTTTGAGTCGGCCGGGTTTTGAACTCACGACCTCCTTGCTGTGAGGCAGGCGTGCTAACCACTCTGCCACGTGCACCCCCGCCAATAAAACTACATTTTCTGAACACACCTCTGCATGACTGAAACTATAAGTATGTTTATACTATTTTAGTTGTTAAGTCAGCTTTGGAAGCATTAATTTTGAAATAAGACAAATACATCTCATTGGTTGATTTTAACAATGTGTTCTCCATATTTGATAAAAGCCTAAACAGTTTTCACCAGTTTGTAGTTGTCTATTTGTCTAGAAAAGATCAAAATGAATAAAGGTGTGGTTGTGGAGGAAAGGGGGGCAGTGAAGTGTCACCTAGATCGAATCTGCCATCACTGCTCACACTGACTTTCACATCATGCACTCAAACCTTTTAGTCGATACAGGAGAGCGCAGTTGGTAAAAGCAACTTTTTTTTTTTTTTTAAACAGAGATTAAACAAGAGCTTGTAGAGGTAACAGCAACACAGTAATGTAATCTCAGTCTGGTGGTTAGCACTCCTGCCTCACAGCAAGAAGGTCATGAGTTCAAACCTGGCTGACTCAAATATTCTTGGCCGACTCTGGTCTTTCTGTGAGGAGTCTGCATGTCCTCCGCCTGTTACTGTGGGCTCTCTCCGGGTACTCCAACTTCCTCCCACTGTGGAAGGACATGCATCTATAAGTTGACTGGCAACTCTAAAGTGTCCTGAGTGAATGATTGTTTGTCTCTGTCTCTATATGTCAGCCCTGCAACTAACTGGCCACTGTCCAAGATGTACCCAAAGCTACTGGGATAGGCTTCAGTCACCTGTGACCCCTAAAGGGACTAAGCAGTAGTGAATGAATGAATAACTTATTATTCTACAACAGGTAGATTGTTTTTATTATAATTAACAATTTATATTTAAATGCATCCATTGCAACCCTATTATTAAAATATATTTCAATAAATTGATAATTGGGCAGTACTGGAGTGACATCAGAGTAAGTCAAAGTATTATGAATGCGGTAGATCAACGTTGCAAGAATACTTTTACATTTTTTTTATAGTTTCTGCGAGTACAATTTAAATTAGAACGTTAAACAAATCTTTTGTGATCCAGAAGAACACCTTTTCAATTCATCAGGTGAGTTACAACAAGAATTCCCTAGTTAAACCATTCAGTTTTAAATATACAAACCCGGTTCCCAAAAAGTTGGGACACTGTCCAAATTGTGAATAAAAACAGAATGCAATGATGTGGAAGTTTAAAATCTCAATATTTTATTCAGAAAACAACATAGATAACATATCAAATTTTGAAAGTAATATTTTGAAATGTAATGTCAGATATTGGCTCAATTTATCATGAGAGCTACACATTCCAAAAATTAGTTGGGACAGGTAGCAATAAGCAATACGTGAAACCACATAGAGTATAAACAAGCAAAAAAAAGATTGTAACCACTTAATTCTAAATGAGGCTTCATAATCTAAAACTTTACACCGCCATTTTTATATTCTTTAACCACTGGGACCTTTTTAAATAACGCATTTTATTTTGCCATAGAAACTGAAAAATGACTGAGTAGGCCCTCCTGATATTACTGTCAGAAATAAACAAAAAGCGTATATATATATATAGGTTGAATGTTATATAACCTGTAACTTGGCCACCATCAGTGACAACCTATCCCTCAGGAAAGCTTTGAGTCCTCTCTTACTCACCTCCTTCACATTTGGCCACAGACGGATGGATATCTGTATATTTATTAAACACGCTGAGCACATACGTGTTCCCCTTCAAAATCTTCTCTAAAACAAACGTTCTCTGCAAACCTTGGCATTCTTCTAAATGCAGTATTTATTTTCTCTCTGAAGTGTAGTCATTTGTGTCTTGAGTCGGTTCCCATCTTCCTCTAAGCCTTTTAAGACTTACAGCATCAGTATTCTCTTTTAATTACCATTCGCAGGCTTGTCAGTGCTCACCTTGCAATTTGCGTGTTTAGACTCTGAATGGCGTTAGAGACGTTTTAAGCACCTACGGGATTGTATTAGAGATTGACCAGTAGATGGCGGTAATACGCCATCAATTGGATGTAAGCTGCCGTAAAACCCCAGAGAGGAAGAATTCTATGCGCACCCTATTATGTTTGAGATGGTTGAGTCCAACTGGTGACGAAAGTATTTTGAGACTTCTGTAATTGACGTCATCAAACTGCGTTCAGCATTGGCCAACACATGAGTATTTTGTAGTTCTGCAAACTTGGTGTACATAAGCAGTAAAATACAGTTCCTGCGCATAACATGTAAACGGATCTAATGCAAAATGTCATTATTTTTTGTAAACAGGTGGGCTTGTTTTTCGTGTTGTTTTAAGACTAGTCATTTGTAATTTTGTCTGTTATTGATAAATGTTTGTTTCAGATATTTGGGAGACGAGGAGGATGGTATTGACAACAAAGAGAGTCGGTCCCAGGCGTTACTGGCCAAACTGAAGCAGAAAGCCAAAGAACGGCAGAAGAAGAGAGGTTTAGAATGCACACCCCAAGAAGACAACACCAAACTTTTGAAATGCCCCCCCCAAAAAAAATTTCGTGGGCACAACGTGAGCAAATCAGAGGACGTGTCAGATCAAGATGACGGTGGGGTGGAGATGAAGAAGAAGAAGATAGATGAAGATATGAAGCAGAAGGAGCATCAGTCAGGTGACTTGCACAAGTTGTGTTTACATGAATGGCAAATATAGAACTGTTAGAACCATGGGTTCTGGTTGAAGGAACCCACTAATTCTATCAACAGAATAAATAATGTAATAAATGTTTACATCCAAAGTATGAGAAAGTTGCAGAGAGACTCTTGAACATATATGGCTAATGTTTCTGTATAAAATGAGAATATGTAGATCTAGTAGTATCTGTGAATGCTTAAATCATTAACATTCCTTTATAAAACATCACAGGTTTTGATTTAAATAATGCTGGCTTGACAATGCACTCACTCGGCTCACTGTATGTTACATACACAATATTTAAAATATGACCACAATACTATCAGCCTGTTTTGTTTCATAACCTGGATATGGCTATTGTACAATCATGTTCTGACCAATATCATTAATAATTAAAACAAAACACTGACAGTGAAGACTGACTGAACTCGTCTTGTCACATCAGTTGTTGGTTGTGTTTCAGATTTTCGAACTTGTGTGACTGAAGATGGAGAGGAACATGCCTCATCAGAAAGTCCAGAGAAGCCCGCTCCAGTCAGGTTCACGGTCCTCGGAGGATTTCTCAAGAAACCCGTGCAAAAGGTTTGGCAACATTATAGAGTGATGTTAAGAGAAGGCTCATACGACAATCATTAGAATGCCCACACCCAGATTTAACTCCATATTGTGGTGGTTTTATAGTATGGCTCAGATGAATGATGTTCATGAAGTGTCTCTATCCCCTTGAATATTTATTTGATTGTGTTTTTAGTAATTAGTTATGACAAATCTCACTCCAATGCTTCTGACATCCTAACATGTGCATTTATTTTATGTAATAATATTAAATAGTACATGGTACATTGTAAACAGTCGCTTTACAACAAACGGCACAAAGGAAAGAGAAAAGTCTTTGTTGAAGTGATGTTTAACTTGATCTGTACTGCTGCATTGACAGGTGCACAGAGTATTGCCTCAGTGGCTCGCTCAGCCTCATGTTATTCAACGGGACATTAAAAGTAACCTGCAGCCTATCTCTGCCATCCCAGGACTGTGTGCTCATCTCATCAAGAAACTCCAAAATAATCGCATTCAATACTTCTTTCCAGGTAATTACAGACATACTGTAGCTCTATACAACCCTGGCTCCAGGGTCTACAAACTCCTGCCCCTTGTTACCACTGAAGTATTAGCTCGGTGTATTGTCTCCGCAGTGCAGGCAGAGGTGATCCCAGCAGTTCTGGAGAGTGCACAGCACGGACTGTTGATTGGTCCGGGGGGTTACAAACCCCGAGACATCTGCGTGTCAGCCCCCACCGGCAGCGGCAAGACTCTGGCATTTGTTATTCCTGTAATACAGGTGAATTTACGTTTTGTATGTTTCAGTGTATTTCAAATGCCTTAAAAGAAAACTTATCTCAGGCTTAGCCTAAAGCATGGCATTAAATACACATTTAAATTAAAATAAAGGTTAATCCAGTTTTAAGTTTACAGTACATTTAGTGACATGCATGTGAATCAAAACAGTTCCATTTGCATATAACAATAGAATAGTTCTCTGACTAGTTTGGTGACTGTCTTGAAAAGCGTGTGGGGAGAGAAGAGTGGGGGTGACATTACCACAAAGCTAACCACCAAATGAGCTGGTGAGGAGTTAAAAGTTATTTGAACTTGTGAGGACCTTAATCAAACAGCGGCAGGCAGTACAAGGGTTCAGCTCCAGACGCATGGCCTACTCATCATCATCTGTTAATGTTCGAACAACAGGGCGCTCCAGACTTAAAACTAGGGTCACTGAAGGATCAGGTACAGGTGTGAAAGTCAGGGGATTTTGTTCATACAACCAGGGCATGTGGATAAAACCGGTGTATGGTGCAGAAATCAATGCAGTTTTCTAATTGAATTACTTTATTTATTTGATAAATTGTTTCAGCCCTACTCCCTAACCCCTCAATCACTATATAGTGTTGCTCTATAGTTCTGCTGATAAGTTTTACATACCCTGGCAGAATTTGTGATTGGTTAGCCATTCTTCAGAGAATATAAACAATAACACAAAAGCTTTTCTTTTACTAATAGTTAGTGGTTGGGTGAAGCCATTTATTGTCAAACAATTTACTTTTTAAAATCAGAATGACAACAGAAACTCCCCAAATTACCCTAATCAAAACTTTAAAAACCCTGGTGACTTTGGCTTTATAACATGCACACAAGTGACACAAACAGGTTTGAATGGCTAATACAGGTAACCATCCTGTAAAAGGTCAGTGAGTTTGACAGACCCTTGTATCTTTCATCCAGTGCTGCACTGACATTTCTGACTCATGGAAAAATAAAAAGAATTGTCAAAGGATTTCCAGGAAAAGGTAATTGAACTGTATATAACAGGAAAGGGATATAAAAATATAACCAAGGAATTGAGAATGCCAATCAGCAGTGTTCAAACTCTAATTAAGACGTGTTTAAAATTAAGGATTCTATTGAAACCAAACCAAGATCAGGTAGAACAACAAAATTTTCCGCCACAACTGCCAGGAAAATTGTTTTGGATGCAAAGAAAACCCCAGAAATAACGTCAGCTGAAATTTGGCTAAGAAGAATGGGCAGCTTTACCATCTAAGAATATAAAGAGCCTCATCCACAACTACCACAAAAGACTTCAAGCTGTCATTGATGTTAAAGGTGCATACACAATATTAAGAACTGCACTAAGTTAAGTTTAAAAAGAGTTAACACAGTTGAGTATGAGCACAACTGTATATAGAGGACTATATAGTGCACTTAATTAATGAACAGTTTCGGGCACTACACGGCTGTTAGTCGCTGTTTAGTCATATGACTCTAGTCTACATGTTAAAAAAAAACTCAGCTGAGTTTGAAGCTGAACTGACCATGCAGTGTTCATGTGATTGAAATCAATTAACTACAGCATAAAACAACAAGGATGGCTTTACTTGATGTGAGTAAAATAAAAATCCTTGTGTGTTTTCTTCTGTCTCCAGCTTCCTCCCACCGTCCAAAGACATGTATGTACAGGTTAATCGGCAACTCTAAAGTGTCCCAAGTGAATGAATGTGAGCGTGAATGGTTTTCTGTCACTGTCTGTCCCTTAAGTGTTTGCCCTATGACTAACTGGCCACTGTCCAGGGTGTACCACACCTCAGGCCTAAACCTGCTGGGATAGGCTCCAGTCACCCATGACCCCTAAGTGGACAACGCGGTAGAAAATGAATGTAAAAAAAAAGGATGAATCAGCACTGCAATGGAGGAAAGCTCTGTGATTGGTTGAAAGCAAAACACACCTCACACATAAATCCAGCCTCTTGATACTAGCGCCGGCTCAAGTCCTGCCTCTTTATATCTGCTCTGACTTAAGTCTATTTGTACCACCGTCTTCGCCCTGAAAACCAGAAAAAGTAGATTTGGACCCCTCAATGATCTTCTGTCTCTGCCAGATACCTGCGTTTTGATTGGAAAGATATGTTCTAATATGTTTAAGGCCAAAGAAAGCAGGGACAGGTGCTGCTAATTGAGCATAGTAATTTCTGTACTTTATTTTGTGGCTAACATGTCTTATACAGGCTAAGACACTAGGCTTCTGCTGATATTCAGGAAATTCCTTATGCATGTACAGTATTTTTTAAAATAATAGCAGTACATTGTGACTAACTAGAAGAATAATCCAGGTTTTTTGTATATTTTTTATTACTTATTGGCAAACAAGTTACCAGTAGGTGCAGTAGATTCTCAGAAAACAAACAAGACCCAGCATTCATGATATGCACGCTCTTTAGGCTGTGCAATTGGGCAATTAGGTGAAAGGGGTGTGTTTTATAAAATTTTTTAAATTAAAATAAAATAAATAGCAGTGTCTGTCTTTGACTGTACAAACTCAAAACTATTTTGAACAAACGTTTTTGTTTCTAGGATTTAGCAATCCTGTGAATCACTAAACTAATATTTAGTTGTATGACCACAGTTTATTAAAACTGCTTCACATCTGTGTGTCACCAACTTGTGGCACCTCTCCGCTGTTATTCTACTCCATGATTCTTTAACAACATTCCACAATTAATTTACATTTCTTGGTTTTGCTTCAGAAACAGCTTCTCTACTGGATTAAGGTCCTGGGATTGGGCTGGACACTCCATAACATTAATTTTGTTGGTTTGGAACCAAGACTTTGCTCGTTTACTCATGTGTTTGTGGTCATTGTGTTGTTGAAACAAACATTTAAAGGGCATGTCCTCTTCATCATAAGGCAACATGACCTCTTCAAGTATTTTGACAAATGCAAACTGAGCCATGATCCCTGGTATACGATAAATAGGCCCAACACCATAGTAGGAGAAACATGCCCATATCGTGATGCTTGCTTCACTGTCTTCACTGTGTTCTGTGTCTTGAATTCAGAGTTCCCCTACTCCAATCAACTTTTTAATCTAAGTACACTTTTTTTTTGAACAACGTCTTAAACAACCCATTTTTCTCATTCTTTCAAACATGTTCAAGAAGTGCTGGTGGCTTCATCCTTAAATAGGAGCCACCTGATTCACACCTGTTTTTTTCACAGAATTGATGACCTCAGTGATTGAATACCACACTGCTATTTTTTTAAACACACCCCTTTCAACTAATTGCCCAATTGCACAGCCTTAAGAGCGTGCATATCATGAATGATGGGTCTTGTTTGTTTTCTGAGAATCTACTGCACCTACTGGTAACTTGTTTGCCACTTAGCAATAAAAAATATACTAAAAACCTGGAACCTGGTTAGTCACAGTGTACTGCTATTATTTTGAACAATACTGTTTATTTAAGCAAAAATGTGATTAGGACTGATATGAGCAAAACAATACACAAAAGTTGAAAGTTATATTAGTGTAACTTGATATGATATGCTGTCCATCAGGTGCTCATGCAGCGAGTAGTCTGTGAGGTGCGGGCTCTGGCTGTGCTGCCAACCAAAGAGCTGGCTCAGCAGGTTTGTAAAGTGTTCATGTCCTACGCTGAAGGCACCACGCTCAAAGTGGTGATGCTTGCGGGACAGAAGTCCTTCACAGCGGAGCAGGCTACACTCACAGAAGTCAGGTGAGGACTTTACTTATGAGGGTTTAAACTTGGTTAGTTAACCCCTATTTTACTTTCAGAGTTAGCCCAAAGTTGTAGTCTAAACTAGCGCTTAGTTGGACTTCATTTGAAAACAACGTTCTATCTATTTAATTTATTATTAAATCATGAAATTTGACACATTTAAGGTTTCAGCTTGATAATGTTTTTTCCCCAGAGGAGGCAAAAGACGCAGTTTAGCAGACATTGTTGTGGCAACTCCAGGCCGCCTTGTTGATCACATTAACAAAAACTCTGGTCTCTGTCTGGAACAGCTCAGATTTCTGGTGAGTTAAATCTCTAGAATCATATTATAAAAATATCAAATTCTTTCTAAACTTTTTAAAGTAGATCTTAACTGTTTATATTGTCTGTGCAGATAATTGATGAAGCAGACAGAATGATTGACAGCATGCATCATTCCTGGCTCAGTCAAGTGGTCAAAGCTGTGTACACTTCAGAAAATGAAGCGGGCGCCATCTTTAGAAGAATTGAGCCAGCACACATCACTGCAGCCAGGTGCCGCTCTGTTCTGCCATGTGCATTGCTATCAACATTTTTTAGTCCAAAAAGGAAAGAAGGCAGGTTTTTAAAAATAACTTTAAAAAAATTCCAACTCAGTGGATTTAGTCCGTGCCATAGCCAAAATATATGACACAGAAATGGAGAATAGATCCAAGCTTTAGCAGTGCGGACCTGTCTGTGATAGTGTGGGCTGGTATGTGGGAGCTTTGATTGTATTTTATTTGGGCCTTAGTGGGACCCATCAAACAGCAGCACCTCAGAGCTGTTGTTGAGTCTAAAAGAATTGTTAAGCTGTGATGTTTTATGGGGCAGCAGTGGCTCAGTGGTAGAGCGGTTGTCCTTCAACCGGAAGGTAGGCGGTTCGATTCCTGCTCTCCCCACAGTTCATACTGTTGTTGTGTCCTTGGGCAAGACACTTAACCCACCTTGCCTCGTATGAATGTGTAAGAATGTTCAGTGAATGTATGTGGTGATGGTCAGAGTGGCCGTAGGTGCAAAATAACTGCCACATCTCTGTCAGTCTGCCCCAGGGCATCTGTGGCTACAGTTGTAGCTTATCATCACCAGTGTGACTGTGTATGAATGAATAATGGACGGCCTGTAAGTGCTTTGAGTCCCTTGGTCCCTCGGTAGAAAAGTGCAAAATAAATCCAATCCATTTTTATATTCGCTTATAGAGCAGCTTCTTGTGTGCAAATAGTTCAGCTCTCTTACCAGTTGATCTCAGAATTGATAAAGGCTCTTGGAATTAGAGACAAAATATCTTCACCTTGAAAACTGAAATTAGAAGCTTTTACTTTAACCTTTTTTTTTTTCAAAATGTCCTGGATGACTGAGAACCTTCACAGACTTGTGGCGTAACATTCCATAAAATATGGGCTCAGTTTAGAAAGTGTTTGTTTGTGTTTTAGTTTTCTCTCTTTTGTTTATTTTGTGTCTATGTATCAATTTGTGTGTGGACATTTTTGTACAGAAAAAAGGAAAAGAACCTGGAGTCCTGCCTAATTTAATGTCGGTGCCACTTGCTGATACTTACAGTCAGCAAACATACTGTATGTAGTGCCTTACTTACAGGCCATGTTTTGTGTCCAGTCTTTTTCCTTCGCAAATGCCACTCCAGAAGCTGCTCTTCTCAGCCACACTCACCCAGAACCCAGAGAAGCTCCAGCAGCTCGGCCTCCACCAACCGTGCCTCTTTACCTCAGTCCATCGCTCCTCTGAGGTGGACACTGGTCAAATTGACACACCACCAGCACCCAAACAGGACTGCTTTGACTTCCCCCAGGGGCTGTCGGTGAGAACACAAGCAGACAAATGATTGCCCATCATAAAGCTGCCATTTAACCGACAATGATTCTGTTCAGGAATATTATGTTCCTTGTGCACTGAATAAGAAGCCTCTGGTGCTTCTCCACTTCGTCATCCGCATGAAGCTGAGTCCTATTCTGTGCTTCACCAACTCCAGAGAGGCCGCTCACAGGTCAGGAAACCACACACTTTACACCCATTACATTCAGCAATAAATAATGCTTTTCAGTCATTTCATTGATCGATCTTATCTACATGGCGTTATCATTCAGGGTTAAAATACTAATGCTTTTTATGTTATGTTACACCAAAAATAATGCACCAGGGATTAATGAAAGCCCAAGTAATGAATAAACCAACAACTGGGTTCAAACATGCAATGTCAATATTGTTTTCAGAAATATATGTTGTGTTCATTTTGATACTAGGCCTGAAACTTAATCATGAGGAAAAACCTGCTAGAGGTCTCTCTGTTCTGCTCCAAGCTTTTGAGCTCTGGCTGTATAATTCTGTAATGTGCAGCTTTTTACTTCAGTCAGCGATAACAACATCATGGTTAAAATATATAAGTCTTATTCCCCAAAGGGAATGTGTGACTAATATGTTGCACACTCTCCACACTTTAATGACGCACTAAACACAAACATCTTCGTCAGTTTTTTTACTTTGCTGTTGCTCGTTAATTAGCAAATTAGCCGCTCGGCAATATGTGCACTTGCCTAAAGAAGCATGTGTCACTGCTAGAGTCTCAGGACACACAGAACACCTGAGATAAACTATTATTTATTATCTGTACTCTGTCAACACTTTAATAAAACCAACAAAGCCTCCTGTGTTGCATTAACTTGTTAAGAGAAGCGTGTTTTTAATCACTCACCCATTTGTCAGACAGATGTCCTTTATTTCCTGTAAAGTTTAGTTTGTCTGTAATCACTGCTCTGAGGCTGAGCTGTGGTTCTGTCACAGTTCTGTCAGACCCACATGCAGTCCTGGTTTGTAAGTCTCCGGTGGTGGGACACAGCTTGTCTGCTCTCCTCCGCTCATTAGCTGCTAATTGACCCGCTCTCACGCTTGTTATTACAATAATACAGATTTGCAACACACTTACCAATCAATCAGCACAAGACGTGGTTTGGGTTTTTGACACAAAACTGTGCCCTCAACATAGCCGTGAACGAGACACACCTCACACCGAACTCCAGCTCCAGAAAAGCATTTTCCTTTGGTTGTTACATACAGTCACAATGAGGTGTTGTCTAAGTTTTTAAACGGTACATAATGTCTTAAACATGTCGTTCTCACTCCCGTTCCTGTTTCAGACTTTTCCTCCTGATGCAACTCTTTGGTGGAGTTCATGTGGCAGAGTTCTCATCCAGACTCACTCCTGGAGAGAGAAAGAAGACCCTGAAGGATTTTGAGCAGGGGAAGATCCAGCTGTAAGTCTCTCTGAGAAATGGAAAAGAACAGGGGCCATTCATTAAAAACAGACATTGTGGGAGTAAAAATAGACACATTTCTTGGAATTGGTCTTTACTTGTGATTATTCTGTGTAGCACAAAAATTTTGTTCTTTTGGATGAAGGTTTCTGGGTTCCTTGTCTTTAACACTTTAGTGTATTGGTGCATGTTATTAAAGTATGGAGCTAAAAACAGAACCTGAATGTGCGGTCTCTTCCTCAAGGCTGGTGAGCACGGATGCAGCAGCCAGAGGCATCGACATCAATGGCGTAAAATGTGTGGTGAACTATGACGCTCCACAGTACATCAGGACGTACATTCACCGGTCAGTCACACTAACAGTATTGGATTTTTCGCCTCATGCGGTCTTTATTATAACAGTGAGTTCTAAAGCTGCTGCAAACCGTTATGTTCAGGATTGGAAGAACGGCAAGAGCAGGGAAAGCCGGGCTGGCCTTCACTTTCCTGCTGGGAGTACAGGTCAGACATGTCCACACCAACACATGCCACTGAAACATTACAGAGGTTCAGCAATCTGCTTTCTGCTCACAGGAGAAGGACTTCCTGCAGATGGTGAGCGACGCAGGGAGTCCTGGGATCCAAAAACAAACTATAAAACCAGAGCTTCTGAAGAGTATGGAACAGTGTTATGAAGAGACGCTGCGAGAACTGGCTGAGGTTATCAAGGTCAGTCACATGCTCTCATTATTGAACACATATGGTTCTGTGACCCAGATATGGGGCGGCAGTAGCTCAGTGGGTAGAGTCCACATTCCAGTGGACTGGAATGTTGTGTTTGTTGAAAATCCTTTTAAGTTTTTCAGATAAACCAGACACATAAGGGATAACTACACCCTTCCCTTTTGTCCCTGGTTCTTGTCTGTTTGGTTTCTGTGTCCTCTTGGTTTTGTTGAAAGTCCATTTGGTGGTATATACAGTCTCTCAGGGCTTTACGGATGTGTTGTTCTTCTTTCCGTTTACCTTCTGAGGTAGTGGGCACCTCTTGTGCTCTGTGCTGAAGAGTCCTGATGACTGGGACAGCAATGTCCGAGTTTTGACCAGAGAGGCCAGATGGTTTGAGAGAGGGATGAAGGAAGCCATTTTGGCTCAAATGCAAAAGCCCTCTTTGAACAGAGGTGACCTCAGATTCATGCTGCCTAGTATTTACAACAGTGTTTTGAAACCTAAAAAACAAGAGTTTCACCCTAAATCAACAACTGCACCTGAATGGAACAGTGTCACTAACTCGCAAGCCTTTAACGACTCGCACATCAGGAGTCACACTACTTTTTCATGGCTAACAACTATGAGAACAGAACAGCCTGATCCTTCAGGTTTGGTTTCAGGGGAAACTCCTCCCTCTAGAGATAAAGCTCTGCTCTTACCAGTTAATCTCAGAATTGAGACAAAAAGTCTCTTGGAATTAGAGACAAAATGTCTTCACCTTGAAAACCGAATCCAGATGCTTTTGCTTTAACCTTTTTTTGTCCTTTTTATACGTTTGAATTTTTTTGTTTGGTTGCTATCCTCTAACATTTAAAATTCGGTTTTAAATGATGTATTAAATACTCTGTATTATTAGGTAGTTTTACTGATACTTGGTCTCTCAGTGATTGAAATCTTATCAGAGTTATGCGTTTGTCTGCAGGAGGAGAAGGCCAGGGCTGTGACCGTCTGAAGACCACCTTCCTCCTCTTCACTCTCAGCAGGTTGGGCCACTTCCTCTACGCAGCCAGCAGAAAAAACGAGTCCCTTCAGTGTCTCCTGGATGGGCCCGGGGGCTTCCTCTCAGTAGGACATGTGCAGAAGACCTCTTCATGGAGTTGTTCATATCGTTAAATAATGCAAGTTCTACGAGTGACATTAAAGACTTTAACACAGTGCCATCTGAATTTGACACTAATTGCCTGACTTTTAAAGTTTCCAAAAAACAAAACTATACAAAAGGTGCACGTGGCAGAGTGGTTTGCACTCCTGCCTTACAGCAAGAAGGTCGTGAGTTCAAAACCCGGCCGACTCAAAACATTCTTGGCCGACACCGGTCTTTCTGTGAGGAGTCTGCATGTTCTCCACGTGTTACTGTGGGTTCTCTCCGGGTACTCCAGCTTCCTCCCACCGTCCAAAGACATGCATGTACAGGTTAATTGGCAACTCTAAAGTTCCCAAGTGAATGAAAGTGAGAGTGAATGGTTGTCTGTCACTGTTTGTCTCTATATGTTAGCCCTGCGACTAACTGGCCACTGTCCAGGGTGTACCCCGCCTCAGGCCCAAAGCTGCTGGGATAGGCTAAAGCGACCCGCGACCCCTAACGGGAGAAAGTGGTAGAAAATGAATGAAAAAAAAAACTATACAAAGCAAACCAAACTTTATTTAAATCTCACATTTTACAGTGTCTCTATTTCTCTCACTCCCAAACACACACACACACACACACATCTGTGTTTCAGTCCCAGACTTAGTCCCATTTGGAGGACTTGCGCCTCATGCATCGCGCTCCTTCACTGTCGATGGCTTCGTAGAGCTCTTGCTGATTTTCCTTCATGGCGTGCATGTAGCCCAGGTAACCCACGCATAATGTAATGGTGACCAACCCGAACGCCATAACTGGCTTATTCTGCAAAACAACAGACAGGATTAGGTGACAGCACGGGGACAGGTTTACTCAGGTTTCATGGCAGAACTATCAAACAAAATAATTAACTTATAAACAACCTGAATTACAAATGTTTTTTTGGGAGCTGTCAACAGGTGGGGACTTTATCTGTTTGATGTTCTGAGACCTTTATAAGCTGGGGTCTAAAAGCAGACCTTCCTCAGAGTGGACAATCACCACTTTAAAGTAAATGACACTGAATGAAACGTACAGTCCATTCTAAATCAGATAAGGCACATATATAAACTGTTGTAATTCCTACACCGTTCACCTGATTTGGATGTAAAAACCCTCAAAGTAAAGCTAAAAGTCTGCAGTTAAAGCCATTGTGGTGGTGTATAGAGCCAAAAATATTAGAATTGTGTTGATGTCCCAATATTTACGGACCTGACTGTAATATACCACATTTCAATTATGAAGCTGCAAATAACTGCAAAACTGTGATACCCTCAGTGTTTTTATTGATTTATTTTTTTAGATTGGGACAACGGAAGTTATTTTATGTGTGCCATCTTAAGTGTTGTCCCAAAGCTCACATCGACAAGAGCACAGTAGTGCATAACAAACATTGGATTAAACAAGTGTGTAATACATTACATTCTCAAGGGAACAGAAAGACAAAAGGGTAAAATAAAGTTTTGCAAGGGAAGTATATACAATCAATTAGAGTACAAGGTAATGTCACTTAAGAATTATTGTTGTAGCTTTCATGCATTTTGGAGACTTAAATGAGTTCATTCTTGAAAAAGGTTAAGTTGAGGGTACATTTTTGACATTTGTTTTTATGAATAAAGCATTTCCCATGACATAAAATAACATAAACATAGTTTGTTTTTTATTCCTTTACAGTACGCCAAAAGTTATGTCATCTTTCTTGAAAAGGAAAATTATGAAAATATGCAATTAAACCAACATTGCATCTCTGTCCAAAAATACAAAACTTTGGGAAAAAAATTGATCAGTTTAAATATTAATTGCAAAATGTGCAATTATTTTCTTGAATATTAAAGTATACGCTGGAGCGTCCTACACGGAAGTCAAACTCATGGCAGAGGAATAATCCCCGCCCACGCCACGCGCTGTCGGACGAGACGCTCAACAAGAGTCTCATGTTGGGTTTATGAAGAACTTCAGCAGAGACTGGAGAAGTTGCAATGGTTTATCTGTAAATATTCTAATAAGTTTCAAATTCAAATAATGTTTGTGAACCTTATATTTGTATTTAAAGAGAAAAAACTTCGTATGTTTATTTTAAATGTCTAAATATTCTTTGCAAGCATTTAGATCACACTTATCAATTACTGCACTGCCTAAATGTTCTGATTACATACTGTTTATTTGTACTGTAAGTTAATATTAAATATAAATAAAGACATTTGATTTTATTTGAATGAAATTGGTTTTATTTCACAAATTGTGTCATAAAAATACTGGGGGAAAATGTTCAATAGCCCACATAGATGGGCATAATTTTAACACAATAACTTGTAAATTATTAGGAATAATTTAAAGACTATACAAAGACAATTCATCAAATGTTCATCTAAATAAGAAATATAATTCTTAAATGATGGATAAGATTGCCAGGCCTACCTGTAGTTCAGAACTTGCCCTAAATGGCTTATTTCTCACCCTTCAAACTGAGTTCTCACCGGTTTGATGAAGAGCTCGGGGTTGACCGCCCGGAACAGAGTAGTGGTCTGGGCGCCCCTCAGACCCGGAGTCCGGTAGCCCTTCTCCGCGGGAGCTCCCTTCACCTTCCCCGCCTCAGTATCTGACATGTTTGCTTCAGTAATATCTCTGTATAAGGCCCAGCAATGAGAGCACTACATGTTATTGTGGTCTGACATCAGCCAGAACGACGCCATGTTTGAGTTCAAATACAAGCAGACAAAATAGTGAAGAAATGTCGCAGCGCCTCTACAGGCTGTGAGCGGAAGGTCATGGCCGGTATCATTGAGTGAGGTGCATTCTTTATGTGGACAAAAATCTGAATGCCAAGTTGGTAGAAACAAGGACCTAAGCAATTTATAATCTGTTTGAATATGTTAATATAGGAAAATGCCAAAACAAAATGGTGGTAACACAGAGTTCTTTATAGACAGTATGGATCAAATCAAAACAAAATCCTAATAATATTTTCATATGTGGGAATTTTAAAAGTAAAAAAAGGTGGTTTGTGATGTGGCCAAAGCATGCAGGACTTTGTGGGTGTGTTCAAGCAGCTGAGTGATGCTCGCTGCCCGGTTACTGCATAGGGTTACACCCAGAGGGATGAGTCTGGCCCAAAGGTGATAAAGAAAATTGAAGTAAGAGAAATTATGTCAGGTCCGTAATAAGTTATGGAGGTCGCCATGTTGATTTTATGGAGCCAGAAGTCCCAATTTGGGCTTATGGGCTGAGTTAAGTGCCCGTTTGTATGGTAACCAGTGAGCCAATCAGAAGCTCGCTTGTGCGTTGATGACGTGCTTACTCCCTGCAGACAGCAAGCGTCGCATAAAGGCTGATTTATGCTTCTGCGTCGGGTGTACGCTGTAGTGTATGTCGCGCACGTAGGCGACGCTGTCGTCATTTATACTTCTGCGTATGTTTGAAAGAGGAATAAGACAGGGCTGTAGCATTTCTCCTCTTCTATTCATTGCAGTGACTGAACTACTGGCAATTGCGGTTAAAAATTCTAATATCAAAGGTTTAGAATTAAACAACTACAAGTTACTCATGAGTCAGCTCGCTGAAGATACAACTCTGTTTTTACAAAATAAGGAACAAATTACAGTGGCTGTAAAAGTAATAGAGCGATTTTCACTAGCATCATGTCTATATCTGAATCTAAATAAATGTGAACTGATGAGCATTCATAGCTGCTCTGAATCCTCACTATTTAATATACCGGTCAAAAATGATATTAGATATCTAGGTATTTGGATTACCAAATCATCAGATACAAATGGGCGAACTATGTATAAGATAATGCACCATGTAAAGGTGCAATGGTCTATAATTGTTTACATTAAATAGATGCAAAAGAGCAAACTATACAAATAAATTAACTGTAAGATCTTAATTTACTGTAACCTTAACCATAAAATATGCATACAGCAGGAACCAACATAATTGGTTCAAACTATATACACAAATTGTTTGATGCAAAAGATAGTAAAAAACAGGTGCAACGGTCTTGAATTGTAAATTAAAAATAGATGCAAAAGAGCAAACACAGACACATGTGCTACTATTAGTTAATGTTTATTTGCAATAACCTTCACACATTTTTTGAAACAGCAGTATTTTTTTAATAAACAGTGTAAAGTACATACAAATATGGGCATGACAGTGCAATGTATTAATGTGCAATGATCTACAATTATTATCAAAAACAGATGTAAAGGAGAAAATTCACAAATGATTAAACTACTGTATAACCTGCATGTATTGGTGTGAACAGACAATAAATTAAAAAGCTGAAGTGCAAACTATATACAAAAATAACTAAAAAAAGCAAAAGTGCAAACTGCAGATACAGTGCATTTCTATATGCATTGCCTGTGCTCTGTGGTGCTCCGGGACCCTCCGCAGCAGATCTGCAACAGTTTGTCCAAACCGGTCGCTCTCATCGTTGCCTTGACACAGTCTCTGTTGAGCTCCACCCGCCGTTCCTCCAACTGAGCCTCCAACCGAGCAACCTGCACTTGGACCCAGTCATCTTTTTCTTTTCTCTTCCTTTTTTGTGCCATTCTTGGACTGTGGGACAGAAGAGATGCTGCAGGGACAGAAGAGATGACTGCGGGGACAGAAGAGATGACTGCGGGGACAGAAGAGATGCTGCGGGGACAGAAGAGATGACTGCTGGGACAGAAGAGATGACTGCTGGGACAGAAGAGATGGCTGGAGGACAGAAGAGATGGATGGGGGGACAGAAGAGATGGCTGGTGATGGGGGCTCTACCACTTGGTAATTGGTCATGACCGCTGTTGGCTGGAGGTCTCACATCCGATAAACCAGTGGAGTTTGAGCTGGTATCAGTCCCATCCTGTGATTATAAAAGAAATAGCAAATAGTATAAGTTATACATAAAAGATGATGCATTCATTGTTAATTCATAGATAGAGCTATAATAACTGCATATTCATACATTGCAAATGCTAAATTGTTGCATTTGTATTTTCTGTAAGCCAAATAAAATTACAATCTATTATATTACATAAATACAACCCATTACATATAATTACAACCTATTAAACATGCTTTTGGACTCACAGGTATATTATTTCTGCAAAAAAAATCAATACCCCATGTGGTAGCATTGCTAGTTAAGTTAGCTAACTGAAACACAATAGAGGTACATCAAAGGACGTGCATTATTCATCTTATCGTCAAAGTTTGACTCCGTAAGCCAATGATTGACATGAGGTGCCAGCCAAGATAGGAATATATAAAAGGCTGGGATTCTTTTTCCTCCTGGATCCCCGCTCCTTGAGGCAAGTTTTTTACGGAGACGAACGTACTTGTCTCGAGAGTTCTTTCATCTCTTCATGCACTCCGCTACATCTAAACCCACGTTGGAGAAGGATGTATTTCCTCACATCTTCACTTAATCGCCCGGTAACTTAGTCCATTTCCATGTTGGCTCTTCACGGAATTTCGGAATTTAAAAATGGCGGGCGGTCCAGAGTGCAGAAGATCATTCCGGAAATGCGTAGGAGGAAACGTGATACTACCAAGCCGACCAATCACAGATCTTAGTTACATTTTGGAGGAGGTGCGCGTCAGGCTACGGCGTAGGCTATGGCGTAGGGTACACGTCACTGCGTATGCTATGCCGTACCTTCGACGCACACCCTACGCAGAAGCATAAATTAGCCTTAAGGGCGCCGCCATACGCCAAAATACAGCATACTACAGCAATATACTGTCGTCCACCAGAGGGCAGGATCCAAAAGTGGAAATATAAGGAGAAACCCAATGGCGACTTTACAAGTGTAAAAATCATTTTACAGCCTGGTACAAAAGATGGCGCCGGTCTCTAGAGCTAAGTTTTTACTACGTGACAACTCTGGGGGAGGGGGGAATCTTTGATTATGTGACGGGTGGCACCACTGGGTGTCGCTCTGGCGTCAGGCCAGCTCCCTATAAAAGGAGGAAGTGGCCGGGTGTCATGGTGTGCCAGGTTCCTGTGGGAGGCCAGGAAGGTTGCTGGACCCATGCGGTCGATGCTTCGACAGTTTGACCCGGTAAATGTCTTTTTTATGTTGTGGTGATTTGTTTGTTTGTCTTGGTTGTATTTTAATTGTGTTTTTATGAGACAGGGCCGGGGTTGTGGAGACGGCCGGTTTAGGGGTGTCAATGACGGGGGGTGGTTGTGTGATCGCCTACCTCAGGTATGCGGTATTTGAAGGTTTTTAGACTGTTGAATTAAATGTGTCTTTTAACAGTGGTTATATTTTGTTTGTGTTCAACAGTAATCTACATGTACCGCTACCTGCTGTCCTTTTGTCCTTCTGTTCTTTTTTTCTTAGTTATTGGTTTTGTGTTTAGTTAGTCCGCTTGGGGATGTGGGCAAGCGGACTAACGTTTTTCAATTTTTGTTTGTATGTTTTTTGTATTTTAGTTTGGGGGTCACTTCTCCGTTCGCTGCTTCGCCGATGCTCAGACTTGTTACACCCGATCTGTTTGGGGTGAGCATCTGCGGTATTTTGCAGTGGTTGGTTTGCTGTGAACCGGGTTGTTGCCGTGTGTGTGGGGATTTGAGTGGGTTTATCCGCCCTAGGAGGACTTAATTCGGCTCTGTGACTAAAATCTGTAAGACGACGACTGCACAAGAAACCAGGAGTACCCTCCTTAAGTGTGTAATAAATAATATTTAACTTATTCAGGCGTTTGTCCTTTGTACCACCACACACACAAGTACCCGATGTAACATTTTGGCGTAGTTTGGCAGAAAAAAACGAGGGGAAGTGACCTCTTTCTTTTTTTCAGTAGTATTTAGTAGTGTTTGGTTTAAGGACAGCAGGGGCGGCGGAGTGATACCTCTCGCTGATGACGTCATGGATTCACTCCAGCCGAGTCGCCGAGCAGTGGGTGCTCAGGAGGAGCCCGACAGGCGAGCCATGTCACAGCGGATAGAGGACCTTGAAAATGAACTGGGGGCGTTGAAAGTGATGGTTGAAGCCAGGGACTCGGAAAAGCCATCCACCTCGGGTGGAACAGCAGGTGGAGTAGTGGAAAGACCCACGGACACTGTGCTCTACGTGCAGCAGGACCGTGACCGGAATGCAGGAGGAGATACACTCCAATCACCGGTGCCCTATTGGTTCAAATTTTAGGATACTGGGAGAGGGGTAGGATGCCGAGGCAAAAGGGGGGGAGTAAGCTCACTGAAATTGGCGGTAAGCCTGTCGGGTAGTGGGGCATCGCGGGAGCGGAGTTTGTGCTCTGCCGTTGTGTGGATGCTCCAGACGGGCGGGCTGAGCTAGAGCAGTTTATGTTCCCCGGGGTTTGCAGAAGGGCGTCCTAGTTCGAGGCAAAAGGGGGGGAGTAAGCTCACTGAAAGTGGCGGTAAGCCTGTCGGGTAGGGGGGGGCATCGCGGGGAGCGGGAGTTTGTGCTCCGCCGTTGTGTGGATGCTCCAGACGGGCGGGCTGAGCTAGAGCAGTTTATGTTCCCCGGGGTTTGCAGGAGGGCGTCCCTAGTTCTCTGCATAATGGTCAGGGCCATCAGGGTGTTGAGCAAACGTCGCAGTGGGTGCGGGCTCATTAGTGTTGGCCAAAGATGTATACGATGTAGACAAGTGGTGTAGAACATATGGATAGATTGTCTAAAGTTAAGTACATTGCCGGGTCGGCAATGCACCTTGATGGGGAGGAATGTGACGGGTGGCACCGCTGGGTGTCGCTCTGGCGTCAGGCCAGCTCCCTATAAAAGGAGGAAGTGGCCGGGTGTCATGGTGTGCCAGGTTCCTGTGGGAGGCCAGGAAGGTTGCTGGACCCATGCGGTCGATGCTTCGACAGTTTGACCCGGTAAATGTCTTTTTTATGTTGTGGTGATTTGTTTGTTTGTCTTGGTTGTATTTTAATTGTGTTTTTATGAGACAGGGCCGGGGTTGTGGAGACGGCCGGTTTAGGGGTGTCAATGACGGGGGGTGGTTGTGTGATCGCCACCTCAGGTATGCGGTATTTGAAGGTTTTTAGACTGTTGAATTAAATGTGTCTTTTAACAGTGGTTATATTTTGTTTGTGTTCAACAGTAATCTACATGTACCGCTACCTGCTGTCCTTTTGTCCTTCTGTTCTTTTTCTTAGTTATTGGTTTTGTGTTTAGTTAGTCCGCTTGGGGATGTGGGCAAGCGGACTAACGTTTCAATTTTTGTTTGTATGTTTTTGTATTTTAGTTTGGGGTCACTTCTCCGTTCGCTGCTTCACGATGCTCAGACTTGTTACACCCGATCTGTTTGGGGTGAGCATCTGCGGTATTTTGCAGTGGTTGGTTTGCTGTGAACCGGGTTGTTGCCGTGTGTGTGGGGATTTGAGTGGGTTTATCCGCCCTAGGTGGACTTAATTCGGCTCTGTGACTAAAATCTGTAAGACGACGACTGCACAAGAAACCAGGAGTACCCTCCTTAAGTGTGTAATAAATAATATTTAACTTATTCAGGCGTTTGTCCTTTGTACCACCACACACACAAGTACCCGATGTAACAATTATTAAGTCCGTTTATGCTATCTGAAAACTATTGTTTTACTACAGTTAAAGCCAAAAAGCCCGCATGTAACCTCCATTTAACCGCCAATATCAGTGAATACGGACCAATGGGCGGATAACATCCATATTTATACTATCTATGGCAGACAGCGGCAAAGCTCTGACAGAGACCTGAGCTATACTTTACTGTCCATGTGTTAGCGGTGCCCTCTGGCTGCTGCTCTACTTCAGGTAAATTTGACTTTTACACCAATATCTATGTTTTTTTTAAATCTTCTCCTACTTTACTTAGCACTATGTTTGTCATCTTTGTTCAAAATTACATCTACTGTTAGCAATAGTACTAAACTACGGAGCCCCTCTGGTCACACTATGTCAAAAAAAATATATATATGTAACTAAGTCGTGGCCACAAAATAAGCTAAGTCGTGGCCTCAAGATAAGCTAACTCGTGGCCTCAAGATAAGCTAAGTCGTGGCCTCAAGATAAGCTAACTCGTGGCCTCAAGATAAGCTAAGTCGTGGCCTCAAGATAAGCTAAGTCGTGGCCTCAAGATAAGCTAAGTCGTGGCCTCAAGATAAGCTAAGTCGTGGCCACAAGATAAGCTAAGTCGTGGCCTCAAGATAAGCTAACTCGTGGCCTCAAGATAAGCTAAGTCGTGGCCTCAAGATAAGCTAAGTCGTGGCCTCAAGATAAGCTAAGTCGTGGCCTCAAGATAAGCTAAGTCGTGGCCTCAAGATAAGCTAAGTCGTGGCCTCAAGATAAGCTAAGTCGTGGCCTCAAGATAAGCTAAGTCGTGGCCTCAAGATAAGCTAAGTCGTGGCCTCAAGATAAGCTAACTCGTGGCCTCAAGATAAGCTAAGTCGTGGCCTCAAGATAAGCTAAGTCGTGGCCACAAGATAAGCTAAGTCGTGGCCTCAAGATAAGCTAACTCGTGGCCTCAAGATACGCTAACTCGTGGCCTCAAGATAAACTAACTCGTGGCCTCAAGATAGTGTCTGACACATGGACCTTTGTTATTTAAATGGACCCTGTACTGTAGTGCAATGTAATACTTCACATTCTGTGCATTATTATCTGTTTTAATATTCAGTGTAATATAGTTTGCTGCAGTTCTGCTTCTATTTATTTACTAGTACTGTTCATCACAATCAATTCAATTCTGTTAATACAGTAATGTAAATCTTGTAGGCTGCATATCCATGGTCCTTTATAACTCTTCTTCATATTTTATAGCATATATTTATACTTTTTACATGTATATAGGCTACTTGTTTATTTACCAACTTATATTATTATTGATATTTCTTTAAATGTCTTGATGTGCACATCAACTGTGACACAACAATTGTCCCCTGGGTTATCGATATCAATAAAGATCAATAAAGTATTTCTGATTATGATTTTAAGATAGTCTATAGTAGTGTGCAGACTGGTTCATTAATTATTGAAGTGTTTCACATTTTGGAAAAGCATGTCTGTGTAGCCTACGATAAAACGTCAGCAGATGGCGTTCTAGGCTTAGGTCACGGTACCTCCATCTGGCTGTATTTATTTATGTGTATTTCCCGGTATTTCCCAGTTGATGGCAAGGAGTTGCAGGAGGAGAATGCATTCTCCTTTTATATTCACTTATCTTGAGGACACGAGTTAGTTATATATATATATATATATTTTTTGATATAGTGTGACCAGAGGGGCTCCGTAATTTTGGATCCAGTTTTGGGATTTTTAACTTCTTCAAGTCTTTGAGCTGCACATTCCTGTGTCACATAAAAATGTATTAGTATATCTGTTTATTTACAGACTAATCATAGTTTTTTCTTCATAATTTAAAAGCAGATCTGAATTCTATAGAGATAAAATCTCCTCTTCTAAACTGTATGCTGCCTGTTCCCTAGTACTAATGTCTATACGTGCGTTTGTGTGTGTGTTGGTGTGTACATGAGCTGTCAGTCATGAGTGGTCTTCCTCCTCTCGTCTGGACCCCAGCCTTGGCCTCCTACTTTTCTTGCTCTCTCCCTCTCCAGTGCCCTCTCGTCACCTCTGTCACACCCACCTTCGCCCCGCTTCCTTTACCATGGCAATTGTGCATTATAAAAGAACACATTTGATTAGTGTTATGAAGTACATATGTAGTATGTATATTTACTTCTTTCTACGTCTCTTCTCTGCTTCTGCATAGGAAGCCTTGAAAAAATTCTTCCATGAACTATATCTTTTTCTCTTATTGTTGGAAGTCACTGCGTCACCACATAGTTTTTTCCAACTAAATCTTCAAAATCTTGTACACGCAAGTTAAACCCTTGTTCTGGTTTACTATTATTAGCCCCCATTCTTCATCCATCAATGGCCCGTCCTCAACACAGTCACTCTCACACCTTTTGTCTTTAACTCTTTAGGTTAACCTAATATTATTCTCGTTTTTAGCCCTTCATTTTTGTGGACTTTTCTCTTTTTCCACTGCATCTCACACAGTGCTCAAATTTATGTAGGCCTATGTTTTTCACTATAGTCTCACTGAGTTTGGACTCATTCAATCTCACTTTATGAGTTATGAGTTTATGAGTTATTCTTACGTATCACGCACCATTTAGTTAAACATTTCTAGTCATACCAGACTTTTGAAAGTTGCGTATTAGGAGGTTTAGTATATGAGGTAAATCCTGTACTTCTTAGACAAGCTATCTTTAGAAACCTAAACCTCTTATAATATTTAGTATGTCCTCTATGTCTAGGATGTATCTAGTGTTTAGTCTCACCACCGTAAGTCTTGCGTACCCCAGGTATTAAACTACACGGAAATACATATACATAGATACAGTTTAAGCAGATATTCCCTAAACACTACTTTGGTAAGTATTTTTTACTTAAGTAGGGGAATTAATTAATGTTTTACAGCTGTAAAACACCTTGTACACCTTTTCAGTCTGGCTGGTCTCTGTCTCCTCTCTGTCCATATCCCGTCACTGTTCCTCTCCACGTCACAGACTGGAAGTCTGGCCCTTTCTGCTTTTAACAGCGCATGCTTTCTTTGTGCATTTCCCCGTGCACATCAGGTCCACTTTCTGACGGAGAGACAGCAAGTATTGGGATCCGGGTCACTGCACAAAATGTTATAAGAATTTTTAGTTCAGATCAATGAGAGAGACGATGGGGACCGCTTACAATTTAGAATGAATGATCAGGTTTAATTCTTGCAAGAATGAAGCAAAGCACCACATGTAACAATGGTACAGGATAAAATTTGCTTGGAATCGTAAACAATACATGAGATTTTATATCAAGGCTGTAGGAGGCTTATCGTTCACACACACCCCATGACAAGTTCCCAGATGCAGGATTTAGTCCGAGGCAAGTTATGTCTATGTCTAACTTGGTCTATGTCTATGTTTGGATTAGCATGAAGGAAGTGATAAATGATTCTAACAGTTATCACCTCATCCTTCCGGTCCAGTGTGATCAGGATTAGAGCTCTCTGCCCCCCCTCGGAGGGGATTGGCACCAAATGTGCGGTTACTAATGCTGTGCCCAGTCAGGGCTTTTGGCTACAAAAAAGTTTTAGAGCCACTTCTGAATGATATCAAGTCTACAGAAGTTGAAAGAATGTTTGTTTCACAGCTGGGCAGATCTTTGTAAGGCACAGTTCAGACATTTGAGGCATTTATTCCAGGCCAGGCTTGTCAGGAGTTTATTTGTAACAATAATAAACAGCCACCCTATTTACACTCTTAAAGTCTGCATTTGCACTCAAAATTGGTAATTAAATAACGTTTTTTAGCCTGTACCAGGGATTTGGGACTGGTATACTGTCTTGATAAAGTCTAGGTAAATTATAATGAAGATTTTTTTTTTTGGTTGTCCCCGACCATGACATTAATAATGCCAATGCACTACGTGCCATGGAAGAAACAACAGTCGAGATTTGTGATCAGGGGGAATCCCAACAGTGTCTACTCAGATGTAGGGTGGTACTCAATGATCTGGAAACTGCCATGCTGTTGGACCTTTCTATTCCTTAAATATGAGTTACCCATCAACCCTCCACAATACCTTTGGATACCAACTGGACTATCAAGAAAAGCCTAAAATAATAATAATAATAATAATAATTATTATTATTATTATTAATTTATTAATAATAAAAAGCTTAAATACTCAAATGCACCAGTAAAAATATTTTCTTGGTCTGTCGTTTAAAGAAAATGTTGGGATTACTGTCAGGCTTTTTATGACTGTGTTCCATTTACGTTCCATTTATGTTCCATTTTATGTGGCAGCATTTTGTCATTTTTTGTGGGATGCTTGCCAACTAAGCTAATAAAAAATATTTTCAAGTTGTCATTTCAATATTTTCTTATTTTATAAATTAGGGTTGAACAAAAAAGGTAAATATGAGAATATTAAAATGAGTAGTGCTTAAATAGTGTTGAATTTAAGTGATAGTGTTGGTGTTAGGGATTAAATCTTTTCTGAACAAAGTGAACAAATTATGTACAATCAAATAGTTAAGTTCATGTTATTGAATTAAGTTTCACTTTGTGTCAACACGAATTACGTCTGTTGTATAATCATGTATGGTTTGCAGCACAAATCTCTTAAATGGACATGTAGCAAACAATATGTGTGCAACCAATGTCCATTATTGAATTGCATAAACCAAATGACAAATTTTGTTTAGTGTGTACCAGACTACTGTGAATTTTGTGACAGACCCTGTTAAAAAGTAGTTAATAGGTTTTTAAATGTCTAAATAATGCAAATTGTATTTTTTAAGTGTGTCAGTATGATTGTTTAAAGAAATAAGACACTGAACCCTAGAGATATAGTCTATAATTGATTCAAATAATAATAATAATTGTTAGATAAAGAAAAACATAAATAGAGTGTTAATAGGTAACCAGGACTGGTCAGCTTATGTTATATAAATAGTCATTTAGGTTAAATTTAATTCATGAGCAATTATTAAAACAAGGCTTAAAGGTGGCAGTAGCTCAGTGGGTAGAGTGGTCGTCCTTCAACCGGAAGGTAGGCGGTTTAATTCTCACTCGCCCCACAATTCATACTGTTGTTGTGTCCTTGGGCAAGAATGTCCTTTTTCAAAGAGAAAGGAAATTCCTTTGAGGACAGCAATGTCTGAATTTTGGTCAGAGAGGCCAGATGGTTTGAGAGAGTGGTGAAGAAAGCCATTTTTATGAAAATGGAAAAGCCTTTGTTGAACAGAGGAGGTGGCTCAGATTCATGTTACCTGGTATTTACAACAGTGTTCTTAAACCTAAAACAAAACACAAAAAAGAGCCTCACTTTAGAACCACAAACATAACACCTAATTAGAACTATGACACTAACGACTCTGCATATGTATGGCTCAGTGACACTTACCACCTTGCACCTGAATGGAACAATGTCACCAACGACTCTCCTGAGCCTTAACAACTTTCACATCAGGAGTCACACTGCCCTTTCATGCTAACGACGGTGAGAACAGAACAGCCTGGTCCATCAGGTTTGGTTTTAGGGGAAACTCCTCCCTTTAGAGATATAAGCTCAGCTCTCTTACCAGTTGAACTCAGAATTGATAAAGTCTCTTGGAATAGAGACGAAACGTCTTCAGCATGAAAACGAAGTCCAGATGCTTTTACTCAAACCTTTGCTTCAAGATGTCCTGGATGACTGAGAACCTTCACAGACTTGGGCACGACACTTAACCCACCTTGCCTCCAGTGGCTGTAACACTGGTAATTACGGTAGAACAATGTAAGTCTCTTTGGATAAAAGCGTCAGTTAAATGAATAAATTATTTTAACATTTTAAACGGACCTGACTTGCGCGTAGTAAATCCAAAAACTGCGACAAACCAGTTTCTCAATGGGACAAGGGGCAGTGACGGGGCCATCACAGGATGAAAGACGGAGACCAGCTACGAAATGGACCATTGGCTTTCAATTAAGGTAAAAAACTCAATTAAAGAGACGTGGCAGTTATTTTGCACCTACGGTCTCTCTGACCATCACCACATACATTCACTAAACATTTTTACACATTCATATGAGGCAAGGTGGGTTAAGTGTCTTGCCCAAGGACACAACGACAGTCTTAAATGTGAGGAGAGCGGAAATTGAACCGCCTACCTTCTGGTTGAAGGACGACCGCTCTACCACTGAGCCACTGTATCAAACGCCCCAAGTGCTGCATTTGATACAGTGGACCATGGAATCCTGTCACAAAGATTAGAGAAATGGATAGGTATCACTGGAACTGCCGGTTTCAGTCCTATCTTGAAGACAGGAAGTACTTTGTTTGGGTTGGTAACTGTGAATCAGACCAAGAGGCCCTGACGTGGGGTTCCACAGGGGTCTATCTTGGGACCTCTATTATTCAATCTTTACATGCTTCCTTTAGGCCAGTTAATACACAGCTGTGGCGTATCATACCATAAATATGCAGATGACACTCAGATTTACATTTCACTCACAGCAGGTGAAAATGGACCAATCCATTCACTGTGTCACTGCATCGAACAGATTGATGTGTGGATGCAAAATAATTTTTTCCAACTGAACAGAAACAAGACTGAACTAATCATCTTTGGACCACAGAAACAAAGAAAAAGTGTCAGCAGTCACCTCGAGTCTCTTTCTCTAAAATCTAAAAACCAGGTTGGAAATCAGGAGTCATCATGGACTCAGACTTAAATTTCCACAGTCACATTAAGTCAATTACATCATCTGCATTTTATCACCTTAAAAACATTTCCAAAGTCAAAGGAATAATGTCTCAACCAGACTTAGAGAGACTTATCCATGCTTTTATCTCCAGCAGGTTAGATTATTGTAACGGCCTGCTCACTGGTCTCTCAAAACGAGGGTTAAGACAGCTGCAGCTTATTCAGAACGCTGCTGAAGCCAGCTGATGTGGCTCAAGCATCTGTTTTGGAGGCCTCATGTACGCCTCCCTAGGGAGGTGTTTCGGGCATGTCCCACTGGGAGGAGACCACGGGGAAGACCTATCCCCCAGAAAGGCTGGAGGAAGTGTCTGGGGAAGTCTGGGCATCTCCGCTTAGACTGCTGCCCCAGCAACCTGGTCCCAGATAAGCGGCAGAAGATGGATGGATGAACTTCTGTGGTAATAAATCAGAAACAATTTCTCATTTATTTTTTCAATGCAGTTACAGCCAAAATTTCTGGTCCAAAATTCAGCTATTTATCTACAATAAAACTAGGAATGCAATGAGCCTCCAGGAGAGTGACATTGTTTTCTCTGTAAAGCCCTACTTGAATAAAGACCTCACTTCTCTGTTACAGTTAATAAAGTTTAATGTGTTGATGCTAAACCTAACTGGAACCACTTTCACCAAGAGCTCATACAGTATAATAATTTTTAAAAATTACATTTTTTGTATTTTAGAACATATGCTCTTTACATGTAAAGTATGTACTTTCCTTATTTCCCCTTCAAAATTATATGCTCATATGTAAAATGACTCCTTGTGTTATAAACAATTGCATTTATTTCTGTAAATTATGTAAGCTTGTGTGTAAAGAATAAAATTAAAAAAACAAAGCATGTTGAATTTTCTGCTGCTGTGTCTGTAACCATAGTAACCCGAGGACCTGTGTTCATATATAGCTGTCCTGGGAGTGCTGGTTCAAAACTATGGGTGTTTCTCAATATCAAGGCGCCTTCCATCACAGCCACTTCCTCCGACGCCAAAGGACAGTGTTTGTGTTCGAAACAACATACTAATCATTATACAGTTGTGATCATAGAATTTGTTGCCATTTTTAAGACTATCAATGATCAGACCAAAACGTTTCTTTCATGCATAGTTAATGGTTGGGTGAAACCATTTACTTTCCCTGCCTCCATTTGGTGATGGTCAGAAACTCCGTAGGCGTGGAATGGCTGCCACGTCTCTGTCAGTCGGCCCCAGGGCAGCTGTGGCTACAGATGTAGCTTACCACCACCAGTGTGTGACTGTGCAGTGACTGAATAATGGGTATGTAAAGCGTCTTTGTGGCCCCTGAAAAGCGCTATATAAAATTTATATAATAATAATAAATAATTTATTGTCAAACAACTGTGTTTACTCTTTTTAAATCATAATGAAACAGAAACTACCAAAATGACCCTGATATAAAGTTTACATACCATGGTGATTTTGGCCTGATAACATGAACACAAGTTGACACAAACAGGTTTGAATGGCTACTAAAGGTAACCATCCTCACCTGTCACCTGTTTGCTTGTAATCAGTGTGTGTGTGTAAAAGGTCGTGAGTTTCTGGACTCCCAACAGACCCTTGCATCTCTCATCCAGTGCTGCAGTAACATTTCTGTATTCTGTGTCATGTGGAAAACAATAGAATTGTCAAATAATCAGCGGGAAAAGGTCAAGGCAGGAAAGGGATATAAAAAGTGTGGACAGAAATTTGTGAACCATTTGGCTGGAAGGCTTCAAGAAGCTTCATCTGGCCATCACTAGGAACACGCATTCGGCAGCAGATGATGACGTGGATGCCTTCCCTAGCACCTTCGAAGGCAAGAAGCCTTGACAATGAGAAACAACCTATATTTTCCACAGAGTCCTGATGACTGACAAGAGAGACGTTCAGCAGTTATGAGAATGTGGTGAAATAAATCAGTGAAAAAATCCGTATTTTTTTATTTCAAGCAATCAAAACACAAATACATTTATGCATATACCCACTCACAATAGACCTAACATTTCATTTGCTCAAAAAGGAGTGGGATGAAGTAACACTTATTTACTCCCACCCCCAGTCATTATACATCATATCACATTTCTATACATAAGATAATATATACATTCTATATGTCACCACAGGAAACAAACAACCATTAAATCAATAACCCTCACCCTCAGTAAATGAACTACTCAGGGATTTATTTCTTATTTAAATTCAAAACACTATTACACCATCTTCATAGATTTAGATTTTTTTTATGTGTAAATGATTATTTGACATAACAATATAGACATATACAATGTACGTATATAGTATGTGAACCTTTTGGAATTTCATGGTTTTCTGAATAGTTTTGTCTTAAAATATGAAATGATCTTTATCAAAGTCTATTGTATTGTCTATAGTATTAACAAACATAATGTGTCTAAAAATAATTACACCAAAAAATTCTGATCTTTCATGTCTTTATTGAACACACGCATTCAACATTCAAAATTGCAGTGGAAAAAGTAAGTGAACCATTAGAATTAATAACTGTTTGACCCCCCCTTGGAAGCAATAACCTCAACCAGATGCTTCCTGTAGCTGTGGCTCAGACCAGCACATCGTTGGAGGATATTTAGCTCATTCTTCCTGCAGAATGGCTTTAGTTCTGTCATATTCTTTTGGACGTCTCATGTGTTTGGCCCTCTTTAAGGAAATCAACAGCATCTCTATTGGGTTGAGGTCTGGGCTTTGACTTGGTCACTCCAAAAGGTGGATTTTGGTTTTCTAAAGCCATTCTGTTGTGGGCTTGCTCTGTTGTTTCGGGTAGTTTTTCTTGTTGCATCACCCAACTTCTACGCAGTTTCAGCTGACGTACAGACATCCTCATATTATCTCAAAGAATTGTCTGATATACTTGGAATTCATCTTCCCCTCAATGATTGACCCTGATGCAACAAAGCAGGCCCAAATAATGATGTTTCCTGAACCTTTGCTTTTTAGTAAGCAGCGGTTTCCTTCCATGAAATTCCACATAGACTCACATACTTTTTCTTGCCATATATATATATACAGGAACACCTGTTCAATTTCTCATTAATGCAAGAATCTAATCAACCAATCACATGGCAGATGCTTCAGTGCATTTAGGGGTGTGGTCCTGGTCAAGACAATCTCCTGAACTCCAAACTGAATGTTAGAATGGGAAAGAAAGGTGACTTAAGCAATGTTGAGCGTGGCATGGTTGTTGGTGCCAGACGGGACGGTCTGAGCATTTCACAATCTGCTCAGTTACTGGGATTTTCACGCACAACATTTCTAGGGTTTACAAAGAATGGTGTGAAAAGGGAAAAACATCCAGTATGCAGCAGTCCTGTGGTCCTTGTTGATTCTAGAGGTCAGAGGAGAATGGCCTGACTGATTCAAGGTGATAGAAGAGCAACTTTGACTGAAATAACCACTCGTTACAACCGAGGTATGCAGCAAAGCATTTATGTAGCCACAACATGCACAAACCTTGAGGCGGATGGGCTACAACAGCAAATGACCCCACCGGGTACCACTCATCTCCACTACAAATAGAAAAAAGAGGCTACAATTTGCACAAGCTCATTAAAAATGGACAGTTTAAGACTGTAAAAACTTTGCCTGGTCTGATGAGTCTCGATTTCTGTTGAGACATTCAGATGGTAGAGTCAGAATTTGGCGTAAACAGAATGAGAACATGGATCCATCATGCCTTGTTACCACTGTGCAGGCTGGTGGTGGTGGTGTAATGGTGTGGGGGATGTTTTCTTGGCACACTTTAGGGCCCTTAGTGCCAATTGGGCATCGTTTAAATGCCACGGCCTACCTGAGCATTGTTTCTGACCATGTCCATCCCTTTATGACCACCATGTACCATCCTCTGATGGCTACTTCCAGCAGGATAATGCACCATGTCACAAAGCTCGAATCATTTCAAATTGGTTTCTTGAACATGACAATGAGTTCACTGAGCTAAAATGGCCCCCACAGTCACCAGATCTCAACCCAATAGAGTATCTTTGGGATGTGTTGGAACGGGAGCTTCAAGCCCTGGATGTGCATCCCATAAATCTCCATCAACTACAAGATGCTATCCTCTTAATATGGGTAGACATTTCTAAAGAATGCTTTCAGCTCCTTGTTGAATCAATGCCTTGTATAATTAAGGCAGTTCTGAAGGAGAAAGGGGGTCAAACACAGTATTATTATGGTGTTCCTAATAATCCTCTAGGTGAGAGCTTGTGTATATATACGTATATGTATATAGATAGATAGATAGCATCAGAACAGGGGGGTTTTGCTGGATCACTGTGACAGACATATAGATAAATAAATAAATAAATAAATTAAGTAATTAATTAATTCATTCATTCATTATATATATTATAAATTATTATATTATTATATAAATTATATATATATGTGAGGGGGCAGTAGCTCAGTAGAGCGGTCGTTCTTCAACCGGAAGGTAGGCGGTTCGATTCTCACCCTCCCCACAGCTCATACTGTCGTTGTGTCCTTGGGCAAGACACTTAGCCCACCTTGAGTGGCTCCAGTGGCTGTAACACTGGTAATTACATTTGAAAAATGTAAGTCGCCTTGGATAAAAGCGTCAGCTAAATGAATAAATGTAAAGGTAAATGTATATATATATAATTAATTAATTAATTCATTCATTAAATAATTTATCTATATGTCTGTTACAGTGCTCCAACAAAACTCCCCTGTTCTGATGCTCTGACTGCAGGCAACGAAAGTAAAATCATGTGAAGGCCTACATGTAGTGCTATTGTGTGAACCAGACTGAGGCCTGTCTTCTCTTCTCCAAAGTGACCTAGCAATATCACATGACAGTCATGCTGGCAAACATTTGACATGTGTTATTTCCATCTGCCTGAGGGACTCACCGGGGCCATGTATAATTCAGAGGTGTAACATGGCCTCTTCTCCAGGTGAACTCAAAGCCAACAGCATGTGGGTTAGACGTCTCCATGGCGATGTGTGTGCACACGCCCACATTATCACAGCCTTCATTTAAAGTGGCACTGGAAACTCACAAACAGGCAAAGCTCTGAGTCTAACAGATGTCAGGTGTTCATACGGACATTTCTCATTTAGTCATTTCATAGTGGCTTGTTTCCAGCTTGAGTTCAGGCTTTACTAGCTAAAATGATTTCAATAAACATGTTATAGTGTATCCTTTTAGGTTAAACCCAACAGGTCAGCAGTCCTCCACAGCACAGTTTCAACAGTCAAATACAGAGCTATTTAAATGTGGAAGACAAGGCGTGGCAGAGCACTTCCCTGCAGCAGAGTGCACTCACCTGTACACACTCATCTACGCACACTCACCTGAAGAGACACACCTGAAGAGACGAGGACGGCAAAGAAAGGCATCCAGGGAAAAACAGGTAGGTCTCACGACAGTGCTTGACCTGTCTGTGTTGCTTGGTGAGGCTGGGAGGCAGAACAATCCTCATGGTGAATATTTAATAATGCTGCCACAAATACTTTTTATATGAGAAGGAAAGAAACTCTTAACTATGTGCATTTAGTCTGTATTTCTCAGAGCAGCTGGCTCTCTGCTTCAGCAGCTCATTAAAGTGAGAGCACATCAATCCCTTTTTGAATTATGTTCATAAATTCTAAAGACAATGTCTATGGTCTCTGTCCTCTGACCCTAGCTGAATAATACAATATATGCATGGGTAAAAACTGTATAAATGTATAGATTTACATTTTCTGTTCTTTCTGGAAATCACACCTTTTTCATTTGTGGCATTTGACATATATGATTATTTTGCTCAAATTTTCAATTGTGAAGGAGTACTTGAATATTATTTTCACTATTTACTCGAGTAGCCTAATTGCTGTAATAACTCCTGACTTCCTAATATAGTAACAGTACTTTTACTTTTACTTCAAATCTCTGTTGGTATTTTCATAAAACAGTACCTTCTGTAGGGCTATTATTGTAGCAAAATAATTTGTGAACACTTATTAAGATTTGTGTGAGTGTAAAATGATCTGTAAATGCACAAAAGCTAAAAGCAAATCATGCTGTGTCAGATTTGTGTGTCTGAGTGTGTGTGTTTGTTTGACCCAGAGTCAGAGTCTTACCTTGAGCCTTTTGCACAAGACCTGGGAATCAGAGGTTTGTCATCAAAACCCTGTGACCCTGTGTTGGGATTAGAGCTCTAAATATTATGAATTTGGCCTTGTTCACACTTTAGCAAAAGTGACCACAACCAGTTTTGGTTTCAGACATCCTCGGCCAGCTCTGGACTTTGTGAAGAGGGTCCTCCCCGTGTTACTGTAGGTTCTCTCCGGGTACTCCAGCTTCCTCCCAATGTCCAAACACATGCTTTTATAGGTCTGGCAACTCTAAAGTGTCCCTAGTGAATAAATGTGAAAGTGAATGGTCGTCTGTTACTGTCTTTCTCTACGTGTTAACCCTGCGACTAACTGGCCATTGTCCAGCGTGTACCCTTGTCCCAGCCCAAAGCTGCTGCATTTGACTCTTCAAAAATATTAGATTATTTTCGGTTGGGCCTGTTAACACCAATAAATCTGATCTAATCTAAATCAAATTAGTGCTAAATCACTGGGGGCAGTGAAAATTACTAACAATATTTTCCTTTTCAGGCAGGCTACAATGAACTGGGGCTTTTTGGAGAATGTCTTGAGTGGAGTGAATAAGCACTCCACAGTGATCGGGAGGATCTGGCTCTTGGTGGTCTTCCTGTTTCGGATTCTGGTGTACGTGGCAGCCGCTGAGCAGGTGTGGAAGGACGAGCAGAAAGACTTTGTGTGTAACACCCTTCAGCCCGGCTGTGAAAACGCCTGCTTCGACCGCTCCTTCCCTGTGTCTCAGGTGCGGCTCTGGGCCCTGCAGCTCATCATGGTGTCCACCCCATCCCTGCTGGTGGCACTGCATGTGGCCTACAGGGAGCACCGCGAGACCCGGCTCAAGCGAAAGCTCTACGTTGACAAGAGCAGCATCGATGGAGGGCTGTTTTGTACCTATTCTCTCAGCCTGATCTTCAAGACTGCCTTTGAGGTGGGGGCTTTACATGTGTACACTAATACAGTAGACATCAGCCTCACATGTCTCCTGTGAGAAAATATCAGATAATGTTTTCTCCAATAAGATGAATAATAAGTTAATCCAACTGCTTAAAGTTCCAAAGACAATTTATGCCTTTAAAGTTTAAGACAATTCACTACTAATCAGTGATTAGATTAGATTAGTTAATCAGTGATACTGGAATGGAATCCAATCAGATGCATTCATTTTAAAAAGAGAACTTTGCACATCTGCTACTTGGGACAGGTGCCTTGGAGAGCGTATCTACACAGTCTATCTTGGAAACAGTGAGATTTATTCACAGGCCAATAAAATCCAATCTGTATTATAACTCTTCATAATATCTTGATGCATGTAACAACAAGACAATACACACTAAACCACAAAAAGAGCCAACTGTATGTGCTTGTATGAGAGTCAGACAACTGTGTAGACTTCACTGCGCTTAATTCCAAGTACTAGTGTGTGTTAGACACCAAAACAACTAAATGACAGTTGACATAAAAATATAGGCCTAAAGGCTATATATAGAAACTATGTCTCTAAGCTCTGTCTGCATTTGTCCTTTTCTTATTGGGTCACCTCTCCTGTTCATCTCTGTTGCCTCAGTGCAGGGAACTGTGGAGCATGACTGTCGATTTGCCTGTTTGTGTAAACTCCACAGGCCAAGGTGTTGAATCTGCTTTGAGAAAATATTAGGCAAAATGTATTTATTACTAGTAAACATACTATGGGCTGGTTCTATAGAGGCAGAAATTGACTAATGAATGAGTTTGTTAAAGAAGACGTATATATGCTAAATACAAACAAAGCCTATTGTTTTATCAGGTGACCACATGGATCAACACGACTCTGAATGACCATTGGTTAATTAATTATGTCATGATCTGTTGCGCACTGCACACTTTTCAGAACATGTTTTTCATATGTCCATTTCTGTTTCCAGGTGGGATTCTTGTTGGCCTTCTACTTTATCTACAATGGCTTTGATGTGCCCATCTTGATCCGCTGCAGTGAGAGTCCCTGCCCCAACACTGTGGACTGTTACATAGGCAAAGCCACTGAAAAGAAGATCTTCCTGTACATCATGGGCAGCACTTCTATTCTCTGCATTACTCTTAACTTTGTGGAGTTCATTTATATTGTGTGGAAACGCCTTTGGAAGTGCTTCACCAGACGCTACATCCCAGTGGAGGAAAAGCACTTCAGTTACAGTCAGCCACCTACCGCTGTCGTCAGCAGCTCTGTGTACAGAGAACCCACAACAAACAAACCACAGGCCGCACACACAGATGACAAACCAGTCGAGCCAGTCTTAGAGGAAAAGTGAAACCACAGTGTGTTTACAGGAAAAGCACTGCTAATGGGAAATAGGTGCATCCTCAGTGTAGGCCTACAGCAACTGCAGCTTTACATGTATTTGACTTCACCTAATCAAACTGCTGCCTATATATGCCTGTAATTATTATGATTATTTAGAAAATTAAGAACTTAAATGAAAATATATGATTTGATATACATATATGTAAAATATTAGCTGCTCATTTTTGTGCTTACAAATGTGTTTATATTTAGTCTGTATTTAGGCAGGTTCAGTCTAATGTATTATATCTATGTAAAATTATGTATTATTACTTTTTTTGTAAACGTCAGGGAACAGTGACCTCTGGTGTATGTTCATGGCATTAGAGCACAGGTCAAAGTTCATATACAGGTGCTGGTCATATAAATAGAATATCATCAAAATTTTTTATTTATTTCACTAATTCAAACCATTCAAAAAGTGAAACTTGTATATTATATTAATTCATTACACACAAAGTGATATATTTCAAATGTTTATTTATAAAAATTTTGATGATTATAAGGAAAATCCCAAATTCAGTACATTTACATTTACTTTTATTCATTTAGCTGACGCTTTTATCCAAAGCGACTTGCATTGTTCTACAGTAATTACCAGTGTTACAGCCACTAGAGGCAAGGTGGGTTAAGTGTCTTGCCCAAGGACACAACAACAGTATGAAGTGTGGGGAGAGTGAGAATCGAACCACCTACCTTCCAGTTGAAAGACGACTGATCTACCCACTGAGCTACTGCCGTCCGTTTCTCAGATAATTTGATTATTGTGAAAAGGTTCAATATTGAAGACCCCTGGAGCCACACTCTAATCGGCTAATAAACTCAAAACACCTGAAAAGGCCTTTAAATGATCTCTGAGTCTAGTTCTGTCGGCTGCACAATCCTGGGGAAGACTGCTGAATTGACAGTTGTCCATAAGACATCCATTGACACCTTGCACAAGGAGGGCAAGACACAAAAGGTCAAAAGAGGCTGGCTGTTGAGTCCAAGCACATTAACAAAGAGGCAAAGAAAAGGAAGAGATGTGGTAGAAAAAAGTGAACAAGCAACAGGGATAACCACACTCTTGAGAAGATTGTGAAACAAAACCCATTCAAAAATGTGAGAGAGATTCAGGAAGAGTGGACTGCAGCTGGAGTCAGTGCTTCAAGAACCACTTCAAACAGACGTTTGTGAGACATGGGTTTCAGCTGCTTTCTTTGTGTCAAGCCACTCTTGAACAACAGACCGCTTCAGGAGCATCTCGCCTGAGTCTGCTGCTGAGTGGTCTAAGTTATGTTCTTTAATAAAAGTAAATATTGCATTTGCTTTGGAAATCAGGGTCTCAGAGTCTGGAGGAAGAGAGGAGAGACACACAATCCACGTTGCTTGAAGTCCAGTGTAAAGTTTCCACAGTCAGTGATGGTTTGGGACCATGTCATCTGCTGGTGTTGGTCCACTGTGTTTTCTGAGGTCCAAGGTCAACACAGCCGTATTCCAGAAAGTTTTAGAGACATGCTTCCTGCTGCTGACCAACTTTATGGAGATGCAGATTTAATTTTCCAACAGGACTTGGCACCTGCACATAGTGCCAAAGCAACCTGTACCTGGTTTAAGGACCATGGTATTCCTGTTCTTAACTGGCCAGCAAACTGCCCTGACCTTAACCTCCAACCTGGGCTCTCATAACACCTGAGCAGTGCCACAGACTGATCGACTCTATGCCACGCCACATTGCTGCAGTAATTCAGGCAAAAGGAGCCCCAACTAAGTGTTGAGTGCTGTACATGCTCATACTTTTCATGTTCATACTTTTCAGTTGGCCAAGATTTCTAAAAATCCTTTTTTTGTATTGGGCTTAAGTAATATTCAAATTTTCTGAGATACTGAATTTGGAATTTCCCTTAGTTCTTCGTTATAATCATCAAAATTAAAAGAAATTAACATTTGAAATATAGCAGTCTGTGTGTAATGAATAAATATAAGATATAAGTTGTACTTTTAGAATGGAATTAGAGAAATAAATCAACTTTTTGATATTTTAATTATATACCCAACACACGTAAATATCACAGGCTACTAATTAGACCTCCACAAAGACAATGTCTGAGACTGTAGATGAAGGACTTTTCATGCAAATCTAAATAAAATAGTTTCTGTCTCACGTCCCAGTTTTACACACATTTTTTTGCTCTATTACCAAGTATAATAGATAAATGAGCTGAGGGGGTTTGTGTCTGGCTGTAAAACAGACTTTAGCATAACAATTTGGATAATTCTCTTTCAAACATTTATTTCAGAATTGTTTTCTTTGTTCTCTGAAATGAGAACTGTTGTTCAGCATTAACTATCCCAATCGCACTTGATAAACTTAATACTATACTTACTAAAATGTTTTAGTTGTGTTCATAACATTTACAGGCAACAAAATTATTGGACTAATTTCAGCCAAATAATTGTTCCTTCGTCTTGTCTTTATTCCTGTTAATAGTGCTGATGTCATATGTACTTTTTTCCAATTGCATTATACTGGTAATGACAGTATCACATTCTAATATTCCCCTGTTTTGCAATGCAACAATTTGAATAGATTAAAGAATTATTAAACAATTGGATAAAACACTGGAGTAAATTTATTGCAAAAAATACAAATTAGTTTCAGCCACTAACATTTTCGCTCAAAACTTTGCAGGCTTTGTAATAAATAAATAAATAAATAAAGTATTTATAATATGGCCACTGGCAGGGACTTAATATTGTACTTAAATAGGTCAGGCATTCCAAAAGTTTGTTATATTTGTGTGGCACTTGGGAATAAATATAAAACAAGATCTGAAATGCCACTAACACAAAACCGGGATCTCCCTCAATTCCTGGCTATGGCCCTCATCCTAAGTAAATATGATACTGGTAACAGCAAAAAAGGCAAGTGGTTCTATGAAAAAGTTAATTTAATAACAGTAAGACTGCTGGTGGCAGTAAGTGGTGTTTCAAAGTATGCACACAACAACAACAACAACAACTTGAAGTCACAATCTACTCACAATACTAGCCATACATAGTCAGTCCCATGGGGATAGTTAAGACACCGACGATTTCTGCAGTCCATAAGTTAAAACATGCTTTACACTTTTCTATAAAAAAAACATTTACAGATATTTTACAGTATCATGAAACAGCAGTCACAACACTTCAATAAAAGGTCTGCAGTAGATTTGACCTGAGATACAGCTAACAAAACCAAAAATTATATTTTTTTCTCCAGTACTACAGTTGGTTGCATGTCCTGCAGTTGTTTCAGCATAAGGTCAGTCACGCCTAAAAATGCTTTGTCCACCACTATTTTTACCTTGTTAAGAGATTTCAAATTCTGTCGATTGCTGAATCTGACACAGGTTTCTTTGGTGTTCAGTTGGGACAGTCGAACCCATGGACCTACCAGCGGTATGTCGCATGTAAGGGAAGGCTGAGTCTTGTTTGACTGTTCAAGAAACTTTAAAAAAGACATTTCAAATCCCATGGGTTTGAATGTGGCCAAAGACGCAGACTGCTCAGACACCTCTAATAGAGCTGGAGAAATGGAGTCAAATCCAACATTAGCTATTTTGGGTGGACAAGACAGTTTCTTGCGTTTGACTATTTTTTCAATTATTCTTTTTGGGCGTCCTCGCTTACGTTTCATTACCACAGAGCCATCAGAACTGTCGTTGTTTGATAATCCATCAATCAGCGCAGCAGGAGTGACCGGACTGCTCCTTTTGCGCAGGAAAGGCTTGGAATCTTCATATTGTGCTTGCGCTGTGTCTTCAACTGTGAGCTCAGGTTCTGAATCGGAGGAGTGGTCAGATTTGGAATCATCGCTTCGGAGAGAACTGCTTTTCTGCCTGGGAAACTTTTTGCAGAAGATGTAATGACTTCTATGTTGTTCAAGGAATTTTTCACTGAGTCCATGTACTGTGTAATGTTTTAAAATGCTCCTTTCTGAATTCATGACTGACTCACATCCTTTTATCATGCAGGGGTATTGTAGTGGATATGATTTGGTGCACATTGAAGATGCCTCCACATTTGTTTTCAAAACAGGTTTTTCATATTTAGTCCAGTAATTGTTAATTTTTCGTGATCTTTTTGAGTTACAGTCTTTCTGGGAGATTTTTTTATTGCTCTCAATATTTTCCTTCCCATCACTTGTCTTGTTCAATTGGTATTGCAAAGTCTTTGAGTTCTGTTTGACCCCATCTTCTGTTTTTGGTGGATGTTTTCGTTTTGGTTGGTAAAGGTCTTGATGCTTTTTCATAAAATGCCTAAGCATATTGGACTTTGTTGCATATGCACGATCACAACCTTCAATTTTACACTTGTACAAGCTCTCTGGTTTTGACAGCTTAAAGTCTTTGTGCAGATCTTTAATGTGTGCAACAAACTTCCAAAAAGCAGTGAAGGATACACTGCACCCTTGATGTCCACAGGTAAATCTACCTAGGCTGATTCCAGACAAGAGATCCCCAACTTTATCAATGCTGAACTCATGTAACCGAAGATAGTGCAGCATTAGAAGAGGGACTTGTTGGAAAACCCGAGAGCAGTCTTTGACTTGGCACCTGAATTCTGAAATGTGGGGTACATCGACATCCTCATCTTCTTCCTGGTCTATGACTTCGTCTGTTGGCTCGTTCTGGTCCTGCTCTTTGTTGACTTCTAAGGCTGACAGAGCAGACTGATGAACTGCTCGATAATGGAGAATGAGATTGTGCTGGATGGTAAAAGCTGCCTCACAACCTTGGTGAACGCAGCGGTAGGGTCTGTACTGACTTAACTCACTCGACTTCAGCTTTTTGTCTGTTTTCTTATTCAAATCACTGCTTGGTTTCACAGTTATTGATCTGTTAATAGCCTGTTTGCCAGGAGTTAATGGCCTTTTAGGTAGCCTACTGGCTACATTTCTTTGTGGGCCCCCAGTGCAAGCCTGATTGTGCAGGTTGGCTACAGGCAGGGCCTGGATAACTGAAGCACAACCCGGATTGGCTGATTTCAAGTGTAGTAATGCCTGGTTTACACGTTGCACTGTCTGCGTTACATCAACAGACTGCATTTGAATAATGCGAGATGTGGACGCTCTGGCCTTTCTTCGCTTCAAGTCTAACTCTTTGATTTCTTCAGATGATAACTGATGTGCAGAGATATAATGAGTTCTTAGATTTGGGTTGCGTGTAAATGTTTTATTGCATTTTTGACACTTAAATGGAGCATACTGTCCATAGCGTTTTTTGACAGCATTAACCAGTTCAAATGTATAATTGTGTACTTTGTAGAGGTGTCTCCAAAATGCCTCACTTGAACAAGTGCTGTATTCACAATTTTCAGCCTCGCAAGTATATATTTTAGGTGATGTTAAAGTTTGTGGGCTTTGTGGCATAACTTTTTGCGGCACATTGGAACTGCATACACTTGAATGGTTCACATTCTCTGAGATTTGTTCAGGTGTATCCCTGACAAGGTTAAGCCTTTCAAATGCAGTCTGGATTTCAGTGAACCACTGCTGTTGGCTGGATGATAACTGTTTAGGCTCTGTATCTCTATTATCACTAGGGCCTGTTTGACTGGGGCTCTGTGAAGTCTGTTTAGGTGTGGTAATACGTGTTAAACTGGTAAAGCTTTTGGTTTTTAGAAGTTCTTCAATTTCCTCTAAAGTACCAGGGATGATGGGAGAGTTTTCTCCATCTGCTGAAAAACCCATAGCATTCCAATGACTTTGATTGTCCTTAATTCTAGGGCATGACTCTGAACTGATGGTCAAGGGACTTTGAGATTCAAAGTTAGAGTCAGGATTGGGAAAGTGACACAAGTTGCTTCTGCGTTGAAAATCGCCAGCCAAAATTTGCTCCCGAAGTTTCTTTTTAATGTCTTGCTCATTGTTTTTCTTCTCAGTTTGTTTTGAGTTACTTGTGGCAGGACTAGGTTGACTCTCAGGGAGGAAGGTTTGTGTCACAGGGTTTATATTGGCAGCATTACTCTCTGTGTGATAGATCTTAATGCGAATATCACTTGGATTGTTTGTTGGTTTCTCCAAAATTGTATTTGGCTGTTTTTTTTTTAGGACTTGAGAGAGTAGCGGGGTCGGACATCTATTACCAGACAAGGTATTAAGTTTTGACTGATGTAAATGTGTATTGTATGAGCCAACTTCTCGCCGAACCCCTCCCATATGCTGAATGACAGAGCTACTTGGATTATTCAGCCGGTAGGAAGCATTCGAATTTTGAAACTGTGAAACCTCAGGCTGAACAAAAAGATCGTCCATATTTGACGCTGTCATAATTTGCTTGAGAATGTCATGGTTTGTTTCACCGTTAATATAAGCTGGCAAATTTTCTTGGCAATTCTGAGAGCTGTAGGTTTTTTGTTCAACTGGGCCATGTTTTTCAAAAGTGTGAGGTTTGCTGTAATAAGACGCACGTGGATTATAAGAAAGATTGGATTGAGGATTGTTAACAGTTTGCTCTGAATTGAGCAGATCAAGAAATGATGTTGGTAGGTCTGTGTTCAGTACTGTCTCTTCATATGGTTTACAGGATGTACGCTTAGACAAATGTCCTCCAAGGGATTTGGAACTGTTAAATTCTCTATAACATCGTGAACAAATAAATTTCCCATCTCTAATAATAGCTGGCCATTTAGTCCTACTTTTTCGAACTGGTTTGGTCTTGGCAGAGTTATCTTCTGAAGTAGATGGTCGCTGCTGAGGTTGGCTGGATTGGATATTTGACAGTGCAAGATTTTGCTGCTCTGACTTAGTGTTTTCAATCTGTCTCGAGACTTTTTGCAAAGCTGGGGAAGAAATGACTTGACTATCCTCTTCAGTCTTAATCTTAGAAAGTAAAAGAGGTTGAAAACTACTTTGCACACGTAATGCTGGAAGGGATGCTGTTGCAATGTTGCTTGACTTTTTAGGAATGCAAGATGGGCCTTTAAGTGCCAGGGGCGCATTATTAGATTTCACGTGCATTGTTGAATGTATTTGGGAAGAGGCACCATCTAAAATTTGCGTATTTTGATAAGCGGGTGACCATGCTGGTTGGCTTCTTTCTTGTTTTATTGCCTGATTTTTAGGTTGGTCAACATTGGTAGCAGCTGTTCTGTAAATAGGTTGAGAACCACTTTGCGTGCTTGATGACATTAGGGAATCTACTGTAGACCGATTTGGGTCTGATTCCAATGGAATATAGGAATGACCTTTAGATGGCAAGGATGCATCAGTTATATCAAAATGTCCAGTTGAACATATTTGGGAAGTTGCGCTGTTTACAATTTGCTTGTTTTGGATGGTAAAGGACCACTTTTGCTGGCTTTCTTCTTGGGTTTTTGTCTGACTTGACTTTAATTGGTCAGTATTTATAGAGGCCGGCCTGTAGAAAGTTTGAGAACTACTTTGTATGTTTGACACCAGAAATGAATCTACTACATTGTTGTTTGAGTTTGACACTTCAGGAATACAAGCTGTACCTTTAGTTGGCAGGGGTGCGCTGGTAGAATCTACTTGCCTTGTTGAGTGTATTTGGCAAGGGTCACTTTTTAGGATTTGTTCATTATGAGAGGCTGGTGACCAGTTTGGCTGGTCTTGGGTTTCAGATGGATTTGCCTGGTTTGGATGGCCTTTTAACTGAGAGACCACAATACGATTTAAAACACTATCCATTAAGAGTGAAGCATTCTGGTTAACAGAAGTGGGTGAATGAGACCTTACGGTCTTATAATTTGTAACCATGTTTGTATAAAGAGGAGATTGAATAACATTCGGCCTTACTGTTCCCTGTACTGTGACTTTTTGTTGATTCTCTTGTGACACAGTCATTTTAGGTTTTGAAACCAAAGGTGGACCGGAAATATATGTTACCTTGATTTCACCACGTGGTATTTTTCGTTGTGCGTAAAACTCTGGGTGGGACGTTTTCATATGTTTGGCAACACTTTTGTAACAGCTATAATTTCTTGTGCATGTTTCATAGGCACAATGATATCTCTCTCTCAGAACTGTGCAAGTGGTGGGTTTAGCATTTTTTTCGGACTGGTTTGCAATTAATGGAGTGCCTGTTGGCTTGGGGAGGTTTTCTGTCTGTGGTATTGGTGGTAAAGTCCTATTTACACTAGAGACTGGCTCTGCATTGTAACTCTTTGAGCCACTTTTTATACTGCTAGAGAGTATTTGTAACTGACCGTGTAACAGAGTTTTATCGTGCAGCATTTTATTTATAGTAGCTTCAAATGGAGATACATGCTGATGGTGTTTTGGTTGAGATTGCGTTAAATAATGAGACTGCCTGGAAGAAGAATCCTTGTGACCATGTGGCTCAATTGACTGAAAATGAGTTGGCTGAATGACAGAGTTGCTTACAATCTGACCGTTCTGGCTGATGGAACCTTCACCTTTGTCAACAGCTCTGACCTCATAGCAATCCACAGTTTCAATAGGTGTTTGGGAGCTTTTGAGCAAACTTTCAAGGGTCTCTGGTCTACCAACACTAACACTTTCAGGTTCACACTTCACTCTGGTACACTCTTGGTCATTTAGTGGAGCTTGATCAGGAATTGTCTGTGCCAAAACTGAAGAGCTATTTTGCAAATTTAGCAATATTTGCTCAGGAGGAGGAACTTCTTGCTCATTTTTAGTGGTATGACCCATATGGTGCAAATCCAGTTGTTGTTGTGTATGAAAAACCTTTCCACAGTCCACAAATTTACATGTAAAGGTTTTATAATGCTGTGCCTCATGGTCATAGAGCTTGAAAGCATCATTAAAAATCTTGCCACAGTTAGGGAACATGCATCTAGCCTTAAAAGAAGTGTGTGTTTTTCGGTGTACAAGCAGTTCAGTGTTAGCAAGAAAGCTAGCCTTGCAGTTTAGCTGAATACAGATGTATGGCTTTACGCCACAGTGTACCTGTAAATGATCGTTGAGATGGTTGACGTTAACAAAGTGGCGACGGCAGTACTGACAGACCACCTTTTTGCTTCGCATTTCAAGGTAAGACTTAGCTTCCTCATTGTCACCGTGGGCTTTTACATGGGCAATGAGGTTTCTGTAGAATTTGAAGGTCTTTTTGCATGTCCCAACTGGGCACATATTTTCTTCACTGTTCTCTTGCCTGAATCTTGCTTGAACATTTTGAACAGACTCAGAATTATGCCTCTGTGAACTAGCATTTTCTGATACTCGATTTTCTGTCTTGGCTATTAATGCAGCTATAACAGGGGCAGCTGTTTTGGGATTGGCAAGTTTCTTGTTTGTCTTCATTGCAGTTAGCCTATCCTTACAAGATTGTTTGACATGTGACGTAACGTGAGGAGTCAAAGTGTCTTTTGAGGTGAAGGATTCAGCACATATTGGACAACTGTACACCCCACTGATAAAATGAGTCTGTGCATGCCGTATAATTCTGTGGCCTAAAAACTCCTTGTCACAGAGCACACAGTACTGCATGTATGCCTGCCAGTTTCGAAACCTGGCAGATATAAATCCTTTTTCTCTTAGCTTCTTCATTTCTCTGTTTTTCTTTTTCCTGTCCGTTATGTCTGCGAGTTCATATGTGCCACTAACCATTCGCTCAGCACTCTCTAAAAACCCATCGTCAATGCGCACCTCTTCTTCTTCTGCCTCATCAGTATCATTAAGTAAGTCAATAGATGAAACTATGGAAGCCTCCTCACCCATAAGAGCTAGGCAGTGTCGCTTTAGTGTTCTCCAGTCCCAAAACTCAGGGTCAAAAGGCCATTGTGTTTTGAAGACGAGCAGAAGTTCACAGCGCAGCGAGTTTGGAACAGGCATGCTTTCCACCTCCATTTTTTGATCTGGTTCATTGTAAAGTGTCTCCACAGCGTAGTACGAGTCAACGGTGGGCTCCAGGAGAAACTGCGTTAGCTGGCAGGCCCGCTTCACTTCCAGGTCATTGGGAAGCAAACAGGCAATAGTTTTACACACAGTGGCTTTTGTATTTCTATCTTCTGATTGCATCCGGAGAGCCCTAACGCACATTTCAATGCACACTGGCAGGCCCGCCGTATTGATCTGAAAAGGAAAAGTGACAAGTTAAGCTACCGAACAAAGCTGAATTAGTTTAAACAATTAAAGCCAATTCCTTATACATATTACAAACTACAAACACAATATAATACTTTCATTGCTATTCCCAGATTCTCAACCAGCTATGTGGTTTCGCCTTTTTTATCCGAGTCTGGTGTTTCTCTGATTGGTTAACATTACGCCCGTAAACCCTGCCCTTGAAATCAAATGCAAGCAACAGGGTACCAGACTAACTTCTTTGTACAGAATAGGAAAACAGTTAGTCACAGCTGGCCAGGCTACCCTTACATAGGGCTGGGCAATATGGCTAAAAAAAATTTTTTATCTAAATTTTGTCTTAATTTTTCAGATTTTAATAAAAATCATTTTGTCTTTCTAGAGGTAATTTAAATGTATTTATCTTTTTTTTTTTTTTTTGCATAAATCAAAGTTGCTGCGCTGCATAGACACTACGCTGTTACTGTTAATCAGTTTCTTTCCTTCGCTAAACCAAAGCATTTTACAGATAGTATGACTGCGTTCTCTGGGGATTTTTTGTGTCTGCAGTCACTACAGTCATTATTGGACCTGCTTTAGTGCAAGGAGAAGCATTAGCCACAACACAGAGTGCAGCACAGGGTTAGAGAGTTCATTTGATTCATCGCCCAGCCCTAATCTTACATATAAATGAAAAGTGTAAACTGCTCCAGTTACTGACCTCAGACTGGATGACCTTGATAAGGAACAGGATGTGGTAAACTGTTTTGGAAAGCAAAGACATCTGACAGCATTTGTCCAGAAAAGCCTTCTCTGATGATTCAAGTCGCTTCAGCAACTTGCTCCAGAACAAAGTGAGCTCCCTGGTAGAAGAAAGGCATGTAAAGCCAGATCAATTTTTATATAATTACCATTTAAGTTGGACATTTTGAAAATAATCCAGGACTGGATGATCTGGCCTGCTGTTAAATTTTAACTAATGTAAAAATTTTACAAAAACTTTGAAACAAATATACAGCTCTGGAAAAAATTAAGAGACCACTGGTGGAGAGCATGCCAAGAAGCATGAAAGCTGCGATTCAAAAATCAGGGTTATAATCACCAAATATTGATTTCTGAACTCTTAATTTCTGAACTCATAATTTCTGAAAAGTTAATTAGGACAATAATTAGTATTGTATAAAAATGAATATGAACTTATTTTTTTTTCCATTATTTCAAGTCTGACAACACTGCATCTTTTTTGTTATTTTGACCAGTTGTTGCTGTCGGCAAATAAGTGGTCTAAATTACAATATTTTGATTTGGAATTTGGAAAAAATGTTAGTAGTTTACAGAATAAAACACAAATGTTAATTTTACCCAAACACATTCCTATAAATAGTAAAACCAGAGAAACTGATAATTTTGCAGTGGTCTCTATTTTTTTCCAGAGCTGTATGTATATGTAATATATCTAAAAATAAAAGAAGACAGAAGACACGAGTCAGTAAAAAAATTGCATTTGAAGTACTACAAGAGGAAAAGGTTGATGGTAAATATAAACATAACATGGTATAGCTGTTGTATATTTTTTAAGCAAATAAAGAGGAACAGAGCTAGCATCAACTCCCATGTTGGTCTATCCAACCCACTAACAGCAATGTGGACAAGATTAGCATCATTGTAGTGCCTTAGTGTACTTTCTTACCATGCACAGTAAGTGTCAGCCTGCAGAAGCTGGCGGGTCAAGAAAGTAGAGCATAAAGTGAAAGCTGCCTTTTCATCACCATCAGACTCTAGGTTGCAGATCATCTCCAAAACATCACGACAGTCCACAGTTGAAATCTGTACAATATCATCAGAATAAGAACTAAAAACATGTCAAAGCCAAATCAATGTTTATGTGTTTTCAAGGTAGTCTTGCCTCTCCCATTAGCTGATCATGTTCTGAGGTAGCACAAAGGCAGACAAGATACATCTGCTTGAAATTTCCCTTTCCTTCAAAGGAGGCACTCTCTGAGCATGTTTTTGCCAGCAGGGCAGCCTTCTCCAGCTGGTTGTCTTTTATCAGCTGTTTTACTCTCATCTCCAACAGCCGCTGCCCCTCCTGAACCATGAACTCTCCAACTAAAACCCAAAGGAGATATTACTACATTTAGTATGGGTTTCAATACAACATTTCAATAATGATTTTTTCATGTTTCATGGTGGAACTCACTTTGTTCTGTGTGTATTTTTTCTCCAGACAAGAGGCCTTGTAATACGGGGCTGGTCCAAATCCCTTCTTGCTGGCCCAGAGCACACAGCATGGATAACTGGGCAATTCCATTTTCTTGGAGTTTGCTGTGTGAAAACTGAACAAAAATGCTACATTCAGTTTTTTTAAATACAAACATTAGATTTGAGTAAGTTTTACAATCAACAAAAATCGCACATAGCAATTAGGGCTGTGCAATTAAGCGCAAAACAATCACAATTTCTAAATGGCATTTGGCTGCAATTTCATTAATTTATATTTTAATTTAGAGTTTCCGTTAGCAATGGCCAAAATAAAATTGCTATTTTAATATATTTTAAAAAAAAGGTAAAAGATTGCAATATTATTTTGTCCATATTGCACTGCCCTAAAAGCAAGACCAATGAACAGCTCATCAGCTGTTAAAGGTTATGTCAGACACACAACTTTAATATAAGAAACAGAAAAATAAATCAACAGACTAGCTACAGGTGATGCAGCATCCTTTTGTCAACGTTATCAAGTATCAGTGAAGGGGTTTCTTTTGAGAAGCAGGGCAGTGCTCAAGTATCTAGTTGTTGTGAGATATGGGTTCAAAACATCCAATAGTTCTTCTGGATTTTTCCAGGATCCCAGTCATGGCCATTTCAGAGCGACACTGTTCTGCCCCACTGCTTGGCAGACTCCGCGAGAGTGCGGATTAATTCAGATTAACTGTTTACGAGAACTTCTAAAACAATCCTATAGCGTCAGTTCTAGGGTCAGCTTGAACGTGAAAACCGTGAACAAAAAACAGAGGTACGTATTGAACTTGGGGCATTTGCAGATTTCATTGTCTGTTTAATCAACAATTATGCAGACTGACTGATTTAAGCAGATAATTATTTGTCTTATCCTAGCATTTTATTTTTTGACTCACTCTATTCTGTTTGTGGTCTGTACAAAGGCAGGAGAACACAGGTCACCCATCTGACAGTGACAGCTGTTGTCCGAATATGAGACTTACTATGCAATAACCCTAACAATGAACTCATTGTTCAATCATTATTTTTATGTTTTCTTTAACTAACTACCTAAAGAGTTAAGGTTAGTGTCTGCTTTGCTTTATTTTAAAGGGTTAGTGGGAGAGGTGGATGTTCCCCGCCCGCTGTCACTAGATGTAGTGGTGGACAGGTGTGGACAGTCTTGTGCTTCAGAAAATGCAGTTTTAACATGCTACAGGACTTCAGAAGTCCCGATGAATGACACACACTGCAGTCCACACCTGCACTAATCCTCAGTAGGTCTCCACTGGGGAACAGCTGCCCCAGGCCCGGCAGTGCTCTTACCGGGCACAGTTTATCTAGTTCTCGATGACAGATCTGTGTCTTCGCTGTTGCCCAACTTCCTGTCACTTCAGCCAATGGGCGTTGAGCCCGCCCCACGTAAAAACAAGGTCAGAAACAATGATGAAAAAAAATTAATTGTAAGTGTAAAAACTATTTTTTTTTTTATTTAAAAAAAAAAAAAAATTTCGTTTACGGTTATAAAGTTACAGTTATTATGTTTTTTATTTTTATAATTATATTTTCTTTGGTTACAGTTCCATGTTTACAATTTTGTTTTTGTGCATGTTGAAGCTGACCCTAGTTTGACGGCATACAATTCACATATAACTGACATGACTTATTTCTGCGCTTTTAAGATGACAGATGATTAAAATATACTAGGGATGGCACAATTATCAATACAGTATTGTACCCTTCGATACACCTTTCACGGTTCAATACGCGTTGGTAAATTTTGGTTTGTTTGTTATTGTGTAAAATTCATAGTCCCCGTCTGTTTCTCTTTAGTTGGCTGGGTGTGTGTGCCTGTTGCTTTAAATCATTTGGGATTAAGGAACATCTCTGTGACTGAACAACCAATCACAACTCTCTATGGGCTGATGACAAACAATATGAACGGCGGTGCTTTACAGTTTAGACAGCACACCTGCCTTGGCAAAACTTGCCCCTTGACAAGACTACAGAAGACCCACTGGATTAAACTAATATCCAGCAGCTCAGCGGCCTATTGGGCTTCAAATGAGCGTGGCCTTCTCAAGCCAGCTGCATTACAGGGCTCTGCGGTGCAAGTGAAACTACTTTCACTGTAATGTCCTGCTCTTTCTTGGTGTCTGGTCTGATAGTTAATAAACGTTTAATACGCACGTGTTAATGCTTTGAGTAAAATGAAGACAGTTTTAAAAATACAACAGCCTGTTTCTTTAAAATCCACTCACAATGACTACACCTAGTTTAATTAATATCAAATAAAATATAATAACGGTTCTACTGAACCAAACCAAAACAAAAAACGTAAGCAAAAACAACGGGGTACATATAGAAACGTGGAGTGGCTGTATTGTTGCATCCCTAAAATGTAGAAACTTCCGCTTAACCGCCAAATGCAATGACAGCTTATATTGCGTATACAAAAAAAACAAAACAAAAAAACCTTTATAATCTGACTTCTAGAATCTAACTTTAGGAATCTATAATCTTTATTATCTGTGCCCTTCCCACCCAGTTCACGCCCACCCAGTCCCCCCCTGCTAAACATTTGAGTTATTGTCAAGATATGTTACAAATATTGACTAAATTATTCCAAAAACGTTTATTTTATCCTTTAGGCTTAAGCATAGGCTTATGTGCTCCAAATGGAGTCTAATAAGTTTAATAATGAAAGTTAATTTTATGTCCATCAGATTTAATTTCTTCAAAACCGAGCATAAACACTGAGTAGAAGTCAAATTGAGATTTCACCAGAGGTTTGAATGAAAAGAACTCCCACCCAAGATGTTAAAATGTCTGCATTACCTGGACACATGACTTGAATTCATTCCACAGGTCATCTGGAAACTCTTTCAGTGAAAGCAAGAGTTCCAAGAAACTCCTGTTAAAAAAGAAACCAGGTTTAATTTCTATGTGTAGCCACATATTCAGACAAGCATATTTGATAAACGTCCGATACGTACAGTGACAGCCTCTCCACTACGAGCGGTACATTTTCACACTGCAGGGACAGGTACAGAGAGGTCTCCGCATAACTCTGCAAGGCCGCAATGTACACTTGAACCAAGGGAAGAGGCTCTTCCTCTATTTTCCAGCGCCCTGCGTACTCCAGGAGTGTCTACAACCAAAGATTTAGAACATTTCAACATGTTTTCAGTGCCTTATCATTTCAACTTTCTCAGTATCTGTGTCCCGAACTTTTGTACTGTACTAAATGTTATGATGTGTCTGCATTAATGTTTAGCATGTCAAACTGATTACACAGATGCAACAAGTCAAAGTATAGTTAAGATAGTATGAAGGTAATCTTAATGTTGCCTAATGTTTATTTTTTGTTTAATTTGTTTTATTTTTTTTTTCTGAAGTGACCAAGTTTTTAAGGATTTTTTAAGTTTTTTTCAGGACCACAGACTGAGTGAGGGACATTAAACTATCTATGAAACTGTCACACTGATGTTAGTGTAACAAATATAACCGCATTATTTATATACACACACACACACACACACACACACACACACACACACACACACACACACACACACACACACACACAGAGAGTTTAATTCACACTAGGTTGAACAGTGATAAAAATGGTTTTGGGTTACTTTCAGATTTGATTACTATTTAACAAATGTTTGATGGTGTTGACAAATTGCAGCTACACAACTGTAAAACCTTATACGTCAATAAGAATCCACTCTGCCTTGATATGATATACTGTTAAGTGTTAATTTTCAAAATTTGTTTTTTTGGGGGGAATATTTAAGCTAATTTATTGGACATAATTGAAATCCTGTCCTTGGAAATGCCATTTTCACGACGTGCTCTGATGTTGTCGTTTTACCTACACAGTGGTATACAATCCCATTCACAAAAAAAATTTAAGGAATAATATTGATCACAAAGTGTTTCGGAAATTGTCCATCAGAGCAGATGCCCCGGTCTCAGAGCAGAACCTCTGGAAGCCGTCCTTGCTTTTGGCCTCGTATTATGCACTATTCTACCGGGATAAATCCTGCAAAGGCGTGCGTTCCATTTGGCACGTACACACGCGTAACACACCGCAGGAAAACACATTCTCTTTCTGCACATCAATACCGATTACAGACTTCTTATTGTACGGGCTGACCTAGGATTTGTCTAAGTTTCTCTCATCTAAGACAATACACGATACCGACAAGAGCAGAGGCAATCAGTGAAATGACCAGGACGTGCACAGAAGCTAAACAAACAAAGCTAAAGGCGTTAAGATAGCTGCGTTCTGCAGGCAGCTTAATAGTCAATCACACAAATATACGCACATGCGTGAATGAAAGCTCTGCATCAAATATATCCACAACCACGTCTGTTAGAATCCAGGCATTAGCAGTGCATTTGCTACTACATCAATAGTAGAAAGACATAACCATCTATTAGCCAAAATATGCTAGAAGCTACGCTATGGACTGTCAACAAACAGGTTGTTGTGACTCTGTCTTTACACATGTACTTCACTTTCAGTGATTTGGCAGAATAAAACCGTCCGGAGGGCAGAACACCAGTCTGTCCGCTACACCGCCTTTCCTCCAAATCCCCTCCCGAGGCTCACTGAGAGCAGACGGAATGCTCAGGCTAGGCGCTAGCTCACTGACCACACACGGGAGAGAACTTACCCGACAAAAGTCTTGGCAATAATTAAAGGAAGACTGGACCGGAGAGTCCTGGCTCTCTTTAATCGTGGCCTCCTGTAGTTCTTGTAAGCGTTGTTTAAGTCCTACTATCACAACATTAACATCATTTTCAGGACCACGGTCTTTCTCGGCCTCTTCGTCCGCCATCTTCACACCCAACTTCAGCGCGTAGCTCTTTACGCACACTGCGCAGCTCTGTGCGTAGTGACGTCATGTGCTCTAGGCTACTCAAGAGGCCACTGCATTACAAAGGGATTCCTGTGTTTTCCCTATGTGCCATAGGTGGGTGAATATGGGCTGCGTCTTATTTCCCAAAACATGCCCCCGTGATGCCTCTACTCCCCTCCTCAGTCCCGCACGCAGAAGAGCCACCAGAGAGGAGAGAAGGAGAAGAGATGAGTGAAGGCGATGGGACGTCCTGTCTTAAGGAGCATCGCCTGCAGCAACATCAAAGGTTTTCAATCATCCAAGTCCTTTTGAAAACAAGGGTGAAAGGTTGAAAACTTAAACAACAGCTTCACAAAAGAATCTTGGTGGAGCTGAGTCCACCTCCACCTCAGAGAGAAAGGGCTCTCCTTTGAGGACAGCAATGTCTGAATTTTGGCCAGATGGTTTGCGAGAGGTGTGAAGGAAGCCATTTTTGTTCAGATGGGAGAAAAGCCCCCTCTGAACAAAGGAGGTGGCCTCAGATTCATGTTGCCTAGTATTTATAACAGTGTTTTAAAGCCTAAATCAAATCATTTTCACTCTAGAACAACAACAACATCTGAATGGAACAGTGTCACTAACAACTCACCTGAGCTTGTAACGACTTTCACATCAGGAGTCACACTGTTCTTTCACAGCTAACAATTATGAGACCAGAACAGCCTGATAATCATTAATAACAACTCACATCTACTGTTGTCAGGATACTTGAAATTTGAATCCTTAATACAATACCTTAAAAATGTTAATATTACAATACAAAATAACTGAGGCTGTGTATTTTTTTAAATCTTTTAAATAAAACATATATATAACTAGTCAAGAATAGGACAAAAGGCCTTTTTTTACATAAGCAAAAACTGGTCTGTTAAGTCTCTGCATCATTTCAGTTTGCATAATACTTTTGTTGTTCAATTATAGCTGCTGGTTTAGACTGTGAGGGTTTAGATTTTGTTGCAAGTTGGGTCTTCTCAGCTTATTATTATTATTATTATTATTATTATTATTATTATTATTATTATTATTATTATTATTATTATTATTATTATTATTATAATGTTATAATAAAATTTTGTATTTTGGCATTTGACCTGAACCATAATTCAACAAGTTTTTTTAAATTGATGTTTAGTAGTTACGTATGTGTTAATGAACAAAACTGTAAAAAGCTTGATTTGATTGTTGAAAGAGTAAAAGGCAGTTATACAAATTATGTTCATATTAGATAATAATAAAATAGATTTGTAGTCTTTTGTACTGCATACATTATACATAGGTACAAGTTTTTAGCTGATGACCAACCTATACAAAATCTAGACTGGACACCAGGTCACCCTAAACACCCAGGCATTGTTATAAAAAATATTCATGTAATGACCCATAATGCTTACAAAAAATTAAATACATGGAGTAGCTAGAAGGTATAATAATATTTTGATCACTTGTCAGTGACTGCTTGATTTACTAATGTTTTCTATTTTATCACTACATTTAACCACAATGGTTATAGCCTGCCAAGCTTTTAGTTGCATTTTGAATGCTATATTATAAACTTAAAACAAGTAATCAAGAATACTAGTATTTGAGCAACCATTTAAATGTGATCTGGACTTTTTATGTGAAAAGTTAATATTTGGGGCCGGTGTGAATTGGATTGGGTGGCAGTCAAAGACGGGGGCCTCGGCGACCCAATCCCCGGACACAGAATCTGGCGCTAGGGACATAGAATGTCACCTCACTGGTGGGGAAGGAGCCCAAGCTTGTGCGGGAGGTTGGGAGATACCGACTAGAGACAGTCTGGCTCACCTCCACGCACAGCTTGGGCTCTGGAACCCAACTCCTCGAGAGAGGCTGGACTCTCCACTACTCTGGAGTTGCCTGCGGTGAGAGGTGGTGGGCAAGTGTGGGCTTACTCATAGCCCCTTGGCTCAGCCGCCATGTGTTGGAGTTGGATAGGGGATAGGTCTCTCACTGTTGTTTGTGCGTATGGGCCAAATGGCAGTGTAGAGTACCGGGCCTTCTTGGAGTCTCTGGGATGGGTCCTGGAAAGTGCTCCGACTGGGGACTCCATTGTTTTACTGGGGGACTTCAAAGCTCACGTGGGCAGCGACAGTGAAACCTGGAGGGGCATGATTGAGAGGAATGACTCCCCGATCTGAACCCAAGCGGTGTTCTGATATTGGACTTCTGTGCTAGTCACAGTTTGTCCATAACGAACACCATGTTCAAGCATAAGGGTGTCCATCAGTTTACGTGGCACCAGGACACCCTAGGCCAGAGATCGATGATCGACTTTGTAGTTGCTTCATCTGACCTCTGGCCGTATGTCTTGGACAAGATTGGAGATCTTCAACTCCCACCTTCGGCAGAGCTTCGACCAGATTCTGAGGGAGACATTGAGTCTGAGTGGACCCTTTTCTCCAGCTAAATTGTCGACGCGGCCACTCAGAGTTGTGGCCGTAAAGTTACCGGTGCCTGCCATGGGGGAAACCCCCGATCCTGGTGGTGAACACCAGAAGTAAGTGTCACGACTCTGGCTCAAGGAGTCAATGACAAAAAGGGGAGACCACACAATATAAGGAAGATAAGTACATTTATTAATTAAATAAGAAATAACATGACTGTGTTAATCAGTGTGAGTGCAATGTTGTGTGCATATGATGCGTGAGTATGTAGAATAACAAAAGGCAAAGGTCCAGAAAGCAGCCAGGGTGATGGAACCAAAGAGAGAGGGAGAAGCCATCATCTCAGGCCCTTTTAAAGGCCATCTCCAGGTGTGGACTTGATTAGCCCCACCCACCACTTCCTGAAACACAGGAACAAGGACAACAGCAAAAGACTTTCAGAATAATGCTACCCCTGGCTGTCACATAAGGGATGCTGACAAGCTGAAGAAGGAGACCTATCGAGCCTGGTTGGCTCTTGGGACTCCTGAGGCAGCTGATGGGTACCGGCAGACCAAGCGGGCTGCAGCCTGGGTGGTTGTGGAGGCAAAAAAATCGGGTCTGGGAGGAGTTTGGTGAGGCCATGGAGAAGGACCTACCGGTCGACCTCGAAAAAAATTCTGGCAAACCGTCCGGCACATCAGGAGGGGGAAGCAGTGCCCTGCTAACGCTGTTTACAGTGGTGGTGGAAATCTGCTGACTTCAACATTGTTGGACGTTGGAAAGAATACTTCAAGGATCTCCTCAACCCCACCGACAGGTTTTCCACTGAGGAAGCAGAGGCTGAGGGCTCAGAGGTGGATGAGTACCTCAAGTCTCTGGATGTTGTGGGGCTGTCTTGGCTGACACACCTCTGCAACAATGCATGTTGTTTGGGGACAGAACCTCTGGACTCACAGACCACCCCTCTTTTCAAGAAGGGGGACCAGAGAGTGTGTTCCACCCACAGAGGGATCACACTCCACCGCCTCCCTGGGAAAGTCTATGCCAGGGTACTGGAGAGGAGAATGCAGCCGATAGTCGAACCTCGGATTCAGGATGAACAATGCAGTTTTCGTACCGGTCGTGGAACACTGGACCAGCTCTATACCCTCTCCATGGTGCTGGAGGGTTTATTGGAGTTTCCCCAACCAGTCCACATGGGTTTTGTGGAACTGGAGAAGAGATTTGAATGTATCCTTCATGGCACCCTGTAAGAGCTATTCAGTTCCTGTATGACTGGAGCAACATGCACTTGTTCCCGGTGCATGTTGGACTCCGGCAGTGCTGCCCTTTGTCACCGGTCCTGTTCATTATCTTTATGGACAGGATTTCTAGGCGCAGCCAGGGGCCGGAAGTAGTCTGGTTTGGGGACCACAGGATCTCGTCTCTGCTTTCTGCAAATGATGTTGTCTTGTTGCTCCATCAAGCCAGGACCTTCTGTGTGCACTGGGACGGTTTGCAGCTGAGTGTGAAGTGGCTGGGATGAGGACTCCAAGTCTGAGACCATGGTTCTCAGTTGGAAAAGGGTGGCCTGCCCCCTTCAGGTTGGTGGAGAGCTCCTGCCAGAAGTCGAGGAGTTTAAGCATCTTGGGGTCTTGTTCACGAGTGAGGGAAGGAATAAGCGTGAGATTGACAGACGGATCGGTCCAGCTTCTGCAGTAATATGGTCGATGCACCTGTCTGTTGTGCCTAAGAAAGAGCTGAGCTACAAGGCAAAGCTCTCGATTTACCGGTCGATCTACGTTCCTACTCTCACATATGGTCATGAGCTTTGGGTCACTACCGAAAGAATAAGATCCCGAATACAGCTTTCTCCACAGGGTGGCGGGGCGCTCCCTTAGAGATAAAGTGAGGAGCTCGATCACTGGGCAGAAGCACAAAGTAGAGGATGGAATCCATTGTTAGTGATATGAAGGGTGTCAATATCAAAAACATAGACACTTCCCAAAACTCTCACATATGGCCTGAGCTTTCTGCAGCTCTATTTAGCAATACAGATAATTCAAACTCTCACTTGTTGTGGATTATATGAAAAAGAAATCAAAACAGATTGAGAGATTTAACCATTGGTCAGAATGATGATAAAGCCCAAAACAGTACAAACCCTTTAGTACAAACCTATCAAAATGTTGATAGTAACACAGATGGCAAAAATGCTGACAATCGTGATGGTAAAAATAAAAACAAAAGGTATGCTGATAGGAAAAAAAACAATTAAAATTAAAGCCGCAAGCGGCGATAAAGGCCCTCGCCTCCCTTGCGACCGCGGGGACACATGTACTCGGAGGAATGCATTTCGTGCTAGCATAAACTTCACGATAATGTCAAATAACCGGGCCTGTTCCTCTGCTTGAATCTTCTTCTTCTGGAGCCTGCTTCATCATCTTGGGCCTTTGCTACTGCTGGGGCCTGCTACACCACCTTGTATTTAGAGTTAAAGGTCTCCACATTCCCTGGTTTTCCTGGGATCTGTCTGAACTTATAAAAATAATAGATTATGTTTGGGCTAAGGCGAGAAAAACAAAATACTGACTGGAGATTTGCTCAGAAATCTCTGCACCCGCCTGTTAAAAAGTAAAAATGTAAATATTACTTGTCTAAAAACAAGTTTACAAGTTCCAAAAGATTCTGAAGAGCTTTCCAAGGCTCTAGTCTTGGCTCCAAAGGAAGGATCCTGGCATTTTGTAAATGGCATTTATTTCCCAAAGAAATGGCTGCCTCTTCACAGGCTCATTACGACCACAGCCGTAAATGTATCAAAAAACAAAATGACAACTTTGGTTGGCACTCGTGTCTAGATAATACTCAACAAATTTGGGGCCTTTTAGAAAAAAACACATTGGGTTTAATCTTTTGACCTGAGGGGTACGATTTAGGTGGTCCCGTGTTCCACCCCACCTGGCGGACTTCCTGTTGAGTTTAGGCTGTGGCTGTCATAGACTTTTCTGTTTGGCCTGAGGTGTCCTATGGATGTACCAAGTTTCATTTTTCTACGTTGGAAAAAATTACTTTCACTTTCCATAGGCCGAATGTATTTTCATTTCCCAGGGGTCGCCACTGAGTCATTTCTTTTTATTATTTTTTCAAATACTTAAGATACATCAATATTTCGCCAGGCTTAAGTTTTGTGGCCAATAAAATTTACGTTTTGCGCACATTTACTGGGTCAAAATTAAGGATAATTTTGCAGAAAAATTTGCAGAAAAATAAAAATTAAATAAAAATATAAATTGAGCAAAAACAACAAGAAAAGGCATTGTCTATTTTGCACACAAGTGTTTAGCTCATTTTGCCTAAGTTTGGTGTTTGTGGAATGAAGCAGCTATTTTCTGTCAATTTTTAAAAGTGAGGTGTATTCTAAGCCAGTTCACATTTTCAATTCAAAATGGCTGCCTTCTCGTGTGTGATAGGGTGTGGTCGCCATTGGCTTTTATGTTCATAATCCCATGCTGGATGTGTGTACCAAGTTTCATTTGCCTAGGACAAACTAAAATTTTCCCTCCCCATTGACTTTTTCCACATATTTGCGCCGTTGCTATGGCAACACATTTATAAATAGGGGGTGGTTGTCATTGGCTTTTATGTTCGTCATGACATAAGAGATGTGTGTACCAAATTTCATGTCTCTATGACAAACTAAATTCTTGGGTCCCATTATAAGTTTGTAGGGGGCGCTAGAGGGCCATTTCTAAAGCTAACCCTTTTATTTACATATCTTTGTGTTCAGGTCATGAATGTGCACAAACGCCTTTTTGGGTCCAACTTGATCCGAGAAGGCGTTTGAGAGTTAAGGGATATTTTATTTTCACAAAAATGGCTGCCTCGTTACAGGCTTGCCACACCCACACCCGATAAGATATCAAAAACAAAATGACAACTTTGGTTGGCACATGTGTCTAGATGATACTCACCAAAATTGGGGCCATTTAGATGAAAACACATTGGGTTTAATCTTTTGACCCGAGGGCTGCGATTTAGTTGGTCGCGCATTTCACCCCACATGGTGGACTTCCTGTTGAGTTTAGGCTGTGGCTGTCATAGACTTTTCTGTTTGGCCTGAGGTGTCCTATGGATGTACCAAGTTTCATTTTTCTATGTTGGAAAAAATTACTTTCACTTTCCATAGGCCAAATGTATTTTCATTTCCCAGGGGTCGCCACTGAGTCATTGCTTTTTATTATTTTTTCAAATACTTAAGATACATCAATATTTCGCCAGGCTTAAGTTTTGTGGCCAATAAAATTAACTTTTTGCGCACATTTACTGGGTCAAAATTAAGTACAATTTTGCAGAAAAATTTGCAGAAAATAAAAAAAAAAATAAAAATATAAATTGAGCAAAAACAACAAGAAAAGGCATTGTCTATTTTGCACACAAGTGTTTAGCTCATTTTGCCTAAGTTTGGTGTTTGTGGAATGAAGCAGCTATTTTCTGTCAATTTTTAAAAGTGAGGTGTATTCTAAGCCGGTTCACATTTTCAATTCAAAATGGCTGCCTTCTCGTGTGTGATAGGGTGTGGTCCCCATTGGCTTTTATGTTCATAAGCCCATGCTGGATGTGTGTTCCAAGTTTCATTTGCCTAGGACAAACTAAAATTTTCCCTTCCCATTGACTTTTTCCACATATTTGCGCCGTTATGGCAACACATTTATAAATAGGGGGTGCTTGTCATTAGCTTTTATGTTCGTCATGACATAAGTGATGTGTGTACCAAATTTTATGTCTCTATGACATACTAAATTCTTGGGTCCCATTATAAGTTTGTAGGGGGCGCTAGAGGGCCATTTCTAAAGCTAACCCTTTTATTTGCATATCTTTGTGTTCAGGTCGTGAATGTGCACAAACGCCTTTTTGGGTCCAACTTGATCCGAGAAGGCGTTTGAGAGTTAACAGATAATTTATTACCACAAAAATGTCCGCCTCGTTACAGGCTTGCCACACCCACACCCGATAAGATATCAAAAACAAAATGACAGCTATTGTTGGCACATGTGTCTAGATGATACTCACCAAATTTGGGGCCATTTAGACAAAAACACAATGAGTTGAATCTTTTGGCGTAAGGGGTGCGATTTAGGTGGCCGTGCCTTTCACCCCACATGGCGGACTTCCTGTTGAGTTTAGGCTGTGGCTGTCATAGACTTTTCTGTTTGCCCTGAGGTGTCCTATGGATGTACCAAGTTTTGTATTTCTACATTGGAAAAAATGTACTTTCACTTTCCATAGGCCCAATGTATTTTGACTTTTCTAGGGGTCGCCACTGAGTCATTTTTCATATTTTTTTTTCGGGGACTTCAAATACATAAATTTTTCGCCGACCTTGAACATTGGGCCCAATAAAAATGACTTTTCGTGTATGTTCACTGGGTCAAATTAAGGATCATTTTGCAGAAAAAAAAAAAAAAAAAAAAAAAAAATAATAATCCGAGCAAAAACAATAGGCCCTCCCGGCTATCACCGGCTCGGGCCTAATAAATAAATAAATAAATAAATAAATAATCCGAGCAAAAACAATAGGCCCTCCCGGCTATCACCGGCTCGGGCCTAATTAAGGTGATGGCAAAACAGACGACCAAGATGCTGCTTATAACAGAAATGAAGACCAACATGATGATGAAGTAAACAATTAAGAGAATGTAACTCATCATACAATGAAATGTCAGGTTACATTCAAAACTTCCAAGTTGATTCTTTTTGTGTGCACATGTACACTGAGAATGTTTTTTTGGCGTCATCACACAGCATCTGCGGGAAAGAAAAACTGTGACACTGTACCTATATGCCAAAAGCAATGTTGTATTTAAAATACCGGGACAAAATAAGTGGATGCTATACCCTGACTCCTCCTGGAGTTGGACAAAATCCAAACCCCCCTTTCTTTTGCCTTGGCAGTTTAGTGCTTAGAGGCTTATCTGGGTATTTTCCCTCTCTGGAGTGGTCTAATCTCCATCTATTTTATATGTTGTTCTTTACAAACCACCTCAACAATGTTGTGATTTTATTGATGAGTTTACTGAAATGCTTTCAGTTATCTGCACAGAATTTGAACAAATACACTCACCTAAAGGATTATTAGGAACACCTGTTCAGTTTCTAATTAATGCAAGAATCTAATCAACCAATCACATGGCACTTGCTTCAGTGCATTTAGGGGTGTGGTCCTGGTCAAGATAATCTCCTGAACTCCAAACTGAATGCCAAAAAGGGAAAGAAAGGGGATTTAAGCAATTTTGAGCGTGGCATGGTTGTTGGTGCCAGACGGGCCGGTCTGAGTATTTCACAATCTGCTCAGTTACTGGGATTTTCACGCACAACCATTTCTAGGGTTTACAAAGAATGGTGTAAAAAGGGAAAAACATCCAGTATGTGGCAGTCCTGTGGGCGAAAATGCATTGTTGATGCGAGAGGTCAGTGGAGAATGGGCCGACTGATTCAAGCTGATAGAAGAGCAACTTTGACTGAAATAACCACTCGTTGCAACCGAGGTATGCAGCAAAGCATTTGTGAGCCCACAACACACACAACCTTGAGGCGGCTGGGCAACAACAGCAGAAGACCCCACCAATCATCTCAAGGTATCACCAACAAATGGTAGTACCGAGGATAAGAAATTCAAGGACACACCATTACATTACCACCACCAGCCTGCACAGTGGTCACAAGGCATGTGACCACTATTTGTAGTGGAGATGAATGGTACCCGGTGGGATCAAACAAGGTATCACATGCTCAATTTGCGGAGCACTGTCTCTGCACACTTTTATGATTTTTACACAGGAACAGCCTGCGTAATACACACATACGCAGGAGGAAAAATAGAGACTGAAATACATAGAAGTCTGGTTTAAGTTCTCAAAAATGTATTTAATGATAGTGATATAAACATGAAATATATAGTATTTACATGACTAAACTGAAATGAAACAGACTGGGACAAAGTGTGCCAAAGTGTGTATTTTCAAAATATCGCCTAATCTGTCTGTACTAAAATCTCTTGAGTTTTATTCTGCTTCACATTATCAGTTTAAAACTTTGCAGGGATAATGTTAACATATTTTATTTACATGTTATGAAGTAAAGAAGTTGCAACAGCAGCATTCCAAAGAGTTACTCATCATAAAATACATAATTTTTTTTAGGCGGAACAAAAACAAATACATTTTAGCTTGTGTGCCATCTTTATTTTCTCTTTAGTAACACATACTCATATGATAACACTTTTTAACAAATCTCCACATTGTTCCCTTTACAATGACACCAAAATTATTCAAATACACCTTATGGTTGCTGAATATATAGTCATTTCTTTATGTGTATGGATTTTTCGAGCAGTGGTCTTGAAAATAGGCCTCGGGCTTAAAGGACTAAATGGGATTTATATTATTTTTGGATACACTGGGTACATTTTAGGATTTTATTGCTTATTTTGTGCAAAGTTTTTGTTCATTTTAGTTTTATTGTATTTGTGTGTGTTATTTGTGGTTTTGCCACATTGGCCAATTAATGCCAGTCTATGTTTTTGTACTTTATATCATCTCTGGGTCTCAATTATTACAATTTGGACAATTCAATAGAGGTTTGAACGTGGTTTAGATAAACAAACTCAAACACCCCTCCATTCTCATTAAGGTCACTTATAGGGTGGTGAAGGTACATTACCAATTTCCAAAAATGGAGAAAAAAAATGGAGTTGTGAGTTGACAGACGATATGTGTGCATTGACAGATAATGAAAGATGAGAGGGTGGGTCATATTCATCCGACAGTCCATTGGGTATTCTGACAAGGTACATTTGACTCTCTGTGGTTCATTGAAGCAAAAACACCTCTGGTTGCACCTCTGGTTGTTCATTGCACAGCTGAAACTACAGAAAGTCTTTCACTAAAAATGTAGGTTTCATGTATGTGTATATTAAGAGATGCAGTCATCAATCAATCAATCACCTTGTGTGGAAGAATAAGTAGCTAGAGGGCCTTTGGAGGAGGACAGAGAGTCTGGTGAGAGCCATTACCTACACATTTGTATGAATTTTGAGCATAAAAAATGGCTGACTGTGGTTAGTATTTTAGTGTTAAGTGAGTGTTAAATCTTTAGAAATGTCTCTATTTATTGATATTTAACCTTTTATTTATCCTGAAAAGTCCCACTGAAATTACTAATCTCTTTTGCAGGGGAGTCCTGGCCCCGTCTGTGAGAGACTAACAGCTTCTTTATAAATTCTTGGAACTAAGAGATACTGAGTATGTCTAAGTGACGATGAAGGTGTAAAATGAAACTCAATATTGATTTAAATATAAAGAATAATAATAATTAAAAATAAATTGAAACCAGTGATATTGCTGTCTGTTTCAGCATATTAAGTCTTTCATATGGTACAATGCTGTGTTTGGTGGTGGGGTGCACGTGGCAGAGTGACCACGTGGCAAGAAGTTTGTGAGTTCAAAACCCGGCCGACTCAAACATCCTTGGCTGACTCAGGTCTATCTGTGAGGAGTCTGCATGTCCTATCTGTGTTATCGTGGGTTCTCTCCGGGTACTCCGGCTTCCTCCCACTGCCCAAAGACATGTGTGTACAGGTTAACTGGCAACTCTAAAGTGTCCCTAGTGAATGTGAGAGTAAAGGGTTGTCTCTCATTGTCTGTCTCTAAATGTTAGCCCTGTGGCTAACTGGCCACTGTCCAGGGTTTACCCGGCCTAAGGCCCAAAGCTGCTGGGATAGGCTCCAGTCACCCGCGACCCCTAACGGGACAAAGCGGTAGAAAATGAATGAATAAATGATAGAATGTATTTGGTAAGAATATTTCAAAATAAATCTACAGAGGAAGTTAAAAAGAACATTCAGATGTTTAAGATATCAAATGTATTTATTAGTTTGGACTCTTTTTCAGTCTGTTAGAGGTTCAGTGTGGGAGGGAAGTCATACAGACTGTGTGACCTGTTTGACTTTGAAGATAAGAATTCTTTTTTTAATTAAAAATGAAAAGGTGATCAACAAATATTTATGAAAGGCTAAAAGAGGTTAGTAAGTTATTACATTTATTGAAAACGCTTTATTGATTAAAATGTCTAAAAACAGAAACATCCAAATAGGTTAAATCAGGTCCATGGACAATTTCTAAAACAGTTTAAAAGGATTAACAGAACTTTGAAGATGACTGCTATATTTTTGTTCTCTAAATATAGACGGCTGCTATATTTTTGTGTTTTTCAAGCCCAGAAACTAAGAAAAATTAAAAATTTTCATGTTGTTCCTGCATACTTTTTAATATCAGGCTTTGCACACTAGGTGGCAGCATTATTCTTTATACTTATTTTACCAACACATGAAACAAGAATCAAGACTGCTAAAAAATAATATTATTGAATGCTGTCATAATTGACATAATGTAATTGATTAAGAGCTGCAGAATCTTTTGCATTATTTACACATAATTACATGGGAGGTTTCAGCATGCACAGTGTCAGGGATGAATGGTCAGGATTACAGAGTGAACAGATCATTTCAGATAGTCATTAAAAAAAAAAAAATAAATCACACAAGAGTGCTGTGAAGAAATTAGAAACACATATGAAACTAGAGTTGTGCTGAAATGATTTAGAAGGTATAAGAAAATCCACAAAGATTTTGAGGTTGAAATACTCAAATATTATAATAGATCAAATTCTGAACATTTTATGAAACAACATGGCCTGTTCACATCCGTGCTGTGGTCAGTCTAAAACAGACTCTTCAGTACGACGATGCACACTTCTCTAAATACTGCAAATAAATACAATAATATAACATAAAGCATTGTGTTCTTGAATTGGCAAAAGCAATAAAAACAAAACAGATGGAAAAAACATAATACTCAGCAGCAGTGCTTAATTTGAGACAAACACAGAGAGAATATTTAGGGGAGGTATTCCCTCAGCATCGACAAGAAAAAAAGGGAAAGGAAGACATGTTGTTATGAAGACTGCATTATAGCTTTTTGATTCAAAATGATGCCATTTAATTAACTAATTTCAAAAGACTCAAAGATCAGAGATATTGATCAGAGTTGTTGTGTTTAACTAAATAAAGAGGTGCTGGATCCAGTCAAATAGGTCCCAATCCCAATTTAGGAGGTGGGGGAATATGTTCCCCCGTGTTCCCCACAATTTAAGCACTGCAGAGCAGGTTCTAGAATTAATTTTCAGGTAAAACCAGAACAAATCCCTTTGGTCAAGTTGCTTTAGATCATTTTTCCCATTTTTTTCTTTGATTTCTGCTGAATAGGACAATCCCAGACTGACACAAGGCTTTAGTTGAGATCCAGATGGGCCTAATCTTGTGTCCTTGGACTGGCTCTGCTGTAGAGGAAAAGGAGAAGAAGAGCAGAGTGAGTGGGTAAGTGGATTAACAGAGGGAGACAGTGGGCCAGTCCATTCATATTAGGTCAACTGCTCTAAGTAGAGACCACTGGCTGCATTTACACACACAACTGTTACTGATTGTTTCAGTTTGGTTGATGGAAACGAATTGTGCCATGGTTCTGAATGTAGATTTTTCATTTATTCGATCAAACAGATAAGAACCAGACATTCCTGTGTTCTATGGCCTCTAAGTTTCTGTACATTTATCCAAATAAATAAAGTTGGTATGATAGAGATTCTTTAGTGCCACAGCCATAATGGAAAAAAGACATGGACAAAGTGTGACACCGCCCATTGCCAACAGTCACCTGTATTTAAAAATTCCACAGGCGTCACAGTTACTTGTTTTAAAACTGAAAATTGTAAAATGTAGCAATAGGATGATCTCTGAGGATATTTTATTTAAAGAAAGTAAAAACAGATTTAAAACTAGCCAACCCTACATTTTTGTCCCCAATCCCCACAACCAACAATGATAGCTACAGCTAAGCAGCTACACATTAGTGTATTATTCTATAATCATATGACAAATATCAATACAATTTAAATATGGCAAAATTACAGCCCTTTGGTGCATACTTGAGGTATTTTTCTTAAAGCACAGATTACATATCTTTTTAGTTAAATGAAATGGAAGCCTGTTCTTATAGCCTAATCCTCATGTACTGTTGGAGATGTTTTTATCCTCCATAGCTTTCACTGTATTTTATTTTTGTCGCCAAAACTTAATTTGACATACGTTTTGGAAATAAAATCTGACAATTCAATAGTGAATTGTCATTTTGTGTGTTTATTTTTCTTCCCTAAATCTGTGTTATCACTTATTAAATTGGCAATTAAAGAGTAAAAATTCAGTATTTTTTCATATTTAGTAGTTTTGATCAGAACAGATGCTAATAAACAGATTTGAGCAAAAAAAGTTGAAATTGTTCATTTTTTTTAAAATCTTATATATATTTTTACAACCGTTTATTTCAGTGGATGTTTTTGTCCCGAACATAACAAGAGGGTAGAGAATTTGAACAATACACAAAGGTTAAGGCATCATTTTTAAGTACAATCACTGGTCCATAATGTTTTCATGTGATTCCAGATTTATTCATATATATTTATTATTCTATTTAAATGTACCAGCCACAGACGTCTAAAGTAACTCAGTTGTCAGATGCAGATGTGGGGTTGTGTTGGAAAGTCCCGTCAGATGCCTATCTGTTTAAAGGAAGCTTACAGCTGATTTATGATAGTTTCTGACTTAAGGTATTTACTTCATGGGTGAACATTTCAATCTGTGGAAAACCTCCAAAACACAAAAAATAAAATGACCAATGACTAAGTAGCTTTGTTGTGTACAGTGGCAAGAAAAAGTATGTGAACCTTTTGGAATTTCATGGTTTTCTGAATAGATTTGCCCTAAAATGTGATCTGATCTTAATCTAAGTCATGGGTATTACCAAACATAATGTGTCTAAAAATAATTACACAAAACAATTCAATTTTCATGTTCATGTCATTGAACACACTGATTCAACATTCAAAATAGCAGTGGAAAAAGTAAGTGAACCCTTAGAATTAATAACTGTTTGACCCCCCCCCCCCCCTTGACAGCACTAACCTCAACCAGGTGCTTCCTGTAGTTGTAGATCAGACCTGCACATCGTTGTTGAGGAATTTTTGCCAATTCTTCCTGCAGAATGGCTTTAGTTCTGTCATTGTCTTTGGACGTCTCATGTGTTTGGCCCTCTTTAGGTAAATCAACAGCTTTATTGGGTTGAGGTCTGGGCTTTGACTTGGTCACTCCAAAATGCGAATTAAATTTTTCTGAAGACATTCTGTTGTGGACTTGCTCCTGTGTTTTGGGTCATTGTTCTGTTGCATCACCCACCTTGAACATAGTTTCAGCTGACATACAGACATCCTCACATTATCCTGATATACTTGGAGTTCATCTTCCCCTCAATGACTGAAGCTCCCCAGGCCCTGATGCAACAAAGAAGCCCCAAATCATAATGTTTCCTCCACCAGACTTTACAGTTGGGATGATGTTTTCATGATGATATGCCGTTCACTTTCTTGCGCTGTGTGTTTTTTCCAAATAGTTCAATCTTAGTTTTATCAGTCCACAAACATTTTGCCAATACCACTGTGGAGTGTCAATGTGCTCTTTTGCAAACTTCAGGTGTGCAGCGGTGGCTTCCTTCATGGTGTCCTGCCGTGGATACACTGACTCATGACTCATGAACAGAGATGTTAGCAAGTTCCAATGATGCTTTCAAATCTTTAGCTGATATTTGGTGGTTGTTTCTTTGCCTCATTGATGAGTTTTTGTTGTGCTCTTGGTGTCATTTTGACTGGGCACCCACTTAAGAGATTTGTAGATTGTTTGCCTAACTGTAGACTGGTGAATTTCTATAAGTCTTTGAAATAAATTTGTAACCCTTTCCAGCTTTATGTCAAGCAACAATTCTTGATTCCTCTGAAAGCTCTTTTTGGCGAGGCATGGCTCACATAAGTGTGTTATTCTTGTGCACAGCAAACTTGGTTTGAGGGGTTTTTATCAGTCACCTGACTCCAATTAGTTTTTTTGAGGTCATTAACTCAAAGGGTTCACTTACTTTTTCCGCTGCCATTTTGAAAGTTGAATGAGAGTGTTCAATAAAGACATAAAAGCTCAGATTTTTTTTGTGTAATTATTTTTAGACACATTATGTTTGTCAATACCCTTGACTTGGTGAAGGTCAGAGCACATTTTATGACATATTTATTCAGAAAACCATAAAATTCCAAAAGGTTCACATACTTTTTTATGCCTTTGTATGTTTTTGCTTGGTTGCTTGCTTATAATAACTCAGTGCCAAAATATGAAAAATAACTTTATAATCTGTGGATTATTATATTTTGTTATTATATTCAATCAGATAAAACAGTTAGCGGGAGCAGGTTTTCATCATATCCTATACATGTGTAAACACATGTATAGGATATATGAGATTTTTCCTCCTGTTTGCAAATATCTGGTGGTATAACAGGCCATTTGGTTCAATAGTCATCTCAATGAATGAGACTTGATTTATATTGACTCTACACAGGCCTGAAGATGTATTTAATTCTGATTAAATCTGAAACAGATTTTGTCAGAACAATCTTACATACCTTTTGCATTCTCATTGCCCATTGGAAGCCTTGGTAGTGTTGTCATCTTTGCAAACCCTTGAACGGATCATGATAGTAGGCCTCTGCTCTGATTGTGTGCGACGGGTGGTGTTGTCCATCCCTCTCACCACTGGCCGTCCTCTGGATCCCTCTCCCCATGGTCTTTGAAGCACTGATGTTCCAGATGAGGTCCAGGGCTGAGAGTTTGGCTTCTCACTTTGACAGAAGACTGAGCGGGCATCATGAAAGGACACTGATGGAATAATGTCTTCCACCTGGTTGTCCGCAGCTCGTGTGATTGTCTTTGGGGAACTGGGGCGGGATGAACTGGACTGAGGTCTCAACACAGGTGGACTTGGGAACTTGTGGCGCACAAATGGACAAGATGGTGGCAAGCGAACTCTAGAGACAGGTGGTGCTATTACAGGCAAGCTGCAAGACATGTCCCCCTGACAAATATCAGTGAATTCACTTCTTTGTGGTAAATGTCCTCTGCCACTTTGCTTGAGAGACTCAGCTGCATTGCGTAGGTGAATGATCTTGCGTGCCTGTTGGTAGACACTACTGTCAGGATCTAAAGCAGCTTCATGTTTTTGCTCTTCTTCTTGCGTGCCCATTATGGCATCTTGTCTGACAGGATGGATGGGTGAGATACCTCTTGGCTTCATGCATCCTCTGTTTGGCAGTAGTTCTACATTTTGCACAGAAGTTCTCAGATGCTGAGAAAGTCCACGTCTCTTGTTTATTGCCGGTAAAATCTCTGAATCTTGGTATGCCTTTTCATTTCCTGGTATGCATTCAGTTCCTTGGAATGAATTGTCCAACAAAACCTCTGGGGGAGGTGGGGGCAGGTTTTCCACATCTAGATCCTCTCTGCCATCATGCCAGACATTGTTGACTAGACCCCCATCTGTACAGTTTGAACTGTTTGACAGAAGCATCCCACTTTTCCTGGGCCTCCTTATATGTGGTGGTATATTATCCAAGCTCTGGCCTGGTTGGTCATCCACTCCTTGGCTGAAGGTGTTTATCAGCTTTTTCACAGAGGGACGCTTTGTGGTTTGAGATGTTAATGTTGGTAATGGGCACAGTTGCCTTGGTCCTTTTTGTGAGCATGATCCACTAATTGAGTGCCTTCGTATTCTAGTCATGTACAACTTACTGTCATCTCCCGCTCGCTCTCTGTTTCCTTTGATGTCACTGTTCTTTTTTATTTGCTCATTGCTTGCTTGCAGCATTAAAAGTGCTTCAGGTTTATTTGCTACGGCAGCAGTGTGTGGTCGCTGTACTTTTGGTTTCAAATCATGCTTACATTCCGCACACATGTACAAAAGAGTCTGACAAGGATCTGGAGGGGAAGAGTTGGATCTCTTTCGCCAAGGTCTGTCATCATCATTTTCATCATCAATATTATCATCCTCTTCCTCCTCCTCTTCCTCATCATATTCATTAGAGTCTACCATGTTTGGGGAGTTATTGGGAAGTACAGCACGAACATTGGCCCCGGACCCACTGCTTCCAGATCCGGCACTGCCCCTGTGTCTACGATGTCTGTCGGACCCTGTGAGACTGTCGTTCTCTCCGCCAATGCCGCTGTCCTCACTGTGCAGTGCTGAATCTTCTGGGTTACATTTTCTCATGGCAGCTACCTCAACTCGAGCCAGAACCTTGGCTATTCTTAGCTCTGCATTGCGCTTGGCCTTCATTTTCTCAACAAGCATTTTGGAAAAAGATGTGAAGTACTCAACTGCATCCTCTAAAGTGGTGTCACCCAAAGCCTGAAACGATCCTCCAACGTGCCTCATTTTCTCTGAGGAATGCTGAAGCAACTGCTGGAGTAAATCAGGTGGTGGATCAGGAAAGCTGCTTTTATCATTACTGGACTTCATCATCGCTATAACTGTGGGACCCATCATCCCGGATGGTAAAGTCATATAGTCCCCATGTTCTTTTAACATCAGTTCGCCATCCTCCGCCATTTCCTCAAGGGCCTGGTTGATCTCTTCAAAGCGGAACACAAAAGCTGAGATCATGGGCTGAAGAGAGAGCTGTGTGTGGGCAGCCTGGTCAAGCAACCCTAGCAGCGTCTCAAATTTAGAAATGTTTGGATTAAGGAAGGCATAGGCTGCTTGGTGGGCTCTTATCATGTGTGGTGGGAACTCCACTTTTGTCTGGATGAGAGAAGATTTTCTAAGTGTTTCAATACATTTTTGTTTTTTTCTATTCTTCTTCCTTCTCTCCACACTTTTGACCTCATCTGCTTGGTAGACTTCATTCATACTTTCAGGTACCACTACATTTACCTCAGTTTCTCTGACCTTGGCATCTGTGCTATTGTAGGCATCCTGAGACTGACCTAGGTCTGTAGCGTTTTCCTCATTGGCTGCTAAAGCTCCATATTCATCCTCATTGGAAACATTGTTCCCACCTGCTACAGGTCCGGAATTGAGACAGTCTGGTGGCACTTCTTCCAATTGAACATTTACAAGTGTAGAAGCATCTGGTTTACAAAATAACTTTCCTTTGGATGGTGAGCAGCCCATTTTGGATGTAGCACAAAAACAAAATACTTTGTGTAAAAAATAAATAATAAAAAATTACTTCAAAAATCCATTGATATAAAAAGCAAATAAATAAGCAAATAAATAAATATATATATAACATAAAACCAGTATTTTTATGGAATAGTTAGACACCTGCAACCTATCATAGACTACCTCGAAGAGCTATGTGGATTGGGAAGCTGAGAGGATCAAACGAATTGGGGGATTTGTCTCTCCTCTCTCTCTCCTTCAGCACTGATGGTTACATTAGGTTCACCCCCCCACCCCACACCACCCACACACACACACACACTCTAAGACTTTAAGCTTGTCAGGTTAATCAGAGCCTAGTTTGACAGGTGGTGTTTTTAACCACATTCCCTGCTGGTGGTGGTGTTTACCTGTGACTGTCAGGTGCACCTCATCTGTTGGCTAAAAAAAATAGCTGACAAGAGGTACGTAAAACCTATTTTTAAACAACACAATAATAATACAAGCAGACAAGGTATTTCTCAGTCCTGTCTCAATAATAGACAAAAAATCTACAAATTGAAAATAATAAATAGAACACACTGGTTTATTGACGAAAAATATTAATACAGATTTTTTGCCATGGGACTACTGAAAGCACAAAAATAAAATCCTATCCTTGAAAAGATCTCTTAACTTAAAACTTACTGTCAGTTACTAAAGCTAAAGTCAGCTCTGTTTACGACAAATGCTTTGTCTGTGTCTTTTCCATTCTCAGTTCACTCAACTACAATTAGTACATAACTTACAAAGAGGGGAATTTGGCTCTGGGGCCTGAGTTTGATGCAATAACACAGAATCTAATATTTTGTTGTTTGTGGTCTTTGCCAAGGCCCGGATGCTTCCCAGACAAAGGAAGTTGTTTGCCAACTGTGCAGAAGGAGCTTTGCCTTACAGCTTAAAGCCGAAGTGGCTGAGCTCTGTGCCGTCTTATGTGGAGCGGTGCATGTGCTGCTTGTAATAAAAAAAGACAGCAGCATACAGACCATGTCTGCTTTTAATTTATTAAAAGATTTTTTACATCTGCTTTTTATCAACCTTTTGTACAATCAACAAAATGAGTGACTTTTTACAATGTAAACGTGTAATAAAATTATTATTATTTGGATGAACTTGCCCAAAACTGGAGTTTTGCCAGGTCTTAGTTTCTTTACAAAGGGTACCACTAGTTAACAGTAAGACTCTAGTCTTTGAATAAAAGTTAAATTACAAAAATAAAATGTACATAATAAAACTAATATTCTATTTAGCACAATTTCATCCAGTTATAATATGAAATAGTTTTTATTTTGTTCCAACTTCTAACTAAAGAGCACAAATGAACACACTAACCCTTAAACTAACCCTTGTTCATGTTTCAGCTTGAGGTCAGCTGTGATGGTAAAGAGCCCTTCCAGTCTGCGCACGATGCTGGAGTCAGTGCCATAAGTGTGTTTAGTCTGCAGTGTTAAAGTGAAATAAAATAGAACATACAGTAATAGAGCATGGAATGTGTGCTGACAGGACAAGCAAAGTAAAAGTGTAAACAAGGAGAAGGTTCACGATTTCATTGATAGAAATGAGTTGAGTTGGCATTACAGTACCAACAGACTGGACATATATACATATATATATATATATATATATATATATATATATATATATATATATATATATATATATATATATATATATATATATATTCATTCATTCATTCATTCATTTTCTACCGCTTTGTCCCGTTAGGGGTCGCGGGTGACTGGAGCCTATCCCAGCAGCTTTGGGCCTGAGGCGGGGTACACCCTGGATAGTGGCCAGTTCATCGCAGGGCTATATATATATATATATATATATATATATATATATATATATATATATATATATATATATATATATATACGCATACATACACAGTTTTTCTCATAAGTTTACATACCCTGGCAGAAAGTTTCACTTATCTTTATGTCTTTAACCAATTTCACAAAGCATTCAGCCCAGGCTTTAAAAGTACTGTCTTAGCTTTTAAAGCACTGCCTGTGGAGGGCACAAACATGTTAGTCCTGATTAAGGGGGTGTCTTTTAACATATCAGTTAAAGAAAAGGCGGGTTGAAACTGAATCCATATTTTAAAGGAGTGCCTCACAATAGGATTATTACTGTATGTAAAGACAGGCTCCAAGAGAGGTAAACTAGAACAGTAAGGAGGCTTTTGAACAAGATGCATGATAGTTTAGTCGTCACTTTGGATCGTGACCCTCTATCAGATGGATGAATCCAATAAAAATCATTCTTAATATTAGCAGACCAATAATAGTACCAAAAATTGGGTAGGGATAGATTAGATGTTGCTGTAATATTTCTTTCCTAATTCTGGGAGTTCTTGTTCATATAAAACTTGATACAACTTTATCTAAAGAAGAGAACAATGATTTGGTTAAGAAAAGGGGGATACATTGTAAAAGGAAATAAAAACATACAATAATTTTTATTTTCACAATGTTTATTCTCCCTCCGAGGCACAGTGGTAGGGGGTTCCAGCGGTCCAGATCTTTCTGTACACTGGCTAGAAGTGGAGAAACATTTGCCTCATAAAGATCCCTAAACTTCTGAGTCACCCAAATACCTAAATATTTTATTTTGAATGACTGGTGGAATTAACAAGCATGAATTAACTTTTTAGCACATTCATTTTACATCCGGATATCTTTTCATAGGAGCTAAGCAAGATAAGTCCTTTTGGTAGGTTTACACTAGGGTCAGTCAGAAATAAAAGCATGTCATGTGTGTAAAGGGATACTGTACAAGACTACGCAGAGCCATTGCAAAGGGCTGTCCAAAACCAAAACGACCTAGAATATCAAAAAGGTACTCCCACTCCACCCGATCAAAGGCCTTTTCTGCATCAAATGCTGTTATCATCTCAGAAGCCTTAGATGGAGTGGGATTGTAGAGAATATTTAGAAGTCTACATATATTTGAAGATAAAATGACATAAAAGATTCTTCATATACAGAAAGCAGATCCACAGTTAGCCCCTTTGTAAACATCTTTAAAAATTCACTCGGGAACCTGCCAGGGCCTGTTTTGCATAGCTTTCACGTCAAATCCAGTTTGGTCGCAACTTGCTCACTAACGGAAGGAATATTTAATTTGTCAAAAAAAGATTAAAATAAGCACTCATTTTTAACTGATTTGGATGTAATCAATGCAGAGTAAAACCAATAGAAAATCTGGTTAATTTGGGAGTGGTTTGTATACTTGTTCAACTATGGGTCCCAAGTGGATTTGTCTACAGTTTCCGTGGTGGTCCCATTTGTGTTAGCCAATATGGGCTTCAGTTTATTTATTGAATAATAATCGAAAAATGTTGTCTCCCAGTCCCAATTGGCAAAGACCTTGCTCACTTTTGGTCACCAATTTTTCCTTATTGATCTGTGGAGGCATAGGTCCCCTGGAGCCAAAGCCTTTTCCTTTTTCTCTCATGTTCACTGAACCTATAGCCGCATCAGCTTCTTTTGTCTAGAAGTGAGACTGCTCTCAAAGATCACTGCTGTCGATTACCATGGCATATCAGATGCCATGGTAATTTGCTATGGCTATATCAGACCATAACCCAACATCCCTCAACCTGAACCTACTTGAGCAAACCATTACTCTTAAATCATGGAGATTTAATTCAGTTCTCTTGGCGGAGGACTGCTGCAGGCAGTTCTTTCAATCCCAATTACACTATTCCTTGAGCTAAATGCTCTAAACATCTAAAGCATATATTAGAAGCCATCGTATCTGTTTTATTTCAAATATGAGAAAAAAATAAACATCCCACACCACTAAACTTCTTAGAGAACTAAAAGATGACTAATATGCAACTAATCCCGACCCTGGTCTCTACAGAGAACGAATCAGGCTGCAGCCTGAGTTTGATCTAATTTCCACCAACAAATTAAAACACTACTGCTTAAATCTACGTTTTTAGGAAGCCAAGGATAAGCTGGGAAACTACTTTCTCATCAAGCTAGGGCTGAGGCGTCTTCGAGGATAATTTCAGCAGTCAAGACTCCCTTAGGACATGCCCTTACAGACCCAAAAAAGGTCACTTACTGGACACCCTGTCGGAGGCTACCGTTTCGCTTCTCATTAAAAATGACAAAAATCACTTTTAAACATGAACTTCTTTCCAAGGTTTTTGCCTCATGGCTGCAGCGAGTCCTGCTGTCCATCATAACACTCAATCAAACTGGCTTTTTGCCAGGCAAGCAGTCCTCTCACAATAATGGTCTCCTAAACATCATCCTCTCCCCTAGCTCGTTGACACAGCTACTTTAAAAAAGTAACTTAGTTACTTTACAGATTACTTGATTTTAAAAGTAACTAAGTTACTTTACAAGTTACTTTATTAGTTACATTCAGCAGCTGCCGACAACATAAAAATGACAACTGTTTTTTCCAACAATCACTTTATTTGAAGTGTATTTTTAACAGTAACATCAACAATCTATCTCCTGACAATTAAAGTTGAATTTAAAAACTATTTCCTGAAAAATGCATGTTTTTACAAAAAATAAAGGCAGTCTCACTTGACTTAACATAAATACTTGTTTTAATAAAAATAAAGGCAGTCTTTCTTGACTTCACTTAACATTAATACTTGTTTTAATAAAAAAAAATAAAGAAAGAAAAAGACTATTACATTTTTTGACCATCAAGGAGTGGTTTTAGAAAACAAAACAAGTGTGTAACACCACATGTAAGCTTATATCATGTTTTCTTTACTTTTGTTACTTTGGCCAAATCTTAGTTTGTAATCCCATGTTATGAGCGAAACAGTGGAGTGGGGTGAGTAAACCAGTGGTTGTACCTCATTAACAGAAGCTTCTCAAACCTTTTATCAGAAAGTCTATTTCTTCTAGGAGTGAGCAACAAACCTCCCAGACTGAAAAGACGCTCCACAGGAGCACTTGATGGGGTTGGAGTGTTATACTTCAAGAAAATGTTCTTTATGTTTGTAAACTGATGCAGAACATATGCTGAGCTCAGGTAGTCCATGACTTAATTTTCTGCAGAATAGGTCTCCTCTGGCTCTGCCTCAAAAGTGAAAAAGTCCATCTCACCTTGGCTGGAAGATGTGGTGGGCACACTAGCAGGGCTCTGTGCTGCAAGAGCAGTTGTACCGCTCTGCTGTCAGAAGCTCTTTTACTCGCTGCATCTCTCAGCCATCTGAGTTTGAATTTTGGACAACTGACTGCTGCGAGAAGGCTTCATGGTGGTGCAGTACTCATGCAGAAACTGGTGCTCTTTCTCTTTGAAGCACTTAACTCCCAGCTTGGTGCACATGTGAGTATTCAGCTCACACAATTTCTGCAACTCTCTTTACAGCATCAAAAAATGAATTCCACCTTGTGGATGTTGGTACCAGGAGCTTTCTTTTGCTGACCTCCTCCACTGTTTCTGATGCAAGGGTAGATCTACTTGATTTGGTCCAAAGAGCTGAGCATTTTGCTGTGCTGCTCCTATACACAGCCTTGCTCTCTGCATTGGAAGTTAAATATTTATCTACATCATTTGTGGAAATTAGGTTGATGGTGTGTGGAGCACACCTGTGGTGCGGGGGAAGACACAGCTGGCATTCACTTACATCTACAGCTGAGAGGATTTCTGACATATCTAAAAAAGTGACATCATTTGTGGGTGTGGACTCTCCCTCCTTCGTCTCATCATCTAACGCGAATTCTCCTACATGCCAATGCAGCTTTGTTGCGCTCTAATGTGGATCTACTAATCCAGTGGAGTGTTACTCCCATATAACTTCTGTTGTTAGAAGTCCAAATATCCGCAGTAGTTGACACAAAGTCGACCTCATTCAGCGCTGCCTTCAGATTTCTCTCCATCACTGCATACTCCTCCTCCATGTAAGAAGAAAAAGCTGTTCTGTGAGGCAGCGCAGCGTTGACTGTGGTAGGGATCTTGTTTATTATAGCACGAAACGAGGGTGAGTCAACTGTATTTAATGGCAGCATTTCCTCCACAACAAACTGCCCGACTAACTTCTTCAACTCTCCCCCACTTAATGGTTTTGCACCGAAGTCCTGCTTTTGTTGTTTGGGTGGTCGGGGACCTGCTCTCTGCTTCTCATCACCTGGTCTGACTTGCTCTATAAGTTTAACTGTGCAGTGCTGCAACTCTAAATGTTTTTTCAAATTCGATGTAGTGTTTTTGTAGCTAGATAACACTTTGTCGCCGCCAGCACAGAGTGTACAACGGACCTTAATGTTGTCATCTTTAGCTGACACAAACTCAAAATAGTGACTGTATTTCCATCTAGAAAACGCACATCTCTCGCCTCCCCATTGTTTACGTTTGTGTCGCTGCGTGGTACGTGACGTGAACTTCATGCATGCTGAAAACGTGACTTGTTGCATACGTGACTTCACTCCCTGAGATGCAAGAAGAAATACTTTTTTTTTTATTAAGGAAAATGACAAAAATAGTAACGCACAGTGACTTGGTTAAGTAACTTTAATCTGATTACTGGTTTGGAAATAGTACTAAAGCGTTAGATTACTCGTTACTGATAAAAGTGGTCAGAATACAGTAACGCGTTACCGGCATCACTGCTGGGGGTTTTGGTATCCTTTGACGTGGAAAAGGCCTTTGACAGGCTTTATGAACTAATAAGTACATTTGGGCTGGGCAAGGCGTTTACTCTCTGGGTTAAGCTTTTGTATTTATTGCGGAGAGCCTCAGTACGGACAAACAACACCCTCTCCTAGTCATAGAGCTGCTGGCTGTCTGGCTTTGTTTGGAGGCCGGCATTACACGTTGAGGTACGACTCATAAAATGTCACTGTATGCAGACAACCTGCTCTTGTACGTCTCCAATATGGTAAACTCTTTCCCTGCTATATTTAAAATCCTCGATAGATAGTGTTAAATCTGGCAACAAACTCCAAAAGAGCGAGCTCTTGCCTATAAACGCCTTAGCCAAGGAACTTTCACACAGTATAGCCCCATTTAGGTGGTCAAACAGTTGCTTTCATTACTTAGGTATTTATTTTACTGCACTGTATACCATGACAATTTTCTGCCAGTATTTGACAAAACCGAGAATGACTTGAAAGGTCCTGCCCTTCTCACTAGCAAGCCACATAAATTTAGTCAAGATGGCTGTTCCAACAGCCATCATATAGCCAACATATGTTCCAACATATAGCTTGTTCTGCAAGTTAAATCCTTTTTTGATAGACTCAATAAGTTGGTATCAACATTTGTGTCTAAACCGGCCAGGATTTGAAAATTTATTCTGCTGTCCCCTAAGAACAGGGGGGGCTTTGTACTCCCTATTTTTTTGAGCAGCCAATGTGCAAAAAAAATCTGTTTTGAATGTGTGAAGAACATGAATGTTCCCTTAATTCCCCAATTGACATCCAAAGATATTGACTGACACCCTCTTAACAGTGGAAGCTATCAGCGAGAGATGTATATCACCTGTGTACTGTTTATTGTGGTCAGTCTTTTCTCATTTCCTTACAGCAGTGACAAATCTATGGGAAAGCAACCTTTGTATCAAACTGACTGAACAGCGGCACTATCTTTGATTCACTCATCCTCCGTATGTGCATTAACCAGAAAGTCACAATGAACCACAAGAGCCTTGATTAGACTAACCTAGTCTAATCCAATGTAACCTTTTTCATATAGAAAATCCACTATACAGTAGAAATGCCAGACTTGCTAAAATGTTTCCCTCTGCCATTTTTAGTCTTACTAATTTCACTCATGCACACAAATTATATATTAAAACGTAGAGATTTTAGTCCTCTTTCAGAAAATTTACTTTCAAAGCTCTGATTTACCAAATTTGAGTTCCAGTCCCGGAATGTCACTCCTCCTCTGTCTTTCACTCCCATGATCTACCAAGCACCTCTTTAACCAGCAGCTGGGCATATTATCATTACATATTTGTTCAAATAAATATTTTACTTAGATTGTCTGGATTTTAGACTGTTTGTATATTGCCCATAAAACTAATAAAGTAGAGTGTGTTGTGCACAGAAGATAACAATTCAGTTATTTGATCATTACATTTTACATTTATTCATTTTGGCAGACGCTTTTATCCAAAGCGACTTACATTGTTCTACAGTAATTACCAGTGTTACAGCCACTGGAGGCAAGGTGGGTTAAGTGTCTTGCCCAAGGACACAACGACAGTATGAACTGTGGGGAGAGCGGGAATCGTACCAACTACCTTTGGGTTGAAAGACGACTGATCTACCCACTGAGCTACTGCCGCCGTTCAGTCAATATTTACAAAATATACTCAAATCAGATAAGCATGTGACCACTCCGTTGGTTTGTTATAAGAATTTTCTATGTCCTTATTTTTATCCAGAGAGACACGTAGACAGATTATAATTTAACAAGCAATGGCCAGGTTTAATCCTTGCAAGGAGAAGCAAAGCAGTTTGCTTAAAGAGGTAAACAAAACACAAGACTTTATACACACAGTGAAGGCCTTAGTGGGAGGTGTGTCTGCCTTATCCACACCAAGGCACAAGGCTCCAGGTGCAGAAGTCCCATGACAAGCCATGTCTCAGTCTAGTTATGTCTACTTCATGCTGAGATTATCATGAAGGACATGACATGAATTTGACATGACCTGAAGAGAACTATAAGCCCCCAGTAACTCTAAACATTATGAGAATAAAAATTATTATAACATGCTTCTGAAGAGGGCAGACGCTCCTCTGCTTGATCATGCCTGCTTTACCTTTCTTTTTTGTTATCTCCACATTTAGCCAATGATTTTATGATCAACTTTTTACATTACTTTTAACTTTCTTTTAACTGGATTTTTTTTCAATGTTTTTACTTATTTTTTACTTTTCAACAACTATTTTTTACTATTTTAACTGGTAACTATTTTTCAACATGTCATGGAACTACTACTCTTTCTGCCAAAATTGTTGGAAGTATCAACAGGAAACCAGTGTGCTACAAACAAAGATTTTTGTTTTGGAATCTGAAAGTGGACTTCATGTGACAATCCCGATCACACAATGTGGTAAGACTGTGAATTTAAACTTGGAAGATACAGTGTCATTCCCAAGATCGTCTTGGTGTCAACTGCCACCAAGAAGGGGGAATCAGAAGTTTTAAAAAAGTATTTCTCCAGGCTTGAGTAAAAGCATCTGGACTTCGTTTTCAAGGTGAAGACGTTTCGTCTCTATTCCAAGAGACTTTGTCAATTCTGAGTTCAACTGGTAGGAGAGCTAAGTTTATATCTCTAAAGGGAGGAGTTTCCCCTGAAACCAAACCTGATGGGCCAGGTTGTTGTGTTGTTGGTCATGAAGGGAGGTGTGACTCCATATGTGAAAGTTGTTAAGGCTCCGAAGAGTCGTTGGTGACATTGCTCCATTCAGGCGCAAGGTGGTAAGTGTCACTGAGCCATACATTTGCAGAGTCATTAATGATCCTGCTCCATTCAGGTGCAGTGTCGTTAGTGTCATAGTTCTAATCAGGTGTTATGTTGGTTGTTCTAAGGTGAGGCTCTTTAGTTTTAGGTTTGAGAACACTGTTGTAAATACTAGGCAACATGAATCTGAGGTCACCTCCTCTGTTCAACAAAGGCTTTTCCATTTTAACAAAAATGGCTTCCTTCACTCCTCTCTCAAACCATCTGGCCTCTTTGGCCAAAATTCAGACATTGCTGTCCTCAAATGTCCTTTGTCTTTGAGGAGGAGGTGGACTGCAGACTCAGGTTCTCCAGGATTGTCTCTTCTGTGCTGATACATCCTCTTATGAAGCTGTTGTTTAGTTTCACCGACGAAACTGTCACTGCACTCTTCACTGAACTGCATAAACTACATTACTCTGTTTGTACGAGGGCCTTGTCTTTAGGATGGACCAGTTTTTGACGCAGCGTGTTCCTTGGTTTAAAGTGGACTGGAATGTTGTGTTTGTAGAAAATCCTTTTAAGTTTTTCAGATAAACCAGACACATAAGGGATAACTACACCCTTCCCTTTTGTCCCTGGTTCCTGTCTGTTTGGTTTCTGTGTCCTCTTGGTTTTGTTGAAAGTCCATTTGGGGTATTCACAGTCTCTCAGAGATTTACGAATGTGTTGTTCTTCTTTCCGTTTACCTTCTGAGGTTGTGGGCACCTCTTGTGCTCTGTGCTGAAGAGTCCTGATGACTCCCAGCTTGTGCTGCAGAGCGGGGTGGGAATCAAACAGCAAATATTGATCTGTGTGTGTAGGCTTCCTATAAACTTCTACTTGGAGAGTCCTGTCCTCACAGATAACCACTGCACAGTCTAAGAACGCCAGGCGGTTGTTTATGGCATCTTCACGGGTGAACTTGATGTTCTTGTCCACTGCGTTGATGTGTTCTGTGAAGGCTTCTACTTCCTGGGTTCTTATTTTGACCCACATGTCATCAACATATTTGAACCAGTGACTGGGCACTGCACTTGGGAAAGAGACCAGAGCTCTGTTCTCCACTTCCTCCATGTACAGGTTAGCCACAATCTGGGAGACAGGTGATCCCATGGCACAGCCGTGTTTTTGTCTGTAGAAGTTACCTCTGAACTGGAAATAAGTAGTGTTCAAGCATATCTCCAGTAAACTGCAAATATGGTCTGGGGTGAGGTTTGTCCTGTCCTGTAACAAAGTGTCCTGTAATAATCTCTTCCTTACAACCACGAGTGCTTCATTGGTGGGTATGCAGGTAAAAAGTGATGTGACATCAAAAGAGACAATCGTCTCGTCTGTGCCTAGTTGTAGATGTTTGATTTTGTTGGTTTACTCCCTTTAGAGATCGAAGCTCAGCTCTCTTACCAGTTGAACTCAGAATTGACAAAGTCTCTTGAATAGAGACGAAACGTCTTCACCTTGAAAACAAAGTCCAGATGCTTTTACTCAAACCTTTTTTCTTCAAGATGCCCTGGATGACTGAGAACCTCCACAGACATTTACATTTATTCATTTAGCAGACGCTTTTATCCAAAGCGACTTACATTGTTCTAATAAACATGTCCTCAATAAAAGACATGTATGGTTCGAGTGCCATTTGAACAGGAATATTTGAACAACTAAGACCGGACCCTCCGCTTTTAGGCGCTCAGCAACCTTCTCCTTCGAAACTATCTACTGCGCATGCGCAAAGCAAGCAGGACGGCACCGTAAAATAAAGACAATTTGAGCATTATTTCGTTTTGGTTTCCTTGTTTATTATATTTCCCGTTGCGAGCTGAAAGCAAAGAAACAAACGTCAGTTTTTCATATTTGGTTCATACAGAAAAACAGAAAAACAAAATATTGATTCGTTATTTCGTTTTTGGTTTGCCAGATTAAATGGAATAATTGAATGATCGGATGATACACGGACCGAAAATAAATAAACAAAACCAAATAGACAATGACAAATCAGAAAAAGAAATAAACAAAACCAAATAGACAATGACAAATCAGAAAAGAAATAAACAAAACCAAATAGACAATGACAAATGCGAAAAGAAATAAACAAAACCAAAAATACAATGACAAATGAGAAAAGAAATAAACAAAACCAAAAACACAATGACAGATCAGAAATAAGCAAAAACAAAAACACAATGACAAATCAGAAAAGAAATAAACAAAACCAAATAGACAATGACAAATCAGAAAAGAAATAAACAAAACCAAAAACACAATGACAAATGCGAAAAGAAATAAACAAAACTAAAAATACAATGACAAATGTGAAAAGAAAAAAACAAAAAAACAAAAAAAAATACAATGACAAATACGAAAATAAATAAACAAAACCAAATACACAATGACAAATGCGAAAAGAAATAAACAAAACCAAAAATACAATGACAAATGAGAAAAGAAACAAAATCAAAAATACAATGACAAATCAGAAAAGAAACAAATCCAAAAACACAATGACAAATGAAAAAAGAAGTAAACAAAACCAAAAACACAATGACAAATGCGAAAAGAAATAAACAAAACCAAAAACTTTTTTTGTTTTTTGGTTACGGCCACAAGCTCCGAGACTCCGAGGTTTCGAGGAAAAAAAAAAAAACCTCATGGGCGCTCCATCCTGCTAAGCCCTGCCCCGGTGGGGCAGAGTCAGAGCAGAGTAGGAGACATTGAACCCCCCTCCTAACCCCGGAGGGGAGAGGAGTGTTGGGTACCCGGAGGCGCACGGACGGCGACCAGCGCCAGGCAGCCCGTGCTCCGTGAAAATAAACCTCATTAAACCATCCAATCGGTAGTAGCGACGGGCGGTGTGTACAAATGGCAGGGACTTAATCAACGCGAGCTTATGACCCACGCTTATTGGGAATTCCTCGTTCATGGGAAATAATTGCAATCCCCAATCCCTATCACGAGTGGGGTTCAGCGGGTTACCCACGCCTCTCGGCGAAGGGTAGACACACGCTGATCCACTCAGTGTGGCGCGCGTGCAGCCCCGGACATCTAAGGGCATCACAGACCTGTTATTGCTCAATCTCGTGTGGCTGAACGCCACTTGCCCCTCTAAGAAGTTGGACGCCGACCGCACGGGGCCGCGTAACTAGTTAGCATGCCGGAGTCTCGTTCATTAAACGCTTCGGACCCCGCGGGACACTCAGCTAAGAGCATCGAGGGGGCGCCGAGAGGCAGGGGCTGGGACAGACGGTGGCTTGCCTCGCGCTGGACCGTCAGCTCGACCCCGAGATTCAACTACGAGCTTTTTAACTGCAGCAACTTTAAGATACGCTATTGGAGCTGGAATTACCGCGGCTGCTGGCACCAGACTTGCCCTCCAATTGATCCTCGTTAAAGGATTTAAAGTGTACTCATTCCAATTACAGGGCCTCGAAAGAGTCCTGTATTGTTATTTTTCGTCACTACCTCCCCGAGTCGGGAGTGTGTAATTTGCGCACCTGCTGCCTTCCTTGGATGTGGTAGCTGTTTCTCAGGCTCCTTCCGGAATCGAACCCTGATTCCCCGTTACCCGTGGTCACCATAGGCACAGAAAGTACCATCGAAAGTTGATAGGGCAGACATTCGAATGAGACGTCGCCGTCACGAGGGCCAGCGATCGGCTCGAGGGTATCTAGAGTCACCAAAGCGGCCGGTGAGCCTCGGGGGGCAGCCCAGCATGGGCAAATGCGAAAAGGAATAAACAAAACCAAAAATACAATGACAAATGAGAAAAGAAAGACAAAACCAAAACCAAAACCACAATGATAAATCAGAAAAGAAACAAAACCAAAAACACAATGACAAATGCAAAAAGAAATAAACAAAACCAAAAACACAATGACAAATCAGAAATAAACAATACCAAAAACAAAACGACAAATCAGAAAAGAAACAAACCTGGTCGCCGTCCGTGCGTTTCCGGGTACCCAACTCTCCTCTCCCCTCCGGGGTTAGGAGGGGGGTTCAATGTCTCCTACCCCGCTCTGACTCTTAGCAGGATGGAGCGCCCGTGAGGTTTTTTTTTTTTCCCTCAAAACCTATATGTTATGTAATTTCTCTTTCAAAATGTTACTTAAATGTTTCTTGGTGTGTAATGATTTTTTAGTATACAAATCTCAATATACTGACTAATATCATAAAGTGTGTGCAAATGTAGAATATGGCGAGACTACAGTGTCGCCTCACTCGAGATGCATCCCGCTCCATTATTGATGAAAGTGAATGGCAGCAGGTTTTTAGGAAGTGGCCCAGTTGGGTCTCGTCTGTTTGTCATGTAACATTAATTGCAGCAGCAGCCCTCTGTGGTCGTCCGAGGCTCCTGTTTCAGTTTGCACCGTGATTTATTTACAGAGACACTCGACTGAACGACCACTGGGCAGGTTCAGTGTCCTTTCCAGAGATTTACTCAGAACAAGAGCCATTAGGGATCTGTGTAGGTAATACATGTAACATATAACCTTCATTCATATGAAATATTATTGTACTTTACCCATTGTAATAACATGTAATAACAACTCAATACAGTCATTACCGGTAAAGACAAACAGTCACATTACATGTCCATTTTGTCCACACTTTTTGAGTAAATATTCTATAATAGCCTGTAAACAGACAAACTAGTTCATGTCTAAATCTAAATGGATAATGTCTGTTGTCATTCTTTTGCTGTAGCACAGAGTACTGTTGTGTTCAGTGTCCTTCCATGTTTCTGAAGCTGTATGTATTGCCCTCTCGGCAGTAGTAAAATAAAAACATAATGATGCTAGATGCAAGCTAATTAAATAAGATGGAGCATCCTCTACACACTGTAAGAGAACAAGAAAGCAAAACCAGTGGGCATCTAACATCCACAATGCAACAGCAGTTCCTTCATCCTGACTGTTATTATTCTGTACAACAACACTTTTAGCCTATTTTTAATCATTTTAAAAAATAATATAATTTAGGTTTTTCCATTTGTTCAAATTCTTAAGTCAAATTTTTAAGTTGATGCAAGAACCATGTGGTGCATATTTAATCTTTCTCTTCTTAATCAAACATCTTAATGCGTCAAAAACAAATGTTTTGTGCGTGTAAACCTAAGTATATACAGTATATTATTAACAATAAATATTAAAAAATGAAGAAACATGTCTTGTTGCTAGATATTTTATATGGAGAATTTCCTTTAAATCACAAAAAACCTTTAAACAATAGGTAAGTCTCAAGAATTTTTTTTCTGGGCAAGTCAAGTCAAGTCAAGTTCTCTTATTATTGTAATTTTACCTGCAGAATCTGATCTTAATAAATTTTAAAAAACAGGATATAAGTAACGATCAGTAAATTACAATAATTTGGATTTGAATTGTAAATACTCGTGTTTAGTAAAATACATCATGGAATCAAACAAATTTGTATCTTCATAAAATTATTTATTTTTCACTTTTGTCAACAGCGTTTGAAATGTTTGAAATTTTCTACATTGAGTCCATAAAACAAATAACAGCTTAAAATCCAACAGACTCATGTCTGAACAACTCCCTCTCTCTCAAACAGTTTACTACAACATTTATCTTTGTTACAATTCTTTTTTCTCTCACACACTCACTCTCACTCTCTTACACTCACTCACACTCTTTTTACACTCACTCACACTCACTCACACTCTTTTACACTCACTCACACTCTTTTACACTCACTCACACTCTTTTTACACTCACTCACACTCACTCACACTCTTTTACACTCACTCACACTCTTTTACACTCACTCACACTCTTTTACACTCACACTCACTCACACTCTTTTACACTCACTCACACTCACTCACACTCTTTTACACTCATTCACACTCTTTTACACTCACTCACACTCTTTTACACTCACTCACACTCACTCACACTCTTTTACACTCACTCACACTCTTTTACACTCACTCACACTCTTTTACACTCACACTCACTCACACTCTTTTACACTCACTCACACTCACTCACACTCTTTTACACTCATTCACACTCTTTTACACTCACTCACACTCTTTTACACTCACTCACACTCTTTTACACTCACTCACACTCTTTTTTACACTCACTCACACTCATTCACACTCTTTTACACTCACTCACACTCTTTTACACTCACTCACACTCTTTTACACTCACACTCACTCACACTCTTTTACACTCACTCACACTCACTCACACTCTTTTACACTCATTCACACTCTTTTACACTCACTCACACTCTTTTACACTCACTCACACTCACTCACACTCTTTTACACTCACTCACACTCTTTTACACTCACTCACACTCTTTTTACACTCACTCACACTCACTCACACTCTTTTACACTCACTCACACTCTTTTACACTCACTCACACTCTTTTACACTCACTCACACTCACTCACACTCTTTTACACTCACTCACACTCTTTTACACTCACTCACACTCTTTTTACACTCACTCACACTCACTCACACTCTTTTACACTCACTCACACTCTTTTACACTCACTCACACTCTTTTACACTCACTCACACTCACTCACACACACTCTTTTACACTCATTCACACTCTTTTTACACTCACTCACACTCACTCACACTCTTTTTACACTCTATAATGCTACGTTCACACCAAACGCGAATTGCGCGAATAAATTGCACGTAGTTGGACGCTTGCACATTTTGAGTTTACTCGCTTCATTCGCGCGTGAAATTCACTCAACAAGAGACGCGAGTTCGCGTCATGGAAGGGGTTTCTGCCAGGCGGGTTGTCTTCCGGTCTTGTTGAAGAATGGTTCAGATGGATTTTGTCGAGAGAGTAGCTGTGCTCTATTAACTTAGGAGGACTGAAAAACGGTGTGAACCCGTTCGGCGCTGTGCGGGGGTCTTTCGATGCTTCGGAGGCGGACCCAGCTCCATGAGTTTCACAAAAGTCTCCAGGAGCTGTGTCTGGATGACGGCCGGTTTAAGGGGGGTTTCCGACTGAGCCAGGCCCTGTTTGATGACCTGTTGTCCCGAGTCGGTGCGAGGCTTTCCCGCAGAACACCAACTACTGACGCTCTATTCAAGTCTGTCCATCTGTGCCCAGTCAATATTTGGTGTGATTATGAGTGATTAATCAGTAGTCAACTAGTCTTCTGAACAGTTATCAGTACAGTCAATATAGTATTATGTCTATAAAACCGTAAATCGTATTTATAACATTGTGTTGCATTCCTTATTTTTGTGTTTAATTATTTAATAAATATTGTTGTGATATTGGGCTATACAAAAATAAATGTCTTGTCTTGTCTTGTCTTGTCACTGGTCCAGTCATAACTGTTTTCTTGTAGTGTAGATGTGTTTGCAATAGGATATAATAAAAATGAACCAATTTTAACCATAAGTATTCTAGTCTTAAACACTGAACATTAAAAACTTACTTCTATTTCATTACAAATAAATCAGTCTGAAATATTGAAATGTTTTTGTGACAAATATAAATCATGATGACTATGTGCACAAACACATCAAAACCTTTGGTCATTATATAAAACATTTATTTAAAAAAAAATATATGGAAATGAAACTATACACAAAACATAATGCACTATTTCCGAGCAGGAATAAAATAATCCTAAAGTGAAGGAGAGAACAAAGAGAGTCAGGTTTATTTCCTGCAGTCACAGCTGCATCATTTTAAAAACTATACGGTGGGTTCCAAATGAAGCAGAACTGTGCTGCTTTCATAAATTAATGTATGTATTTGGTATTTGATAAATTCTTTCGTCCAAGACAGTAACCTCTGCAGAGAAGGGACCAGACTCAAGAGAAGAGCTCATCCTCTGAACATGGAGCTGGAGCTACAGCATGTGTTTCAGGGAGCTTCTGAACTGGGTCTTCTGGGCTCTTTCTGGGCTTTTCTCTGGGCTCTTCTCTGGGGTCTTCTCTGGGGGTTGCACTGTATGAAATGACACATAAAAAAGCATTAACAAAGCACCAGGGTTGTGTCTGTATGTGAATGTAAGAGGCTATGAGGGCTAACTGTAAATGATTGTATGATTATGTATATATCACCTGTACACACCTGTGGAGACAGCAGCAGATGTGGATGGGACAGAGGGAGCAGAAGCAGCAGTGGAGGACCAGGGCTCATTGGAATCAAAAGTCAGCTCTGTCATGACAATATATATATAAATTATATTATTAAATATTTATACAAGTTAACATTTGAACATTACACCAGTCACAAACAACACATATCCCTGTGTGGCTTGTCCACACTTCTGTCTCTGAATGCCCTGCTGCTACTGTCTCGCCCTGGTCCTCGGGGGGGTCATAATCCTCTGACCCCCTCTCCACAGTCCCGCTGGTCTCTCATTAGAAGACTAGGGGTTGAGAAAAGACAGAACGGCAGAGTACTTCCACTTTTGTCCCTAACCCACTTCTCTTCTCCATCTCCTTTAAATACATGTTCCTCAGTCTCTTTCTGCACACTTTCTCTGGATAAACTCGTCAGTGGAAAACTAGTTGTAAAGTACGGCAAATTAGCTCCGGCTTTAGTTAGCTAGTTGGCACAATATATACAACTCTAATAAATTAAAAGTCGTTTTTGCAACTTACCAGAGTTTTTCGACCCCCCACACACTTTACTTTGAGCAACAACCTTTAAGATTCCTGGCTCTGTAAAATTAGAAAAATGTTTCGTATGCCACAGGCTGCAGCGATAACTTCATCCTCCATTGTTGTTTTGGATTTCTGCCTCTATGGTCCGCCTCCGTCGTTGCACATCACTACTAGAGCAAGCCCTGATTGGTTAACGCGGCGCAAAAAAAACGCTCAATTTGCGGCGTGTAATTCGCGCTAAACGCGTCATTCGCGCCGCCCAATTCACGCGAAACGCGCCACAGGATTTCCACAAATTGCGTCTCTTACACTCTCTTACACACTCTCACTCTCTCTTACATTCTCTTACACTCTTTACACACTCTTACACTCTCTTACACTCTTTACACTCTCTTACACTCTCTTACACTCTCTTACACTCTTTACACTCTCTTACACTCTTTACACTCTCTTACACTCTCTTACACTCTTTACACTCTCTTACACTCTCTTACACTCTTTACACTCTCTTACACTCTCTTACACTCTTTACACTCTCTTACACTCTTTACACTTTCTTACACTCTTTACACTGTCTTACACTCTCTTACACTATTTACACTCTCTTACACTCTCTTACACTCTCTTACACTCTTTACACTCTTACACACTCTTACACTCTCTTACACTCTCTTACACTCTCTTACACACTCTTACACTCTCTGACACACTCTTACACTCTCTTACACTCTCTCACACTCACACTCTCTCACACTCTCTTACACTCTTTACACTCTCTTACACTCTTTACACCCTCTTACACTCTTTACACTCTCTTACACTCTCTTACACTCTCTTACACTCTTTACACTCTCTTACACTCTCTTACACTCTCTTACACTCTTTACACTCTCTTACACTCTCTTACACTCTCTCACACTCACACTCTCTTACACTCTTTACACTCTCTCACACTCTCTTACACTCTCTTACACTCTCTTACACACTCTTACACTCTCTTACACTCTCTCACATTCACACTCTCTCACATTCTCTTACACTCTCTTACACTCTCTTACACTCTCTCACACTCACACTCTCTTACACTCTTTACACTCTCTCACACTCTCTTACACTCTCTTACACTCTCTTAGACTCTCTTACACTCTCTCACACTCACACTCTCTTACATTCTCTTACACTCTCTTACACTCTTTACACTCTCTTACACTCTCTTACACTCTCTCACACTCACACTCTCTCACACTCTCTCACACTCTCTTACACTCTTTACACTCTCTTACACACTCTTACAATCTCTTACACTCTTTACACTCTCTTACACACTCTCACACTCTCTTACACTCTTTACACTCTTTACACTCTCTTACACTCTCTTACACCCTCTTACACTCTTTACACTCTCTTACACGCTCTTACACTCTTTACACTCTCTTACACTCTTTACACTCTCTTACACTATTTACATTCTCTTACACTCTCTTACACTCTCTTACACTCTCTTACACTATTTACACTCTCTTACACTCTCTTACACTCTCTTACACTCTCTTAGACTCTCTCACACTCACACTCTCTTACACTCTTTACACTCTCTTACACTCTCTTACACTCTTTACACTCTCTTACACTCTTTACACTCTCTTACACTCTTTACACTCTCTTACACTCTCTTACACTCTCTTACACTCTTTACACTCTTACACACTCTTACACTCTCTTACACTCTCTTACACTCTCTTACACACTCTTACACTCTCTTACACTCTCTTACACTCTCTCACACTCTCTTACACGCTCTCACTCTCTCTTACATTCTCGTACACTCTTTACACTCTCTTACACTCTCTTACACTCTCTCACACTTTCTTACACGCTCTCACTCTCTCTTACACTCTCTTACACTATTTACACTCTCTTACACGCTTTCACTTTCTCTTACACTTTCTTACACTCTCTTACACTCTCTCACACTCACACTCTCTTACACTCTCTCACACTCACACTCTCTCACATTCTCTTACACTCTCTTACACTCTCTTACACTCTCTCACACTCACACTCTCTCACATTCTCTTACACTCTCTTACACTCTCTCACACTCACACTCTCTTACACTCTTTACACTCTCTCACACTCTCTTACACTCTCTTACACTCTCTTAGACTCTCTTACACTCTCTCACACTCACACTCTCTTACATTCTCTTACACTCTCTTACACTCTTTACACTCTCTTACACTCTCTTACACTCTCTCACACTCACACTCTCTCACACTCTCTCACACTCTCTTACACTCTTTACACTCTCTTACACACTCTCACACTCTCTTACACTCTTTACACTCTCTTACACACTCTTACAATCTCTTACACTCTTTACACTCTCTTACACTCTTTACACTCTCTTACACACTCTTACAATCTCTTACACTCTCTTACACTATTTACATTCTCTTACACTCTCTTACACTCTCTTACACTCTCTTACACTATTTACACTCTCTTACACTCTCTTACACTCTCTTACACTCTTTACACTCTCTTACACTCTCTTACACTCTTTACACTCTCTTACACTCTCTTACACTCGTTACACTCTCTTACACTCTCTTACACTCTTTACACTCTCTTACACTCTTTACACTCTCTTACACTATTTACATTCTCTTACACTCTCTTACACTCTTTACACTCTTACACACTCTTACACTCTCTTACACTCTCTTACACTCTTTACACTCTCTTACACTCTCTTACACTCTCTTACACACTCTTACACTCTCTTACATTCTTACACTCTCTTACACACTCTTACACTCTCTGACACACTCTTACACTCTCTTACACACTCTTACACTCCCTTACACTCTCTCACACTCACACTCTCTCACACTCTCTTACACTCTCTTACACTCTTTACACTCTCTTACACTCTTTACACCCTCTTACACACTCTTACACTCTCTTACACTCTTTACACTCTTTACACTCTCTTACACCCTCTTACACTCTTTACACTCTCTTACACGCTCTTACACTCTTTACACTCTCTTACACTCTTTACACTCTCTTACACTCTCTTACACTATTTACATTCTCTTACACTCTCTTACACTCTCTTACACTCTCTTACACTCTCTTACACTCTCTTACACTCTTTACACTCTCTTACACTCTTTACACTCTCTTACGCACTCTTACACTCTCTTACACTCACACTCTCTCAGATTCTCTCACACTCTCTCACACTCTCTTACACTCTCTTACACACTCTTACACTCTCTTACACTCTCTTACACTCTCTCACACTCTCTTACACACTCTTACACTCTCTTACACTCTTTACACTCTCTTACACTCTCTTACACTCTCTTACACTCTTTACACTCTCTTACACTCTCTTACACTCTTTACACTCTCTTACACTCTCTTACACTCTTTACACTCTCTTACACTCTCTTACACTCTTTACACTCTCTTACACTCTCTTACACTCTTTACACTCTCTTACACTCTTTACACTTTCTTACACTCTTTACACTGTCTTACACTCTCTTACACTATTTACACTCTCTTACACTCTCTTACACTCTCTTACACTCTTTACACTCTTACACACTCTTACACTCTCTTACACTCTCTTACACTCTCTTACACACTCTTACACTCTCTGACACACTCTTACACTCTCTTACACTCTCTCACACTCACACTCTCTCACACTCTCTTACACTCTTTACACTCTCTTACACTCTTTACACCCTCTTACACACTCTTACACTCTCTTACACTCTTTACACTCTCTTACACTCCCTTACACTCTCTTACACTCTTTACACTCTCTTACACTCTCTTACACTCTTTACACTCTCTTACACTCTCTCACACTCACACTCTCTTACACTCTTTACACTCTCTCACACTCTCTTACACTCTCTTACACTCTCTTACACACTCTTACACTCTCTTACACTCTCTCACATTCACACTCTCTCACATTCTCTTACACTCTCTTACACTCTCTTACACTCTCTTACACTCTCTTACACTCTCTCACACTCACACTCTCTTACACTCTTTACACTCTCTCACACTCTCTTACACTCTCTTACACTCTCTTAGACTCTCTTACACTCTCTCACACTCACACTCTCTTACATTCTCTTACACTCTCCTACACTCTTTACACTCTCTTACACTCTCTTACACTCTCTCACACTCACTCTCTCACACTCTCTCACACTCTCTTACACTCTTTACACTCTCTTACACACTCTCACACTCTCTTACACTCTTTACACTCTCTTACACACTCTTACAATCTCTTACACTCTTTACACTCTCTTACACACTCTCACACTCTCTTACACTCTTTACACTCTTTACACTCTCTTACACTCTCTTACACTCTCTCACACTCACACTCTCTCACACTCTCTCACACTCTCTTACACTCTTTACACTCTCTTACACACTCTCACACTCTCTTACACTCTTTACACTCTCTTACACACTCTTACAATCTCTTACACTCTTTACACTCTCTTACACACTCTCACACTCTCTTACACTCTTTACACTCTTTACACTCTCTTACACTCTCTTACACCCTCTTACACTCTTTACACTCTCTTACACGCTCTTACACTCTTTACACTCTCTTACACTCTTTACACTCTCTTACACTATTTACATTCTCTTACACTCTCTTACACTCTCTTACACTCTCTTACACTCTCTTACACTCTCTTACACTCTCTTACACTCTCTCACACTCACACTCTCTTACACTCTTTACACTCTCTTACACTCTCTTACACTCTTTACACTCTCTTACACTCTTTACACTCTCTTACACTCTTTACACTCTCTTACACTCTTTACACTCTCTTACACTCTCTTACACTCTCTTACACTCTTTACACTCTTACACACTCTTACACTCTCTTACACTCTCTTACACTCTCTTACACACTCTTACACTCTCTTACACTCTCTTACACTCTCTCACACTCTCTTACACTCTCTTACACGCTCTCACTCTCTCTTACATTCTCGTACACTCTTTACACTCTCTTACACTCTCTCACACTTTCTTACACGCTCTCACTCTCTCTTACACTCTCTTACACTATTTACACTCTCTTACACGCTTTCACTTTCTCTTACACTTTCTTACACTCTCTTACACTCTCTCACACTCACACTCTCTTACACTCTCTCACACTCACACTCTCTCACATTCTCTTACACTCTCTTACACTCTCTTACACTCTCTTACACTCTCTCACACTCACACTCTCTCACATTCTCTTACACTCTCTTACACTCTCTTACACTCTCTTACACTCTCTCACACTCACACTCTCTTACACTCTTTACACTCTCTCACACTCTCTTACACTCTCTTACACTCTCTTAGACTCTCTTACACTCTCTCACACTCACACTCTCTTACATTCTCTTACACTCTCTTACACTCTTTACACTCTCTTACACTCTCTTACACTCTCTCACACTCACACTCTCTCACACTCTCTCACACTCTCTTACACTCTTTACACTCTCTTACACACTCTCACACTCTCTTACACTCTTTACACTCTCTTACACACTCTTACAATCTCTTACACTCTTTACACTCTCTTACACTCTTTACACTCTCTTACACACTCTTACAATCTCTTACACTCTCTTACACTATTTACATTCTCTTACACTCTCTTACACTCTCTTACACTATTTACACTCTCTTACACTCTCTTACACTCTCTTACACTCTTTACACTCTCTTACACTCTCTTACACTCTTTACACTCTCTTACACTCTCTTACACTCTTTACACTCTCTTACACTCTTTACACTCTCTTACACTATTTACATTCTCTTACACTCTCTTACACTCTTTACACTCTTACACACTCTTACACTCTCTTACACTCTCTTACACTCTTTACACTCTCTTACACTCTCTTACACTCTCTTACACACTCTTACACTCTCTTACATTCTTACACTCTCTTACACACTCTTACACTCTCTGACACACTCTTACACTCTCTGACACACTCTTACACTCTCTTACACACTCTTACACTCTCTTACACTCTCTCACACTCACACTCTCTCACACTCTCTTACACTCTCTTACACTCTCTCACACTCTCTTACACTCTCTTACACTCTCTTACACTCTCTTACACTCTTTACACTCTCTTACACTCTTTACACTCTTTACACTCTCTTACACCCTCTTACACTCTTTACACTCTCTTACACGCTCTTACACTCTTTACACTCTCTTACACTCTTTACACTCTCTTACACTCTCTTACACTATTTACATTCTCTTACACTCTCTTACACTCTCTTACACTCTCTTACACTCTCTTACACTCTTTACACTCTCTTACACTCTTTACACTCTCTTACGCACTCTTACACTCTCTTACACTCACACTCTCTCACATTCTCTCACACTCTCTCACACTCTCTTACACTCTCTTACACACTCTTACACTCTCTTACACTCTCTTACACTCTCTCACACTCTCTTACACACTCTTACACTCTCTTATACTCTCTTACACTCTTTACACTCTCTTACGCACTCTTACACTCTCTTACACTCTCTTACACTCTTTACACTCTCTTATACTCTCTTACACTCTCTTACACTCTTTTACACCCTCTTACACACTCTTACACTCTTTACACTCTCTTACACTCTCTTACACTCTTTACACTCTATTACACTCTCTTACACTCTTTACACTCTCTTACACTCTCTTACACTCTCTTACACTCTTACACTCTCTTACACTCTCTTACACTATTTACACTCTCTTACACTCTCTTACACTCTCTTACACTATTTACACTCTCTTACACTCTCTTACACTATATACACACTCTTACACTCTCTTACACTCTCTTACACTCTTTACACTCTTACACACTCTTACACTCTCTTACACTCTCTTACACTCTTTACACTCTCTTAGACTCTCTTACACTCTCTTACACTCTCTACACTCTCTTACGCACTCTTACACTCTCTTACACTCTCTCACACTCACACTCTCTCACACTCTCTCACACTTTCTTACACTCTCCTACACACTCTTACACTCTCTTATACTCTCTTACACTCTCTCACACTCTCTTACACACTCTTACCCTCTCTGACACACTCTTACACTCTCTTACGCACTCTTACACTCTCTTACACTCTCTCACACTCACACTCTCTTACACTCTTTACACTCTCTTACACACTCTCACACTCTCTTACACTCTTTACACTCTCTTACACACTCTTACAATCTCTTACACTCTTTACACTGTCTTACACTCTCTTACACCCTCTTACACTCTCTTACACTCTCTTACACTCTCTCAGACTCTCTTACACTCTTTACACTCTCTTACACTCTCTTACACTCTCTTACACTCTCTTACACTCTCTGTTGTGTCCAATACTGACCGCTCAGCCTTTGGCACAATTGTATGGAATAAGTCATGAACGCACAGTCACTTCAATGCCATTGAGTCTTTATTGTTCACAACCAACACAATAACGACCCGAGTAGACTATCCCCCAGCTCTACTAAAGATGTACAGTAGACATAAGCTTTTTATAGAGTTTTGATATGACACTTTCTGTAAGTCTTTGAAGAGCCTTTGAAGATCCCCTCATTAACTCTCTGATGTCATTCTGTAAGGCCTCGAGGACCCCCTCCTGATCGGGCCTCTCCTTCCTCTGGCCTTGGGTAACAGGCCCCCATGTCTCTATCTGGGTCTTCAATGTGTGTGTGTGCTTTAAACTTATGTTTTAGACCATACTCTTCTGACATTAAGTTTTCTTTTTTACTTTAATATGTTTCTAAATGTAATAATATAACATCCCTTACTTGATTACAAACCATGCATAAGTATAATAAGTATTAACCATAAACACGTAACAAACTCATCATGCATAAATGAATAACTAACTAAGCACACAGAAATAAACACATAACATGAAAAATATACCACAATCCCCCTCTGTTTTAGCTAAACATTACAACTGGTTCATAATGCATTAAATCATCACACAGATCTGTCAGGAATCATGTCTGTATTATGGTCTGTCTGATTTGGTTGTGTATTTGTCTTAGTTTTGTCCCCTGTCTGTATTTGTGAATTGCTTCCTGCCTTGTGTCTTTCCCTCCTGTGTGATTACCTGCTCCGCCCTAATATGTTTCACCTGTCCCTTGTTGTCTACGTCTATATATACCTGTTTGTCTGTTTGCCCAGTGTCAGGTCGTTGTCGTTTGTGTGTCGTCTTCACCAGTGTAAGTTCTGTGGTCCTTGTAATTCATGTCGTGGAGTTCTTGCCTGTTTTTTTCTTGTATTTTGTGTCCTGAGTCCCTAGCTTGTCTTTTCTTGTAATTTTTCATCCTGGATTATTTATGCTTGGACCTTTGCCTTGGTTTACTCTGTCTACCGGATTTTGGTTTTGTTAATTGGATATTTAAAAAATAAACTTTTTGTTGAACTCTTTACCTGTATCTGGGGTTTTGTGTTGGGGTCTTTCTGCTCCTGGGACATCGGCCATGACAAGATCCAAGTTACACGAGTTCAGCTTAAAACAATTCCCATCACATCTCCCCTCTTCTACCATAATCATATCATATGGTTAACTTGTCGTACCTTCACATAACACAGTTACAGCATGCATTATAAGAATATAATTACTCATATTAAAATATAATAAGCATATGAGTACAATGTTTGTAATATAAGATTTATTTCATCTCAGTTCTCATATAACTAGTATAATTAGTATAATTTTGTTATTGACCCAAGTCCCCTCTTATGTCCGATCTAAAAGACATTTTCTAAATCTACTACATTTTCAAATCACATGTAACGCTCACAAACAGGAACTCCTCCTTCAGTCCTGGAAACAGTCCAAGAGATGACACTATGACGTTTCTCGATAAGCCGCTCTTCTTCTCGCATCCTCGGATCTTCCAACTTCTTTGGCTTTGTTATAGGAATATTTTATATCCCCATATTTAACCAGAGAGACACGGAGACCGATTATAATTTAACAAGCAATGGTCAGGTTTTAATCCTTGCAAGGATGAGCAAAGCAGACACAGTAACAAGTGTACAGCGAAAGGTTTTCTTCCAGATGTAAACATAACATGGGATTATATACAACACAGTGACGTCCTTGGTGAGAGGCGTTCACAATGGTCCAGGAGAAAGAGTCCCAGGACAAGCCATGTCTCAGTCTTGTTATGTCTACTTCCTGCTTGGATTAGAGCGAAGGACATGACATGAATTTGACATGACCTGAGGAGAACTATAAGCCCCCAGTGACTCTAAACATAAGAATTAAAATTATTATAACAGGCTTTCAGCTTCACGTCACTTCCTCTCCTTCGTCCATTTTGCCACTAGCCTGGAACAAGCTCAGTCTTGGCTGTTCAGGTCGTCGTCCAGTAGCCTCCTTCGACATTGATCTCCGTTTTCTCCCCAAGGCGATTTCACCTCTGCAAAATGTCCGTCCAGACCATCAAACTTCTCGTCCTCATCTCAACTCCATGCATCTCCTCTGCCTTCTCCATTCTTCTTCAGAACACCCAAACCTCAGGTAAGCTTTTGATTTCACAAAGCTTTGCTGGAGACCCTCATGCTAGCGTAGTTGAGACCCCACGTTCCTTGGAAAGTTCCCCTCTCAGATCAGTTGTTAATCAATAATTCACATTAACTGAGAAAAAACACAAAGATCACCACAGATCATATCAAAACAATTTAATGGGGTCTAAACTCTTTGTCTTTCCCTTAATTATCCTACTACTCCAAGTTAGTTCATAAAATGTCTATTTTAGTCTTTACTTCTTTTAAAGTCTCTTTTCAATTTGAAGTTTACTATATTTTTATTCTCAGTGTTATACTTCATAAACATGTCCTAGTTACTGTCAATATTTCTCATTTTAGGTTCTGGTGAACAAGAATACATACCTCCGCAGTAGAATTAACCATATCATCTCTGTTTATTAAGAAAATGTTTCTTGTTCAATGACTAACTCTCTAGATAATGTATAAGCATATTTTAACCCCTATTGACTATTGACTCTTCATAATTCCTAATAATAAAATTATTATCATATGGACCAACTCTTTTTCAGTCTTTTCCCTAACATATTAAATTAACCTCTTTTTTCTTTCTATTCTCTAAATTTACTATTTCACTCATTATTGTGATACCCTCTCTACTTCTGTCTGCGTAAATCTGATTTTAAAGTAAATATGTTCATGCTTTATTATCTCATTTGCTCCCATAATTCAACTTCAATTTAAACTATTTCATCTTACATAAGTTATTTTTTTTTCATTGTTTCCTAATGGTAAATCCTCTGCTCCAGTTATATGTATACTTTAAACTTACTACTACTTTGTTCAAAACCAGTATTGTTTTTCTTATGTCCTCCCTCAATTATCAATCCAATTTTCATCTAATTATTACTAAAGTCAAAAACATCTTATCCATTAAACAATACAGTAAATTATAATTCTTCCCAATCCTCGACTAACCAAAGTAAACTAACTAGAGTTTTAACAAGACAACATTAGTGTGTCTCTGAGCTGTTCACAGAAACATTCCACAGAGCAGCTCTCACAGACTCTGTCACAGATCTTAGCCCAATAAAATCTTTGTAAAAACACATTTACCTGTTTAAATCTGTTCAATAAGCCTTCTGTTACAATGATACAAACTCCTTGTTATGAGAATTTTACTTTACAGATTAAAAGAGCAGACGATGGAGACTGTATATGATTTGAAAATAATAGACAGGTTTAATCTTTGCAAAGAGAAACAAAACAGACACACGTAACAATGGTACACGGAGGTTTTCATTTGAAGTTGTAAACAATACATGAAGCTTTTATAGGTGTACATTATGCCTCTCAGCTCCAGGGTCGTGGATGGACGTGTATTGAACTGACGTGTCAGTCAGAGATGTGTGTCACTAAGTGTTCAGGACAGTGTCCCTGGACAATGATTAGATGTAGTGCAAAGTGATGTCTTTGTGTTGTTTGGATTAGTCTGGCACCAATAAGAGATACAGCTAAAGACATTAAGTCATACTTGTTTGTGGATAAGCATATGAACTGGAGCAGGAGTGAGAGCATAATATATAACATTAATGGAGATGTACAATTCCCATAACACTCATTCATTCAGTTTATCTGAGTTTCACAAACTCCTCCCTCTCAGCGTTACCATGGCGATCTAGTCTTTACTCACCATATGATCTGTATCAGATGAGCTTTGTTATAATCTGCTGTTGTATTACTACTGTAGAGTTTTATTCAGTAAAATAAACCTATATAGAAGCCTTTCCCAAAAATCTGTGAAGGTATCATCACAACTTTAATCAAAATATAAATAATTATAATTTCTTCTGTTGATATTTTAAAGTCCACCAAACAAGTTAAACTTAATAAAATATAACTTCAAATACATTATTTTGCCTAACATTCCTATCCCCTCTTTGATTCTGTTTGAAAGAATCATGGACAAATCACCGATATTATTAATCTGTTCAATTACCCTGTCTCAGCTGGACCTCTTTTACTCACAGTTCTAACTCATTTCTCTAAGAGTATCTCCTTGTTTCTAACATCCCTGAATTTACATTAGCATCGTATTTGCCTCCTTTAAAATTGTAATACTTTATTCTTTACCTGATTTGATGTGGACAGGTCAACAGTGTGAAAGATGACACCAGACTCTCTCATGAGACGTTCACTGTTCTCTCAGCCAACCTCAAAGTTTTGAACACTTTTGATGAAGACTCCATTTCCCAGACTCAATCTGCTCCAGGAAGGTGTTGTTTCTGTAGAATTCTCCTCAGCACCTTTTAATCTGTTGAAATGTAACTTTTGTATTTCTGTTAGATGTTGTCTAAACCAGTATTTGATTCATAAAACTGTTTTATTCTCTTGAGAATCTTCAATTCTTTGATGACTCAGTGTTCTCCATAACTCTTATCTCCAACCCTTTCTAAGTGACCTTAATGACCTCTGTGTTTATTCTAATTTCACACAGACCTTCTTTTCTCTGTACAAGGATTAACATGTCTATATTGTTTTATGCCTGGTCTTTCTCTGCCATTAAAACTGAAGCCTCAAATATTCCAGACCATATTGTAGATGTTAACTTCTAAACTTTTATTAATTTCTTAGTAAATGCTTTAATCTTAGCCACTTACATCAAACACTGCTGTAGTAGTTTTTAAACCTGTGTTGTTAAAGTATTATCTGTTTTTAGTTTTATGTTGTAATGGCCTGCCTATCTCAAAAACCTAACATTAACTTTGTTTTAATTGGTTAATTTTACATCTGTTCTCACTGTTTTAGAAATGATCTGTTGATTTTAAGCAGTCATACGGCTCTTCTTCTCTGGGCTGATCATTCTTTTATAACTGGATTAACTGTTTTACATTTCTGTTTTATTAAATTCAGATGCTGAAAGTATTACTTCATATATTGTTCTTCTATTTTGTGTTAAGACAAATTTAGGATCAGAAATGCGTAACTGATGTGGTATACATTATTTGAAAATTCTTGGTTATCACTGAAGTCTTTATTTTATTTTTATTTTTTAAACTCAGTCCTTGCTGAAGCTAATTATCTGTAACATAGTGTTAAACCTTATTCAATATTGTCTCATTTTGAGCTGCATTAAACTATTGTTTTTTATTCTACTACAGTATCTCGCATCATCACTGCTGATGAGTAACCATTTCTCTTTGCTTCGTATGGATGGAACTTTTTATTATCAGGACTTCCTAAAGCTGGACTATTCACATGCCTTCTTTTAACACAGAAAATGCTCTGTGTCAGGATCCATTCGTGGTTTTTTAGTCAGTCTGTTTGGTTGGTGTATCTGTGTTGTCTCTGTTTTGGTTCTGATGTTATGTTTCTTTGAAGTATCTGAGTTGTTTCATTATTGTATCTGATTTTGGTTTAAGATTGTATTTGATTTCCTGGTTGTTTTATTGTGAAATTTCTTAACCCTGTCGGTGTCTTTGATTGACTTCCTGCCTTGTGTCTTTCCCTCCTGTGTGATTACCTGCTCCACCCTAATGTGTCACACCTGTCCCTTGTTGTCTGTGTCTATTTACCTGTGTGTCCTCTTGCTCTGGGCCAGGTCGTTGTCTTCAGTCCTACCGTGAGGTTGCAGTGCAGTTTCTTGAGTTCAGGAGCAGTTTGTCTATTTTTTTCCGTTTGTTTGGAGTCTTGTGGTTCCTAGTTTCTCCTGGAGTTTCGTGTACTGGATTAGTGTGTGTTCAGACCCTTGTCTTGTTTCTCCCTGTTTTTGGGCTTAATATTTTTGTATCTTTGCCGGCTAAATAAACCTTTTTTGAACTTTCTGCCTGTGTTTGGGGTTTTGCGTTCCGGGCCTTATGGCCATGACACTCTGTAACTCCTTATTCACTTTTAATTCTTTATTTTAATTGAACCTCCACTTTGGTCTACAGTTTTTAATCAGACCTCTTAACTTGCTATTAATACAGCAAAATTACAATCCACAACCTGCTATTCCTAATAATTTCAACATTTGTTTTACAGTTTTTGGCTTCAACGCTTTTGTTTTAGCTTTGAACTGAGACGGAGCAATTTTCCTGCCTTTCTCACTTATCATTTAGACAAATTATAATTTTTCTTCACTAACTTTATGTTTCCCAAATACTAGATTTGTAACCCTGTGATGGAGTCTAACTCACATCGTCGCTGCTTGATTAGACAAAGATCATATTCACACTAGATCTCTGTTCTCACTACAGTCAGGTTTACTTTAGATGAAGATTACTTTAGGTCTTTCAGGAGTCGACTGTAAGACACTCTTTCTCTTTCATCTCAGTCAGAATATGTAACAGAAAAGGTATCACGAGTCAGAAAAAATACAGAACAAATCTATTACTGTTGCCAATTTTAATTCAGGAGAATATTAGACAGTGTCAAAACCAGATCAGGAACCATAGACATTTCATGGTCTTGTGACATTTCCTATCTACAGTTACTCTTTCAGCCTCACATGCTCTTAACTATATTTTAAAATATAGATTGATCTTTTCTATGACGTATAACTCTTGAAATTAGATATACTTTTTTTACTTTTATGCACAGTGCAGCTGTTAACTTAGGTTTAAGTGCCCAAGACTCCAGTCCTTTTGCCACAATTTATTGCAACATTAGGAGTTGAGTTCTTGTTCAGAAACCAAGTCTCAAACTGGGTTTATATAAGAAGTACATCCATAGCTTTTTGCGTTTTTATATATATATATATATATATATATATATATATATATATATATATATATATATATATATATATATATATATATTTAAAAAAAAAACTTTGTCCTTCACCCTCCGCGGGTGGTCTCATCCTTCGAGCTCGGGTCCTCTACCAGAGGCCTGGGAGCTTGAGGGTTCTGTGCAGTATCTTTGCTGTTCCTAGTACTGCACTTTTCTAGACCGAGATGTCTGGTGTTCTTCCAGGAATCTGCTGTAGCCACTCTTCCAGTTTGGGGGTCACTGCCCCGAGTGCTCCGATGACCACGGGCACCACTGTCGCCTTCACCTTCCAAGACTTTTCTAGCTCTTCTCTGAGCCCTTGGTATTTCTCTAATTTCTCATGTTCCTTTTTCCTGATGTTGCAATCACTTGGTATTGCCACATCAACCACAACGGCTTTCCTCTGCTGTTTGTCCACCACCACGATGTCTGGTTGGTTCGCCATTACCATTCTGTCAGTCTGGATCTGGAAGTCCCACAGGATCTTGGCTCGGTCATTCTCTACCACCTTTGGAGGTGTTTCCCACTTTGACCTCGGGGTTCCCAGTCCGTACTCCGTTCAGATGTTCCTGTACACTATGCCAGCCACTGGATATGGCGTTCCATGTATGCTTTCCCTGCCAGCATCTTACACCCTGCAGTTAAGTGTTAGATTGTTTCAGGGGCCTGTTTGCACAGCCTACACCTTGGGTCTTGTCTGGTGTGGTAGATCTGGGCCTCTATTGCTCTGGTGCTCAGGGCTTGTTCCTGTGCAGCCATGATGAGTGCCTCTGTGCTGTCCTTCAGTCCGGCCCGTTCTAGCCATTGGTAGGATTTCTTGATATCAGCCACTTCAGTTATGTTCCGGTGGTACATCCCATGTAGGGGTTTGTCCTCCCATGATGGTCCCTCCTCCAGCTCCTTTTCCTCTGTTCCCCATTGCCTGAGACATTCACTAAGCATGTCATCTGTTGGGGCCTTATCTTTGATGTACTTGTGGATCTTGGATGTTTCACCCTGGATAGTGGCTCTCACACTCACTAGTCCACGGCCGCCTTCCTTACGGCTAGCGTACAGTCTCAGGGTGCTGGATTTGGGATGGAACCCTCCATGCATGGTGAGGAGCTTTTGAGTCTTAACGTCTGTGGTCTGTATCTTCTCCTTTGGCCACCTTATTATTCCCGCAGGGTATCTGATCACTGGCAGGGAGTAGCTGTTTATTGTCCGTGCCTTGTTCTTGCCATTGAGCTGACTTCTTAGGACTTGTCTTACTCGTTGGAGGTATTTGGCAGTTGCTGTTTTCTATGTTACCTCTTCAAGGTTGCCATTTGCCTGTGGTATTATAAGGTACTTGTAACCATCCTCAATGTCTGCTATTGTTCCTTCTGGTAGTGAGACCCCTTCTGTGTGGACTACCTTCCCTCTCTTTGTCACCATTTGACTACACTTCTCAAGCCCTGAATGACATCCCAATGTCAGAGCTGTAGATCCTGGTGGTGTGGATCAGTGAGTCAATGTCCCGCTCGCTCTTAGCGTATAGCTTGATGTCATCCATGTAGAGGAGGTGACTGATGGTGGCCCCATTCCTGAGTCGGTATCCATAGCCAGCCTTGTTGATTATTTGGCTGAGTATAAATGGTATAATTAAAACAATTAGGCCTTGTATCATTGTTGGTGGTAATATTGAATTCCTTAGGGTTTCCTTTAGAGTTTCAAATAATACAATTTTAATGTTTTGCCAGCAATGTTTGTCTGAGAGACCATCAGAATCTTGGGAGTATTTATTTATACTTCATTATTCTTTGTGCATTTGAGTAATTGCAGCAATTTATCTTCTAAGTAACACCTCTGAAATATTGCTTTGTGCAATCTGTGTTCCCTTTTCAAAATAACTTTTAGTTCAGATCAATGAAGGAGACGATGGAGACAGAAGTATCATGTGGAAAAAATGGTCAGGTTTAATTCTTTCAAGAATGAAACAAATGGCACAAATGTAGACAATGGTAAATCTTCCTGCTTCTGAAGAGGGCAGTTGCACCTCTGCTTGCTCATGCCAGCTTTACTTTTCTTCTTGGTTATCTACACATTTAGCCAATAATTTTATGATCAACTTTTTACATTACTTTTTACTTTCTTTTAACTGGATTTTTACGTTTTTACTTATTCTTACTTTTTAAACAACATGTGGGACCTGCTGAGCAACTGCAGCCTTGGTGTCTATTTTTCAACATGTCTGGGATTAAAAACAATTACTACAAACTCTTTCTGCCAAAATTGTTGGAAATTTCAACAGGAAATCAGTGCGCTACAAACAAAGATTTTTGCTTTGGAATCTGAAAGAGGACTTCAGGAGTCGATCCCGATCACACAATGTGGTAAGACTGTGAATCTAAACTTGGAGGATACAGTGTCATTCCCAAAACTGAGCAAAGCAAATGGATTTAAACTAAATGATGGCACCTGGCATAAACTTGGTGTCCAGCCAAAGCAGCACTGGATAAGAAAAAAGAATGCTGGCATCACAAGAGCACATGTAGCATCAGCAGACATCCAGCTAAAAAAACGATTCCAACCACTGACTGAGCTAAAGGTGAATGAAACGGAAAACTCTGCTGTAACTGAAAAACATGGAGTAAATAAAACCTAATCTGTGGAAAACAGGAGACATGAATCTGTGGAAAAACACCAGACAAACAGAGACAGAGAATCTATGCCAAAAGTGAAGGACAGAGATATCCTGCTGCTGGGAGACGGTGCTATCAGAAACATAAACTATAGTTTTGATACATGCAGCTATCCAAGTGCCATGGTCACTGATATAACAGCACTCCTCCCCCCAAGTGTTTTCCTGTGTTTTTTTAAAATCAGAAGTTTTAAAAAAGGATTTCTCCAGGCTTTTAAATAAACTTTGTAAATAGTTTGTAAATAAACTACTGTAGTGACCCTCTCTCGTACCAGGAATTAAAAACCGGTCAAGGATTAAAAGATTCATGCTCTTGACTCTTTACAGACCTTTACGAACTGTTTGTTTAAACTGAAGAAGTGTGATTAGCAGATCTCTGCTAATCTGTACCAGGTGTTCCGGTGTTTTCACTAACTGACCGGAAACAGGAGTGAATTTAATTACCAGCTTTGTTTTCCACCACTTCAAAGATGGCCCGAGGTGTTATCTCACAACAAACCAGACTTGCTGGCACCGTCTAAAGGCCTAAATCCCTTAATATACGATTGGTGTATTGAAAAACTCGCCAGGCCTCAACAGGAATGCTTTCTTCTCTCAAACTGAGAGACGTCTAGAATGATCGAACACTGCTCTCTGTTGGTTAAACAGAATAAGGAAACGGACTTCTCTTCCAAAGACAATTTTGTGTTTATGCCATTAAAAGTGTATTTTAAAGTCTATAGTATTACATGTGTTGATCTTCATACTGTTCCTTACAGGATCCTGAGTAATAACGAGATAGAAAGACTTCCTTTATCACCCCTTCCAGCTGGCTGTGTTAATAAAAGTAAAATGAATACGTTTCCACAATATTCTTAATAATGCATTTATTGTGCATAATTTCCACATTATAAGAGCAATGTGGTTTTATGTTCATTTGTATCTAAAATTCTGTTATTTGGTGGAGGAAAAGGATAGTTTTTACAACATTTTAGCTTAGAAATCACAAAATCACTTTTTTAGTCTTTAAGTGATCCTTCTGTTTTTAAAGACTTTAACCGCAACCGCTGGTAGAGGCCTACCTTACACTCCAAGACAATCACAGGACGCCTCCTCTTTCCTGCTACGGTCCACCTGCAACCCCTTTGGGAACAGCGTACATGTGACGCCATCTCGTCACTTGGAAACTATCAGCTGGGACTCGCGGAGAAAGTTCTAAAGCCATCCTTTGGACCTTTCCTGCGGAAAGCTGGTTCACCGAACGTATAGAGTGAGTTGAACACGTGACACTGATGTTTGGCGTTATAACCCTGTACATTCTCTGAGTAGGCCCATCAGAACCTCTACCCCATCCACTACTCAAATAGTCGCTAATAGTCCTTTAATTAAGCCCTCTAACCGTCACTTTCTACCCTCTAAAACTCCTTAATTACTCGCAGTAAATAACATATTTCAATGGTCAAAATACTTTTACTCGACCAAAGGTTTAATAAGTAAATGCCATTGTTCACTGTCAAATGTTGTTTTGTGTTAATTATCCTCCTCATTTGTCAATAATTATTCCTGTGTCATTCCCTCCACTTGTGTAATCTTTAATAAAACCCCATAAAAAGATTTTCATTAGTGTTTTTTCCAATATAAACAGAGAATTCTAATCCTTCAGATCAGACTTATTAAACATAATTAGTTCCCAGGACTGTGACCCTGGGTGGCAGCGGCGTAGCACCAAATTTTGGGCCCTGGGTATTTGCTGGGCCCCATACCAAATTGGAAGGGGTATTGCATTTTTATCATAAAAACCCTTGATGTTACACACTCTAAATAATATATTTTTGTTTTATTGTCAAAAGTACTACTACTTACTGAGATGATAAAAGGTCCAGCAGGTCCAAACCTGGACTCAAACCAAATGAGAACAAACTTCTGAACATTAATAAACACAAACTAAATAATGTCAGTTTTTAATAAATGCCGATTGACGGGTCTTTGCATGCACAAATTTGCTGACTAGGTCTTTAAAGTCCAGTTTTTTGGCCAACTGACTTTCTACAGAGTATGGCCAGGATGTTCAGTCTATTCTGGGACATTGTTGATCTTAAATAATTCTTTACAAGTTTAGGTTTACTGAAAGCACGATCCCCTCCAGCAACAGTCACTGGGAGTGTACAATATCCTTAAAGGTCACAATTCCTTTTTTAAAGTGTAGGCTGATTATTTGTCTGTTGAAAATAAATGCAGACTATAGAATCACAGGGAACACTAACTGCCAAACTAAACATTCAGTCTTTGAATTACGTTTTAAAATAAGTATTAAGTATTAATCATTGAGATGTGCATTAAACTGAGAACAATCCTGTACTTCATGTAAACGCCTGCACAAATTAATTTGCATAACAATGCAATAAAACTGGCGCTTACGATCTGTGTTTTCGCGGGTGTTAGATTTTGACAATGGAGAGAAATACAGTGTTTTCATTTAAACTTCTGACTCTGAGGACAACTGCAGCTGAGCAGGAGACAAAGTGCGCAGCCGCCTGGAGCTCTGCCTCCGTCTGCTTCTCACCTCGTTATTTACTCAGATATATTGAATGCTTGTTATGTACTAGGGTGTGATACTATAAAGTATTGGTATATTATTCAAATACGAACATAAATGTATGCTATTCTACCTGGAGTAGATATTTATGTTAAAACAATGTCAATGCTCGATGATGCATTTGGAGCTCACCTTTCTTTAAAAAAAACTGAGTGAGCAACTTCTTTCCCTCATTTGCCTTTCTCTCTTTAATCTTATTTTCTTTTTGTTTTTGCACCCCTGGTTTTTCTTTCTTAAGGAAAGACATGACTCTTCCCCTGTCTTCCTCGTTCATATCACGGCTAACTCCAGCTCCTGTCTCATTCACTGATTCAGGCAGGTCCGAAGCAGAAGCACCTGCGGGTCGTACCATTTTCATTGATTCAAGAGGGGTGGTGGGGCGCTGCACAACATGAAAATGACTTTTCTTTTATACCAAACCAGTGCCTAACTACAAGTTTAGTTTTGCACAGAAACTTTTTTATTTGTGCATAAATGCTATACAAATGTTAGTGCGTGTATATGTATGTATAGAAAACTGACTTCTAAGGGCCTCCCCCTGCCTCGGGCCCTGGGTACCCTTTACCCCCCCCCCCCAGTCCGAGGCCCTGCTGGGTGGTGCCCCAATGAGACAATATTTTGATATCAAAATATTAATTATTAATTTACATAAATGAATATACATATTCATATTAACTACTACACTAATATCAGCGATTAGGACACTGAGGGCCTCTGCTGTTCCAGGACTTTTTGTCATAATAAGCCACTTATAAGAGAACACTCCCCCAGCTCCATAGCTACAGTCAGAAGTCGCAGACTCGAGAAGAGATTAGAAGAGATTCTCTGAGCATTTAACTGCTCACAAGTCTTCCCAAAGTAATTTACAAACAGCAGAGATATCAAGCCATGGATTTGTAACGTCACTAGAAATTCTAAATGTCTCTAAGAGAATAATTGAAGCTTCTGGATCGCACCACAACTAGACCTACTTTGAGATAAATTCAAACTTTCTTGGGACCACAGTTTCTTTAATAATAATTGCCCGTACAGCGTCTTAAATCAAGTTACACTTAGTTACGCTACGGCTAATTTTAACTCGTTTTATTTGACAAGCAACACAAACCTCTAAATACTTTTACTATGTTTGTTCTTTTATGTTTCACTAACTATTTCTTTAGTCAACATAGATTAGTTTTACTTTAGTTATTGTTAGTTTTAACTCAAGGTTTTCCAGATTAGTAGCCTATTCTAATTTGCCGTCGTCTTCACTTCTTCCTCAACTTTTAGGGTTCCCTTTTGAACCTATTTTTAATTTTATTCTATTAATGATAATAGTAACCCTTTACTAGTTTTTTATTTTCTCAGCCTTAATTGATATTATTTCTTACAGCACTTTTATTTAATTATTCGTCAACTTTATTCTATTTTGATCTCTTTTTAACACTAGTGTTTTAGTTGTTATAACCAATTTATTATTACTTTTAAAGCTCTAAACCTAGTTAATACTTACTATCAACTTTTTTCAGGGCTTTTGTTGAACACACACTCACTCACACACTCGACTATAGTCCACACCGCGGCACCCAGTCGCTCTCAGGCAACTCATTCAGCTTTTCTTTCCAGAAATTACTGAACAATTTAGCGGTCCTTGTGCCGCTTAAACCATCATCTTATAACTTATTTCAGCACCCAGCTGAATGTGTAAGCTAGAAAAGGAACGAATAACTATTTGCCTTCCCGCTAAGGTACTTTAAATCTTGTTACTGGCAGCCAACACCGCTGTATGAATCCTGCCGGCGTGGGACAACGTGTTGCTCCTTATAAGCAGGCCTTTATCTAAATTTTTCTCCTTTTTATATTATTGGTTTTCATTTATTACTCCTTTTTATTTTGTTTTCGTCTCTATACTTAAATTCATCCGGAAAATAGCATGAACTTAGTTTTCCCTTCTTGAAGATCCCTGTCTTCCACTCGGCCTTGTTCCCGTTCAGACACCTGCGCTCTCAGCCAGGTTCTGTTTAAACGTCTCTCTGTAGACCGTTTCTATTTTTGACTTAATTTCCTCCGAAGGAATTTTCCCGTTTGCGCACTAAATTTTTCTTAGAGTTAAAGTCTACACTATATTTAGATTATAGCTCTGGATAGAAACACTTTTTTTTAAATTTCTTCCTTGGAGTATCTGCGTTTACGTTTTTGCGATGTTGTAACCTATTTTCACGTCCTTTTTAGCATATATCCACTGGATAGAAATTAATTCTAACTCTTTAAACTGCACCAGTGTGTCTCTCTCTGTTTCCACACACGTGCCTTTTATTCGGCCTAATAAGGTTCTCAACCCCTGAAACATTTATGGCTCTTTAAGCCTTTACTTCTTTCCCACTAATCTAGGTTCTTTTGAGACGAGTTTTTTAAGCGGTCTCTTCCTATCTGTTACCCCCCTAAGCTGCACCCCGACATCTGACCATTCCAAATAATAAAAGGTCTGCTCACACTCTCTGGTCTCTGCGCCTGGGATGCTTCCTCTCGGTGTTCAAACACAAAAAGAACCACTCTTTCTCAGTTCTTCTACTGGCTGTGGCTCCGCCAAAAATGTTGTGTCCAAACTAACCTCTCAGTCTTTGGCACAATCGGATGGAATAAGTCATGAACGCACCAACATTTCAATGCCATAGAGTCTTTATTGTTCACAACCAACACAATAAACGACCCGAGTAGACACACCTGCTCTACTGAAGATTACACATTAGACCCAAGATTTTATACAGTTTTCACATGACAGTTCATTTATGCCTTATTTCGTTTTATTATTATTATTATTCATTTTATTTATTTCGGATTTGAGGACCCCTCCTCATCGGCATCTTCTTCCTTTGAAACCTGGTTTCTCCAGACAAAGACTCTCTGTCCTGTCCAGTAAATTTTCCCTGTGTGTGTTTTCACAACCACCTTATCATGATTTAAACCATACATTTTTGACATAATGTTTTCTCTTTTACCTTTCCATGGTCCTAGCTGTGTTATCATAACATATTCTCATCCACGCATAACTATAAATCCTAAGATAAGTAACATAAACCCCCCAGAAGTGAATAATAACCTAAGCACACAAAAACAAACCCTTCACATAGAAATATTACACCACAAACCATAAGAAAAAATAAAAACATTATAAAAGAAGAAGAGTAGCTGCTGCTTTTACAATTGTCATGGCAATCGTCTAAAAAAATCCACCAAAAAATTTAAAACGTATTTATTTATTTAGGGCCACAGATAATTTTTTGTTAAATTTCAACTTTAACAAATAAACACAAGTTTTGAGTAAGACAAGTGCACAGCATCACGTCATATCCTGTGTTATTAGCGAGCCCAATGAACTAAAAGTAACACTTTTTGCAAAACATTGGCAATAAAAATAGTACAAAACTATTGTCTGTGTGGATTTTTAAAGGTACTACTTAAACATGGAGAAATGACTCGGCATTGTCATCAGAACGAGGGCTTTACTGACGTTGTTGACACTAGACGGTGCTCTGCTTTCGTCTTTCTTCTGAAGCATTTGGTGAACTTTGATTTAACGTTTGTTGACGAGCGTAAAATGACACACTACTCTTCTACAATGGAAGACTATAGGGACATATTGACATTACATGAACACGCAAAAAGTGGAAAATGCGTTGAGATGACTTGCATTAATGCATTAATTAAGCATTTACACGCCATTTGTTGAGAACAGGCTGCATATTCTGCTACATTTCAGCTACATTTTTAATTGATTATATTGATTATTAATAAATAGTAGCAAGCTTTATTTTGTAGCGGGAAACGGTTGGGATCCACTCGTGTTGGGGAATAGTTCCTGTTCATGTGACTGACTTAGCATCTGTTAATGTTTAATGCAATTTATATGGTCTTGCTGTCACTAGTTCTTTGTGTTAAGGTTGCCTGTTTAAATGTTTATGCTAGAACAATATTGTTTAGAATTAATGTGAACTAGGCAGTTTCATAGCACTGTAGTCTGACACCATGATCGAGGGTACTGTGTTGTTCAATGGCCAACAGTGTGTTTATGTGAAATCATGAGTAAAAACCTGAAAAGTTTGCAGCGCTCCTAGTTTTCTTTCATGTCTTAAGCTTTGTGTACAAGCGGTTGTGTGTGACATTTTGTCATTAAATTAAATGAAATGTGATGTTGCTGTTACTGTAGTGTGCACTACTAAATATAACAATGCATCTATTACCTTCCAATAACACCACCAGATGCCACAGTTTACGAGGCATATTTATTCAATATTCTGCAAATGAACCCATCACAGCGTGAGTCTACAAACTCACGCCGTATTTCAATAACGCTTTCTTGTAGGATTTCCTATGCGTGGTTGGCTTTACCGCCACAATATTGCAACCAACTAACTTACTATTTTTTAGCAAAAATGTACAAACAAGCACACAGTACTGATACAGAAACAAAATTATAGTTACCTGATAACTACAGTTTTACAAGTCTGGGCGCTTACGGGTTTTGCTATTGGTTACCTCTGGGGCATGCCAGCACCTCTGAGACCGATCCAGCTTCCTCCCACCGCCCCAAACACATGCATGTATAGGTCAACTGGCAACTCTAAAGTGTCCCTAGTAAATAAATGTGAGAGTGAATGCGGTGTCTGTCTCTAAATGTCAGCCCTGCGACTAACTGGCCACTGTCCAGGCTATAAATGTATATAAAGACTTAAAGTGCTCCAGTTACCTGCAACCCCTAATATGACCCATCGGAAGAAAATTAATATAATATTAATATAATGAACCGTATTTAGGTCTGTTATATTTGTTCATATGCAGTATAGCCTGAAATTTTAATTCTGGTCAAGTATGTTTTGTAATTTGTGCTTGAAAAAGCATAATGTCAAGCTCTCACATCCTGAATGCTTTCCATCTGGGACAAGGGAGAGACGGGCCTTTTCTTGTGCTCATCTCCATCTCCCAGTGACACGGAGGAGTCGGCAGTGTTTCAAGAGAACGGCAAGAGTAGTATCAGCACAGAGGTTTGGAACAAGAGCACTCTTTAACAGCAGACAGGGCTCTGACAGAGCATGAGGCCTCTCAAACTGTCCATGAGGCCCCTGAGACTGTTCAGCCCATAACGTTACAGAGTTTCTTGACTATTCTTTTTACTCTTATGTAATATTATTATTATTATTATTATTATTATTATTATTATTATTATTATTATTGTTATGTTATTTGTATGTTTACTTCATTTTTAACAGTTTTTTAAATTCAAGAGTGGAAATAAGGGGTCAATAGTATGAGGTCTAATTCAAAGTCAGATTTATTGAAAGTTCATTAAGTCATATCTTTAAATACACCCTCAATAAACAAAAGCCTGTCTGCAGCTGGCTGCAGGATCCAGCCACAGGTGAGAGACAGGCATAGTCATTAAACCTGCGGCAAATAAAAAGTTGGAAAAGGTAAGGATTTTCATTTTAAACACTCCTAGTGAAGCATGGAGCAATATTTATATATCAAACTAATTCCCTTATCTTCTTTTGAGCCTCCTACAACAGGAATAGGAACTATCTTAATAACTCAGAGGACTAACATCTCTCCCACTCATCACTCAACTGCCACAGGATGTTACATACAGTAAATGTAGATGTTCTTCTTACTTTGTTTATGAACGCACCCGTCACTCGGGAATAGAACCCCCATCTTTCAGTGGGGCAGAAGTGCAAATTTCTTTTCAAACACACATCTCTCTTTCCGATCCCTTAAAGCTATCAAGTCAAGTCAAGTGAATTTAGCATTGCATCTTGTCAGATGTCGATATGTGATTGGATTGTTTGTTGCTCGTCCTCAGTTGCAGCACGTTCCTCTCTTTGCAGCACGAGTCAGTTTGATCCCACTGTAAGGACAGGCTTCTGCGAGGACATCTTATTTTAGGGCCTGAACATAAAGCAAACACAATACGAACAGAGAAGAAAAGGACAAAACATGCACTGTAACGGCCGGACTGCTGACATAACAAAAACATAGAGCGCACAATAAGCACAGGGTTCTTACACTTTCTACATGGTCAGAACTTTCAAGCACTTTCAAGGTCCATTTTTCAAGCTTTTCCTGCACCAAAGTGCAGCAAGTTCAAGACCATTTGTATATGTATGGATTATTAAACTTATTTCAAAACCAAGGCATAAGACATTTAAGCATTTTATCAAAAAATCATGCTTCTTTCAAGCAATCCAGACAACATGCTGAAAAACGCATTTCAACCCTACACCTATTAAAACGCAAAATAAAGTACATCCATCCATCCATTTTCTACCGCTTATTTAGGGCCAGGTTGCAGGGACAGCAGTCTCAGCAGAGACGCCCAGACTTCCCGCCTTTCCCAGACACTTCCTCCAGCTCTTCCGGGGGGATACCGAGGCGTTCTCGGGTGGGACATGCCCAAGCCTCCTCAGCTGGCTCCTCTCCATGTGGAGGAGCAGCGTCTCTACTTTGAGCTCCTTCCAAGTGACCGAGGTCCTCACCCTTTCTCTAAGGGAACCCTTGCCACCCTGTGGAGATAGTTCATTTCGGCCGCCGGTGTCCGGGCCGCCTTTCTTATTTATTTATTTAGTTATTTATTAATATAGTGCTTTTCCACCTACTGTAGTAGGCACTCAAAGCACTTTACATTCACCATTTACCAGTGTTACAGCTGGAACACCACTGGGAGAAAGGTGGGTTAAGTGTCTTGCCCAAGGACACAGTGACAGTATGAACTGTGAGGGAGAGTGGGATGTTATGATGTTTTTTGGGATGTTTCGAGCGGGGATCGAAACATTCCTACTACTGAGCTACTGCTGCCCTCCAAAACTCATAACCATAGGTGATAGGTAATAAATTACAGATTAATGTAAGTACATACAGTTTTAATAAACAAAATTAAAGGTTAGCTTAATGGAAGTAATGTGCACACAACTAAAATCTGTCTCAAAGACAGAAAGTTAAAATACAGTAGATGGTTTAGTGATTAGCTAAAACGTGTGATTTGTGAAGGTGCAGTCATGAGGCTCCTTGGTCACCATAGTTTCACTATCAGCAATTTCTTCATCTTTTTGTCTAAACCAACATTGATATCTCCAGATTTGCTAGATGTATGGGAACTGCTCTGCTGACCAACAACACCAATTGAACAACCAGTGTGACACAACTCAGCCTGTTACCTGTGCAATCCTTTTACATACACAATTATAAATGATGCTCAGAAATAGCTATAAATAGTCTAAAGTTTGTTCTCGTTCAATTTACTTTTTGTTGTGGTTCCTAAAATGTTGGAGTGGTGTGGACGCTATATGAAATCACAGAAAAGGTTTATTTCAAACTGAACAAAGTCCAAGGTTTGATTGAGCGCTTTCAGTAGAAGCAGCATATTCACTTTACAATCTCTGTCCGTGAACAAGCTAAAAACAAAATCATTCTTAAGGCCTGTTCACACCGGGACGAATTTCGCGCACGATATTCGCCGACGTTTAACGCCTCACGACTAAACAATGGGCGCCAATGTGAGTGTTCACACCGACGTGAAAAACGCCACGCGTAAAAGCGTCAGTTTTGAAAAAACACTTTGGCTTCGTTTTTTTTGGTTTGAAGCGCCGCGTCAAAAACTATACGACCAATGAGATTAGCGCTTTTGCTCACGTGTCTGGAGCTTCTGAAGTTACAGTAAAACACAACTTGGGGGCGCTCAAACACAAAACGGTCTTGCCGAGCACACATAATGTAACGGCGAAGAAGATATACGCCAAGTAGCGTCTACACTGCCGGGAAGAAATAAGACGAAGAAGATGCAAGGCAAGATGAATGTAGAGCTGCTGGTCTCGTTGGTGTCGGAACACAAAGAACTTATGACAAATGCGACATCGATTACAAAAATTACTTGCTCTCTTCTTCTGAGTGAAAAGCGAGTGTCAGAAGCTTAAAGTTGTGCAGCGCCACCTTGTGTACCGGGGTATTTCTGTTTTACATTAAGCGCCATCTAATGTCAGGGAATGAATTTGCATGTTCACTCGGCTCATCGTCAGCGAAAATCGCTGAGTGTGAACACAAAAAACACGTTGAAAAACGCTGGCGAATAACGCGCGCCGATCTTCGTCCCGGTGTGTACGGGTCTTTAGTCCTCCTCCTCTGCAGCAGCACCAGTGGTCCTCCGCAGTGTTTCGAGACAGGTGCAGCTCACTGTGGTGGGGCCTGGGGCCTGTCCCGCAGGCTCAGGGGCAATCCAGTGGGCTTGAGGGAGGGGGGGATGGGCAGCTGATACAGGCTGTCGGAGAAGGAGGTGGGGCTAAGCTGCTGCAGGACAGTCTGCATTGCGCTAAGCAGCAAAGGAGCCGGCCTGATGCCTGCTAGATACTGCACTGTGTTGAGGCCCAGAGCTTTGGCCCAGCGCTGGGGTTCTCTGCGCAGCACCCCCTTCAGGTGGAAGCGCAGCCTGGGCACAAACATCAGCAGGGTGTCTAGACAGCGGCGGCGCCCCCCACTGGCTTCTTCCTCACAGTCTCTGAGCTGCTCCAGCATCACATCCAGCGGGGTCAAGCCCTGCTGGTCCTGGGCCTGAGGGGACACACCACTGCCCAGCAACAGCAGCACAGCCTCAGGACGAACCAGCTCACAGGCCAGGTGTAGAGGGGTCCGGCCGTCATCCTGCAGACAACAAATGTCACGAGGGCTGCATTATCCAGTCCAATCACTTTATTTTTATGGATTTGACATAGAGCTGCACAGAAGAGTCAAACAGTAAAGCAGCTATCATTAGTTACTTGTTTTCAGATCAATGCATGGTACAGGCAGAATTTAAATGCGTTATTTGAATAACAGTAACAAGCAAAACGGTAAATAGCCACATTCAGTGTGTGAGGTTTGTGTTTTAGGTTGGGTTCTCCCCTCCCTTTTCTATGTTTCCTCCTTTTCTTTTTTTCAGCAGTGGATGTGTGTGGCAGGGGGCGGGGCTGGTTTTCTCTCAGGACTGGGAACAAGACACAAGTTTCCACTCTCCTCATTACCCCTGGATATAAGGCTGCTCCACTCACCTCCAAGCTGTCGGTAGATTTGCTTGAGCAGCACGGCTCTGTAACACTGGTATGCTTCGGAATATTTTTGGACCTACTTACACTTACTCGCTGTTCTCTCTGTATGCCCAGTGTCTCACATCTTGTGCCCTCCTGCCAGCCAGCTCCCTGCCTCCTCGGCCTACTTGAGTTTTTGTTTTCCAATAAACTGTTGAACTTTATTCCTGGCTCTGCCTCTGCATTTGGAGTCCACTTAGATAAAACCCTATTACAGTGTTTCATTTGGAACAGCTGCCATGTTGCTTTTCCCTTAGATTGAAGAGCCATACGGAAAAATATAAATCTGTTTTCCTATGGTTATATTTCTTATTGTAAAACCACAGATAGTGCTGTTATTAGCTGCTTGTTATTTTATATTATAGTTTTACAGTCTTATTAAATCTGCAATAGGCCCTATAACAAAACGAATGTTACCGCTTTAAAATGTAAAACTAAATAAGAGCGGTAAGTTAAATCAACAGAAAAACTATAAAGGATGAGCACACAACATTCAGTCGGCATAAGTGTGAGTCTTACATTAAAATAACTACCCGTCAGAGCATTATACCATTAAGTTATTTATTATACCAGCATTTAGCAATCATGTTGTAATATATTATGAAATGTTCAGAGGTTTAAGGGAAACAAAAGATCAATAATAAGGCTCAGTTCAACAATTCTAATCTGATTAGCCTAATGCTGTAGCTGTTTACCAAGATTCTTCTTTTGAAGCATCTGAGCTTACTCTGACACTGCTCTGAGCGGGACCCCGTAAGTGGGGGGTCTAACTTAATTCAAACCTCTCACCTGCGAGAAGTCGCTCCCTCTGGCGCCAGGAGACCCTGTAGGGAACCGGAGCGCCTCCTGCAGGATGAGGCCCAGGATGGAGCGCCTGTCGTAGCGGACGGCTAGCGCCAGGTGTGGGGCTGAAGCCGGGCAGCAGCAGAAGCGCTCCCCGGGCTCCGCCAGCGCCTCCCCGGGGAAGTGTGACAGCAGGTACTGGGCGTACGCCTGGTGATCGTGTACGATGGCGTAGAGCAGCGCCTCCGAGGGGCTGTACGTCCTCTGCGTGTGGTCCTCCTCGGGGCACAGCGCCTGCATGGTCCGTATGTCCTCCAGCATCCAGACCGGCTTCAGGTCCCGCACGGCGCGGTAGAAAAGCACCGACAGACAGCGGTGTTGCTCCGTGCTCACGGCCACAGACATGGCATCAGAACTTTGATCATGGAGGTCTCTGTGGCTCCTAGAGATGGTCCGGTCTAATCTCGCACCGCGCTGACCTGGTACTGACCCATACTGGCCCTGTTCCTGCAGCAACGGCCCACATTCCCACACTCTCCACTGACAGCTGACACGCGCGCATGCGCCTGGGCCTGTGACGTTACAGCGGGCTTTAATTGTTATTGACACACATTTGGCAAAAATACTTTCAATGAAAAGTTACTAAATGTAAGACGAGTCCACTTATAATTCACTGGTCAAATAAAAAATATATATTTAAATTGTGGCTAAATATATTTATATTCTATAAACATACAAGGCTGATTCAAGTCAACTTCATGAATCCTCAGATTCAGACTTCTGCCACAGACTGTCTTTAATAAGACTCAATAAAGTTGGGAACAAGAATTTCTTGTCGATTTCGGGCTAAATAATTTGTTCCTGATAGAGCTGTATCAAACCAGATGCATATTTGTGTGTGCTAAGTAACATATTCTAATACATAATTTTATATTTGCTTTATATTTATATATTTGAGAAAGAGCTGTGAGTGCAGCTGTTGCTCCAGGCCTCACCACAAAGACAAAGGAGTGACTGTGTTTCTTTTGACTGAACCATTTGTTTTTACTCATGCGGTGGTCTGTCAGCAGTGTGGCAGAACATACACTGCACTGAGTACCTTAGAATTATAATAAGAAAACAGAACTAAAAAGAGAAGACAGATTACAACAGCAGCTGCAGTGAAACCTTGTCTTTCAAGTTTGACCGAAACAGATTTGTCCTGTTTCTTGTCAGTGTGAACAGGCCCAACAACACGGATTTGCTCTTTGTCAAAAGTGATTACAGCTTTATCTTAGACATGTGACTTCTCTCCCCTTAGACTATTGACATTTCTCTGATCAAAACCAAAACGGTGATAGTGGGACGTTATATAATCACTGAAAACTAATCCACTCTTCAGAATCACTTCTGTAAACAAATGCCAAGACAAAGGTCAGTGTGAGCATAGACTAATGTTTGAAATAGAAATGGTGTCAATAAAGCACATACTGTTTTATTCAATAGGAATGGTTGTGAAATCTCCTTTAGAAATATGCTTAAGGATTTTTAAACCTAGGCTATGGACCTCTGAGTGTTTAGTGTAAAAACTGGTTCAAGCCAAACTGTGAAAAAATGAGAGTGTCATCAGGAAATGTGCAAATGCCAAAATATACAACAAAAAAATATATTTTTAATAGAAGATATTTTATGTTATTTGTGTTTCAGTCAGGGGTGGCTTAACCAATAGGCGAGCTAAGCAGCTGCTTAGGGCCCCAGGGAACTAGGGGCCCCTGACAAATACCAAGAAACCTGTATAAATCCTTTATTACTTAGCTTTCTATCATATATTGCAGGGGTCCTCAAAAGGCAGACTCCAGTCTGGATCCGGACCTTGAGGGGCTTTGATCCAAACCGCAAGACATTTTTCCTAACTACAAGTGCAATGTGTAAAATATATTTTTGAATGGGTCCTGGGGTTACATCTGATTTTGGAAAAGAGCAGCGGATTCAACAAGTAAGATAAATGAGTTTGAAACGTCCATAATTATTAATAATAATGAGGTTCGGTCCATTTGCGCTGCAATGGCAAAACATTACAGACCTCCACTGACTTTATGGATGAAGAGGGAACATTTATTTGATCAGAAAAATAGATCTACTAAGCTCTGTGTCAATGTTGAATAAAAGCACTTTATCCTCCAGCTATGGCTGTTGTAATTATCAGAGAATGAATCTAGAAATGAACCAGCACTGGACAGATATCATGTCAGAATTAAAAAGAATCTAGCTCAGAGGAACATGAACATGTTTAAAATTAACCCAGAGCAATTAAACTCTTTTTTATTATTGGCAACAACTAATGCTAAAGAAATGGTCAGTCCATTTTTCCTCATGCCAGTTGTCCAGAAATGACAGACATGAATTATAATTGGATCTTTGTTTGACAAATAGGTTTCGGCTGGAATTGGTATTTTGTATATAAAATGTTCTCACACACTTATAAAAGAGCATTAAAGGCATAATATGCAAGATTTCAGGCTGATGTTAATAAAAAAACTGTTCCTGAGCATTTTCCTTTCTGTCAAATCCATTTTTATTGTGGCTTTTGATGAACTTTTTTGATTTTGTAGCATTTTTCTTTCTTCTGTGAGCTGTGTCCCTCAGAAACATACTCCTCATGTGAATGAAGGAACAAAACAGACAGAGGACAGCAGATACCTGCATTTATCTCCTCAGTGTTCCAGAGGCTGTAGGTGTGTAACTAAGACTTTACTTAAATAAGAATATATTTACACACACATACAGCTCTGGAAAATTTTAAGAGACCACTCGTGGAGAGCATGCCAAAACGCATGAAAGCTGTGTTTCAAAATCAGGGTTATTCCACCAAATATTGTTTTGCTTTTGGCAAACAAATGCTCTAAATTACAATATTATTATTTGAAATTTGGGAAAAATGTTGTCAGTAGTTTAATGAATAAAACAAAAATGTTAATTTTACCCAAACACATTCCTATAAATAGTAAAACCAGAGAAACTGATAATTTTGCAGTGGTCTCTTAATTTATTCCAGAGCTGTATTCTTATATTAAAATTTTTTGGACCCCTTGCCGGTAAAGGGGAAGTAACTGACCTAACCAATTTTAATTAAAGACCCCTGATATATTGTGTGGCCTGCCTGTTATACTCATTAAGATTTGAACATTAGTATTATCTGCTCGAATGGCTGTGCCACTAATGACTTCTTTTGTTCTTCAGGGTCACATATAGTTGGGCCCCAATACCAGAAAAAAAGTGTAAGGCCTTGTGTTGAGTAGAGTGTGGCCTGTGTGAGTCAGAGTAAGCATCAACCCTGCTGCAGAAAAAAAAAAATTATTATATATATTAAAATTATAGATAAAAATAATTTTATATTATTAGTAAAAGTGACAGGAATAAGAAGCAGACTGACGACTTTAATGCGGTGTGCTTTGTGTGTTGAGTCCTGCTCTAAAGGAAGCTGCTGGTGTGTGCAGTGTCACTGTAATAACAGAAACACAAAATGTGACAAAACACATTCAAAAACAAGGTTGGCCTGTGAGTAACTGTGTAGTGATCTGCCCTGGTCACAAGGTGGCAGTGTTCATCTACGCACATCCTCACAAATGAACGTTAATCACATTTTACACAAATCTAAACTAAACTTCAGAGCTGATTCTCAGTGCCATTATCAAAGTGTTTACATTTTGTAAGAAAGCCTCAGCAGCAAAGACTTCATTCACTTGTATTCACTTGTATTCACTTTGTATTGTTTTTTTTAGAGTAATGTGATTTTGTGACGAACACAACCATATTCTGTGACTGTAACAATAAAAAAGAACAGAGAAACAAACGTTTTGATGAATAACTACAGTTTCAGAAAATGGGCCTAAGCCTTGAAGAAAAACTGGAATATCCTCTGTACTTCACTTCAGTAATTTTGAAACAAATGTTTGTTGTAAACTCATTTTATCAGACCTCCCAGTTGAAAAGGAATCCCTTATGCAAATTTGATGTTTGTGCAGTTTATGTCACAAAAAACTCCCTTTAATAATGTTATTGTTTGTTATGGTTCTATTAAATTTTTTTCCAATTCAATTGTATTTATATATATTTCTATACTCCAATATTACAACAATTGCTGGAAAGGGCTTTAAAAAAAAACAAGGCAGTAAACAGACTAGACAGACTGAACCAGACAACACCCCCTGTCCTTAGAGGGGAAGGAAAAAAATCAAATTAAAACAGCCTTGGTAAAAAGAGAAACTTCATCTTTGCTAATCTTTGTTAATCTTAGCTCTGCCTAATCATGAGCTGTGATGTCATCCACATTCCTATGTGTCCTGACCACAAGCCCTGTCGAAGAGAAAAGTCTTAAGTCCACGACTGCATCTCCAGACAGTATTGAATTTATTTTCTCACTTGACTTGTTCACCAGCCACAATGTAATACTGATGATCACGGTTCTCCTCTTGGCCCAGACTATCCTTCATCCTTTGAGGGTAACTCTACATCTCTGAAGGGTGAATTGTGCTCTTTAAGTCCTGAAAGTCCAGAAAGTCTTGGAAACCTGTGAAATTCTGGATGTCATGAAAGTCCAGAAAGAGTTGCAGTTGCAGTGGAGGACCTAGTAGTCCCTTTAATGCCCACACAGGCATATTATTTATCTCCAGGCCCAACTGTCTCTTGTGTGTGTCGAAAGGTCTTTCATTAAGTGAGTTAAAAATGCATGCACTATTTTGAAGCGCTAATCCATTTCAACAGCCCCCAGTCCTAAAACTATAAATGTGGTTTTAAACATTGTTTAAACATTTAAACATTTGTTTGAGAATGTGTGCTGTACATAATAACATATCTACTTATTGAATACTTGCAAATTAAGGCTAAATTACTACTGTACCCAAGTTAGTTCTAACTATTCATTGACTGTAAATTGTAATGTAATATGTGTGAGCTGCTGTTATTGTCATATGTGCTATGTGTTGTCAGTTTATTGTATTTTTTGTGTTATATAATATGTCGAAAGTCGTGTTAAATGTATTAAATGTTATGTGTGGACCACTGAAAAAATAGTGGCGCTGCAGCTAAAAGAAAAATAAACAATAAACATAAACATGAAAAAAAAACATTTACAACTACAAAAAAATTATTTCAGAGTTGTCTTTAACTGGTGACTGTCCAGTGTGTACCCTGCCTCATGCTGGAAAAGGCCACAGGACCTGTAGGGTGAGCGGTACTAGATAAACACATATTAATTTAAGTCCTAATATTCTACAACCCCGATTCCAAAAAAGCCCTTTTATGTACAAATTGTGAATAAAAAAAAGAATGGTCTGATGATGTGGAAGTTTCAAATTTTAATATTTTATTCAGAATACAACATAGATGACATTTCAAATGTTTAAACTGAGGAAACTTATTATTTTAAAGAAAACATTTGTTTATTTTAAATTTTATGACATCAACACATCTCTAAACAGTCTGCAAATGTCTGGGACTGAGGAGACAAGCTGCTCAAGTTTAGGAATAGGAATGTTGTTCCATTCTTGTCTAATACAGGCTTCTAGTTGCTCAACTGTTTTAGGTCTTCTTTGTTGCATCTTCCTCTTTATGATGCACTAAATGTTTTCTGTGGGTGAAAGATCTGGCCATGTCAGAACCGGATTCTTCTTCTACGCAGCCATGATGTTTAACTGATGCAGTATGTGTCTGACAGTGTCATGTTGGAAAATGCAAAGTCTTCTCTGAAAGAGACGACGTCTGACTGGGAGCAAATGTTGTTCCAGAACTTGTATTTACCTTTCAGTATTGTTGGTGCCTTTCCAGATGTGTAAGCTGCCCATGCCACATGCACTCATGCCCCCATCCCATCAGAGAGGCAGGCTTCTGAACTGAGCGCTGATGATAACTTGGGTTGTGCTTGTCCTCTTTAGTCCAGGTGACTTGGCATCTCAGATTTCCAAAAAGAACTTCAAATTTTGATTCGTCTGACCACAGACTTCTGAATAATATATTGAAATTAGAAACTACCCCATCCTTGCATTCTGATTTAATTCACAATTTGTACAGTGTCCCAACTTTTTTGGAATCGGGTTTGTAAACAAGGTTCTACAATGTGTCTTTATGTGCTAACTTCCTGATTGAAATGGGCATTGTATGGAAAGGGATTTAGTAGGATGCACGGTTTTATCTAATATAAGGAAATGAACCAGTTGTTGCAGCAGTTTATGGCTCTCAGAATATACTGTGTAGCCCTCTTGTACATACATAGATGAGAAGAAGTGTGTTGGTCTACATGAACAGAAATAGATTTTTGTGTGAACACAGACCTCATCAAACCTGTAAACCCTTTAAATAAATGGCACAAACAAAAATACCGGCAGGCCGCTCTTCTGGGTACATTTGTTCTTTTTATGTTTGTAGCAAAAACAGCACAATAAGCACACACATTAGTTACAGCTCCAAGTGAGATGTACACAGACCTCTGGAGAATAAGGTACAAAAGAATACAGCAGTATCACAAAGAGTCATTCGGACAGCACTTTAGGAATGAGTGTGGCAGGACTAAACCAACTGCAGAGCCATGCAACACAGGCTCTTGGAGTTTAAAAGAAAGATTTAGCCAAATGAAGTCAGAGAACAGTGGTTATGATTATACATTTGAATATTCCTGGGAAACATAAAGAGATTAATATCTAATAATGCAATACATTAAAAATGTGTTTGGCTTTATTATAACTTAGTCATAATGTTTTAATCTATGTAGAAAATAATATTATACTAATGTGTATAAGGCTAGTAAAGGTGGACATTTGACACTAAATAACTTGGTCATCCTCAGAACCACAGTCATTTAAACAGCACAGTAAGATGTGCATGAAACATTTATGTCATAACTGCTGACACAAAAACTCACACTGTGTAGTTGGAGCATTTAGGAAAAGTTTCTGACAGAGAAAGCTGATATAATGCATTGGTTATTGCCATAGTTTTTGCTGTTTAATGTAAGAGAAGGTTGGGATTGAATTTATTCATTTTTACAAAGGATCAAAAGTTGATGATCATTAAACTTAATTTGCAATAATGCCACAGAAGAAAAGTTGTGACATTAAAATGAGAGCAAAGTGTTTTAGTCCTGAACAAGACCTAAAACAAATACAGACAAGAAGGACATTGTCTACTTTACAGCACAGCAGGTGCAAAAAATAAGTTCAAATAAACAAGACTTACTGCCTAATATTCTTTGTCTGAAACAAAAGCACTGCCTCTGAGACAGGCCTGGCATCAGAGATTACACTGACACCATTTGACTTGTCACTAAATTGGCAAAAAAAATTATAAATAAAAACACAAATATAATGCAGAGGTAATGAAGTCTATATAGAACGCCTCCACTTATAAACCTATGTTCACACACAACAATATATATATATATATATATATATATATATATATATATATATATATATATATATATGATATAATATATATCAGAGGTTGCACTTTTCTCTCTCTCCGTCATTTTGATGGATAGAGTCGTAAAATTTCCGTTTTACTCTATTGTTACCTGAAATTTTTTATTTTTTCTACTTTAATAATACTTATAATGGCTTTTTGTTTTTTAAAAAAATAAGAAATTTTCATGAGCATAGAGGACAGATTATTTGTTTTATTTATGAACAGATACACAAAAAGTGGAAGGATATTTTGTGCTTGAACTCGAGAGAATAAAGTATATTACACAATGAGTCCAACAAAAGGAAATGACAAAAATAAACTGAACTTAATTCATTCGCTATTGTTGTGCACCCCCTGACAAATCTGTTACTTTTGTCAGCTTTTGTCGCAGAACATTTTTCAAAAGGATCCCAGTTCCACTGAATGCACCAGCTCAATATGTGTTACAGCAGCAGAAAAACAAATCATAAAAACATAAGACTTATAAAACTCTGACTTTGTTTCATATGTATTTACATTTGTTGTCCATGTAGGGCAGGATTATATTTAACTTCGACATGGTGTAGCTGCTTTGGTCCGTAGCGCCCTCGTCTGGTCTCACTTGGGAACAGAGTTTTTCAACCAAACAAAGACCACAGACAAGGCCTGACCAGACTACACAGTACTCTCCAGGACCCAGTCAGTGCTGTCCAGTGTTCCCTTGCTGCCCCCAGTGTCGCCCTCCTCCTTACACTGCAGCAGCATGCCGTTGACCGACATGCTCCTCTTAGTCCAGATGCTGCTGATTCGACGAGGCTTACCGCAGCGCTGGGCAGCGTCCGCAGCCTTTACATCCCCCATGTCAAAGGACTGACTCCGTCTGGGATAAGAGTCCAGAGGCAGCATAAGCAGCCGGCTGAGGCTGTTGTCCAGTCTCCGTCCCAACAGGGGTTCCCGGTCGGTGTGGGGCTTAACTGCGCTCAAGGCATCGCTGGCATTCGCTGCAGTGTCCCGGGCCAGTCCCCCGCGCAGCTCCACAGAGGTGAAGGCCCCCAGTAGGTGGTCCAGGTTAGCCCGGGACTTAGGGGCGGCAGATCTCCAGATGTGGGCCAGCGTGCTGGTGGGGCTGTAGGTGCCTCCGGGCATGGACCCTGAGGACAAGGAGGAGGACGTGAGACTGCTCTGCAGAGAGCCACACTTAAACTGCACTACCTCGTCCTGCAGAGTCACTGCTGCCTTCACTTGGGGCTGAGTAGAGGCCTGGGGCAACGCTGAACGTTCATTGAGCCCCAGTCGGCCCCCGTTGGTTTGTGAGTGCGTGTCACTCACAGTGGTCAACTTTCCCATTGGGAGCTCGTCGTCAGCTGCTTTGTACCGCACCATGAGGATGACGATGAAGACCAGCAGCGTGGCCACAATGATCCCGCCCACCACAAGGATCATGGTGCCCCCCAGCAGCTGGCTGGGCAGTGACTGGCACGGCTGGTAGTCGTCCTGGGTGAAGAAGTTTGTGCAGCCCACCACGTTGGTGGCTGTCAATGTGGTGGCTGTGTCGTCCCAGGCCGCCAGCACACATAGGTCGTAGCGGGTCCCCGACACTAGGTTGGTCACCAGGAAAGACTGGCTGGAAGCAGGGATCATCCTTAAAGGAACGAGAAAGATCAAAACAGTTAAAATGAGCAGGTACATGTGACAAAGAAGACCCCGTTACATCAAACCCTTAACTGTTACTGTTTGTAGATAATAATCCCTTATTTTTAATGTCACCTGTTTATCTCAGTGTCTATAAGGTATTTTAGCCTTATAATTGTGAAGAAACGGTTAAAGCAAGGTTAAAGCAAGGCATCTGGACTTGGTTCTTAAGGAGAAGACATTTTGTCTCTTATTCCAAGAGACTTTTTCAATTTTGAGTTGAAACCTTGAAACAATGCGTCAAAAAAGAAATGGTCCACCCTAAAGACAAGACCCCCTCGCACAAACAGAGTAATGTGGTGATAGAGTGCAGTGACAGTTATAAAATATTAAAATATATATTGGAGCAACAAGCCTCCTCAGACAAAAATAAAATTACACATGAAATGAAATATATCTTTACAGGCAGATAGTGTGAGCAGAGCACAATCCAGCCACATGCTCTGTCTTTCCTCAGATCTCACTGGAAGTACGTATATTAGTTTAACAATAAGTTAAAATCATTATTATACTATCACAGAGGCTGAATAAAAGCATTGACCACAACCTGTTGCTCTTAACTTTTATAGTCTCTTCTTTATAGAACCTGACTCATACACAATGAACCTGAGCTTGTCTTTCTTCTCTTGTTTGCATATTATTGGTTCAGAAAGTGGTGCCGCAGTAAGACAGATGGTTGTGGAAGATAAAGCCAGTTACTGCTAGCTGTCTGTTAAGTGCGGGGACTTGCTTGTGTAGAGACCCTTATGGGAAATCCAAATAGAAACCTTGCCTTTATTTGAATGGAAAACTGTTGTGTGGACAAGGCTTGCATATTCTTCCTAGAGGCAGAAAAGTCCAGAAAAATGCCTGATAGCTCAGGCATTTTTACTGTGGCCCTCAAGGATATTTAACCTAAGGCAATATTTTAACCTGTCTTTCCAACTGTCCATCAAACAAAGACTCAGAGCCAGAGGGACAGCAAAAAGTGACCTACCCTGGGCCGATGAGTTGAATGTGTTTAGAGTCATTTAGAGTAATTTACAGATGCGTATCCAAGGGGAATGTTCTGGAGTACAGGTTGGTCACTTCATTGACTGATGTGGGCTCAACCACCTGCAGCTAAACTCCAGCAAGATGAAGGAGATGGGGATTGACTTCAGGTGAAAGGACACCCCCCTCCAAACACCATGTCAGCTGAATGGAGCAGTTGAATGGCTTCTATGAGTTAGGATTGTAGCTGTTGCCTATCTTTCAAAACTGGTTTAGGAACAAACATTTAGCATGACAGATTGTATAACCCCTCCTAAAATCATGCATTTTTTCTGTGATACATCAAAGGTCAGAACTAGATTTGCACTGCAGCAAAAGCTTACAGTCTCAATCCAATTAGTCCCTACCACTCAAATACATCTCCAGCTACACTTCATTACTCTTTTGTAATTGGCTGCCTGGGATTTAAATTCTTTATCCCAGCACTATGTGCTGCTTGACTAGCTTAATTTACCTCAGGATATTTGCATATAAAGACCAGTTAATTATTTTTAAATAATGGGAATGGAGCTCAAATCCAGACAAAAACCCTTCTCTGTGCTTATCATGAGAAGATATGAGCGTTTCCCACCCATCAGGCTCTGAAAGGCTGTTTGTGCAGAGCTCTGCTAAGCCAGACGCTAGAGGGCCACTGTTTTAATCAGAGCCAAGACGGGAGCAGAAGACATCTGTTTAGACATCTGTAATCTCAGTGAGGAATTTTTCACTCATATTCTACATATTTCCTCAATTCAAAGAAAGACGGACAGAAGAAAATCACGTCCAGTCTTTCCATTTTGTATTGAAAGTTTTTGTTGCTTCATCTGAATATACAAAGCAATGCCAAATGTTCTAAGGTTGGGGTTTGATGGAAAATTTAATTATGCTGATACAAGCAAAGTTCCTAATGGCCCTTGATGGATATCCACTCATATGTTATTTAGGATTTATTGACTCATGGCATTTTGTTGCCAGTATAGAGCAAGAGTTCTTTCCAATATTCCTTTGGATTGCACTTTATTGGTGGTGCAGGAGGCTACAATGTTGAACATAGTGACTTGTAATTTATATCAGGTTTCTACAACAAAACATTTCTGATGATGAAGAGCAGTTACTAACAATGCAACAAAGTGAGTTATTATATTATATTACATTACAATTGCCCAATAACTTCTCAATGGGCTATTGTAGAGTAGTGTGTAGTAATATAGGATGATAATCTAACGAGACCTGGTGTCTGTGGCAAATATCTTACACAGTATTTATGAATATATGCACTTATTCAGGCAGGGAGCCACAGTGAGCTTAAAGGCACTGGAATTCTGTGTAAATAGGTTGACCCAGGGGCGGAGTGGGGTACTGAAATCCACCAGTTTCTCACATTACACGCAGTAGGAACGGGCAGTGCACAATAGTCCACAATCCATAAACTACACTACACAAGATTACATGACAAAGAGCTGATAAACGTGGGTAATGTTTGGTGGGCGAACACGCTTTGTATCCAGGTTTGGATAAGGCAAGGCAAGGCAATTTTATTTCTATAGCACAATTCATACACTGGGTAACTCAAAGTGCAGATAGAAAACACTTTAAGTTGTAGTGTAGGCGAAGCTAAAGTGGAAGGTTTTTAACTCCTTGAACATTGTTAAAGTTGAGGCTGTTCCAGATTTTTGCTGAATGAAATTTAAATGCTGCTCCACCCTGTTTAGTTCTAACTCTGGGGACGAGCAGAAGGTCTGTCCCAGATGTTAAACCAGCTGTAAACCAGCAGTGCTGTGCAAGTCTATTCTCTGAGCAACAGGAAGCCAGTGCAGAGATTTTCTCCGTGAAAATAACAAACCTCCTAATACACACATTCAAACGTCTTGTTCAACTTGAAAGGTTGGACGAAAGGGTGCGTGATATGCAAGGAAAATGCGAGTATGGACTAATCAAGAACTGTACTAACAACATAAGTGAGAATAAGGGAGTCCAGGGACTATTACCAAGACAACTAAACAACTAAAGTGAGATTGTTGAATAAGTCTGAAGTCAGTGAGACTATAATGAAAAACGTAGGCCTATGTAAATTTGAGCACTGCGTGAGATGTGGTAAAAAAAGAAAAGTCCACAAAAGTGAAGGAGCTCAAATAATGAGAATAATATAAGGTTAACAAAAAGTTAAAGAAAAAAAAAGTGAGTATGTGAGAGTGAATGTGTCGAGGATGAGCCAATGATGAATGAATAATGAGTTTAATAATTGTTACATGCTCCTCGATTTAAGAATGAGACTTTTATTGATGGTTTTATGATGTTTAATCCTTCATAAAGCTTGATACATTCACCATATCACCAACATAAGAGCTGAAATGTATACCTGTTGCATCTTTACGGGGCGGCGTGGCTCAGTGGTAGAGCAATCGTCCTATAACCAGAAGGTTGGCGGTTCGATTCCCGCTCTGCCCTGTTCATACTGTCGTTGTGTCCTTGGGCAAAACACTTAACCCACCTTGCATCCAGTGTCCGTAGCACTGGTGTATGAATGTGTGTGACTGTAGAGGTGTGTTTGGTGGTGGTAGAAGAAGGTTGAGCGCCGTTTGTGTGGCAGCCCTCTCTGTCTGCCCCAGGAGTGGATGTGTGTGAATGGGGTGAGTGGAAGCACGATGTAAAGCGTTTTGGGTGCCCGAAAAGGGTGCAAAACAGCGCAATATAAATGCATGTCTGAATGAATGCATACCATTTAGAGGAGCTGTAAGTATAAATTTAACGCTTACCACGCCTCTGTAACAAAGTTATTGCCGTATTTGGGCCAAGCTACATACTACTACATTGCCTCCGAAGGCAAACAAAAGTGCGTTGTCTAAGACCGTAAGTCAACCATTTCCATACAAAAATTTCAAAATAATACATCACTTTTTCATAAAACAAAATATGCTTATGGTTATTTACAATAATAGTAAACCAGAACAAAGGTTTAATGGTATATTGCATGTAGAAAATTTTGAAGATCTAGTTTGAAAGCTGTGACTTCCAACAACATGAGAAAAAAAAATAGCTTATGGAAGCCATTTTTCTAGGCTTTCCTATGCAGCGGCAAAAGGAGAAGCCAGATTGAGGGAACAGAAGCAGAGAAGAGACTTAGAAAGAAATAGACATGTACATCACAACACTAATCAAATGTATTTTTAATAAATGTTTCCTGGGAGCCTCTAGGTCTCGGCCTCCTTCACAACAGTGGACAGTGCTCTTAAACCATCCACTGTCCTCCCACTCCGCCTGCTCCCTTCTCTTCTGCATGCAGCTGCAGCAAACAGCAGCAACACAGCAATAAAATAAATTATAGAGGGGGGAGAATGTAAGTAACACAAGTTATCAACGGTTTCATGCTACCCTCCTTTTCTTTGCTCACTTTCCGGAGCTAGAAATGTTTTGTTTTTTGTGTTTTTTTAAGAGCTGAAGTTTTTGTTCCACTGTCATTGGGGAAGCCTTTTACATTAAACAAACCTTTTAATGTTGCAAGAAATGCCTAGTTGGAAATGTCAGTGAGAGAGTGCACTGAACTGATATGTTAAAGAAAGGTTTATGATAATAAGGAAAACTCCCAAAATGAATGGGATTAAATATTGTTGAGAAAAATATTGTTTTAAGTAATTAGAAAAACTGAAATGAAGACAGAAAATAAATAATAACCAAGGATTTTATAATCACGTAGCGTAATTTATATAATAAAGATTTTTATTTACCTAAATCCCAATTTAGAGCCCATTTTTTTCTTAGTTTTAAAGAGGCTGTAAACTGTAATGTAATTTTTTTATCTGGTGAGTACGGTTTAAACAATCTTTGATGATTATAGAGGTGTTTATTTGAGAAACCTGGAGTTAATGAGAAATAATTTAAGAGCATATGTCAAGTTGCTCTGCTGAAGTTATTTGACAAAAAAAATTCAGGATTTATTGATTGAAATGTTTTGGATTTTTAATTATTATGAGTACTACGAGGACAAACACAATAGTCTTTCAGGACAGGATTATTATTAATTATTCACAGGATTGAATAATTATCTTTTGCCAAACCCCTCTACGTGTTCATGGGGTACACTGAATCAAATCTTTGGAATCTTGGAATCTTTGATGTTTAAGTTTCTGTTTAACATTAAGTGCATTCTTAATGTGGACAAGAAACTGAATGCAAAGTTGGTGGAAACACAAATTTAGCAATTGATATCTGTTTAAATATGTTACGGCTGAGATTATTATGGGAAAATGCAAAAACAAAATGGTTCATTGTACTGTATTTATATTTGCACTGCCAACTGTTCATTTACAGTACCCAATGTTCACACATGCACTACTGCACTTTTTCATAAATATAATAATAATTATACATAAATATGCAATAACTTCCTCTGCACTACTGTTATTCAGACAGCTTCTGTTTGTAATTATTTGCACTATAACTATTGCACTACTGCTCACCATAGCCTTATCTTTCATTGTATATATCCATCCAACAATTCTGTTTATAGTAACTGCCATTGTATTTTATGTTCATAGTACATATTAGGGATGCACCAAAATGAAAATTCTTGGCCGAAAACGAAAACCGAAAATGAGGAAACCAAGTCCGAAAACCGAAAACCAAAACACCAAAAAAAATTATGCCTAATAAATTATTAGTACCATTGCATTTATGGCTATGACTGTGTACTAACTTGACTAAAATCAAGTCATTGCAATTGCATAAATCAATATTAAATATTCAAAAATGTAATCAATTACAAATTATGCAAATATTTACTTAGCACATTGCAACAACGCACAATATAAAATAAAAATTATTAAACTAAAATGTTTAAATCGATCCCACTCAATTGTACGTTAAATAATAATGTACAGGCCTGGCCTGCAGAAAAGTTTTCCATCTATCACGGCCAGGACCATTTCTTGTGCGCGCTGCTTTATTTCCGTATCCAGTTAGGCTTGGTCTTTATAACGCGGATCAAGTACAGTCGCGATGAAGTGCAGAGGATCCAAATAGAGCTCAAGAGATCTCAGTGAAACGTGTGCTGACAGACTCTAAGAGTGTACTTTTCATTGTTTTCACTCCGTGGTCCGTCTAAACCTGTTTGCTTAGGAGATGCTTTAGTGCTGCGATTAAAAGTATAACAACAGCTACATATGCATCAGAGGACCTGATCTCTTAAGTTAGCTGCTCAAAGGGGGCAAAAAGAGAGAGAATGTTCTCTATTAAGACTCACTGGTTAGAAGTGAATGTCGCGGGGAGCTCGTGGTCTGTGCTTTATGCAGCCAAGGATCGCTTTTGCGTAAAGAGGCTTTGCAACATGTTAAACCTGCTGTTCCACCGCGTCCGTGGGTCTTTCTCAGATATACTAAAATACATACACACCGCAGACATGTTGCTTCAGACAAGCATGTGCAGGTCGCTGTTTCTGTTTGAGTCATCACAACATTTCGGCCGGATAGTTTCGGTGATAAAAGCCTTTCAACCGAAAACCAAAAAGGCACTTTTATGTTTGTATCAACTAAGTAAAAATGTATCATATTTGAGGGTGATACACTTACAGTAAACTAAAGGTAACTGAAATTATAACTGAGCTAAATAAAATTTAGAATAAAGTTTTGAAAATTATAGAAACAAAAATGCTATTTGGAAAACATAGAAAAGATGAATAAATATACATATAGAGATATAAATATAGAGATACTAATTGATTAAATAACAATAGAAAGAGTAGTAAAGTAATTTAAATTTAAATTAATTTTTTGGGTGTATTGAGCCATGGTTATTCCATGTCTCAACAGGGGGGAAAAGTTGTTAAACCAAACAGTATTAACCTCCTGGTTAACCTAATGTTTAGCATAATGATATAACAACAGTGGTCTAATAAAGTTAAAAGATGAGTTGAAATTAAATAATGAATTGAATGATAGTGACATGACTTTTCTGGAGAAGCACTAGTTAGTTTTAAATCATTAAACCAAACCTTCCAGATTGTAGTAGATTTCCAGCTGCGGTCCAGCAGACCATCCTTATGGAAACAGGTTATGCATCTGCTGGCCCATTCATTGCGTTTTGTTCTTTTTTATTGGATTTTATGATTTTGTATGACAAGAACCTAGGTGGTACCTTTACGAGTTTATAATATTTCATTTCATGTTATGACATAACTCTGAACTTGACAAATGGAGAGCTCATGGACATTTGCAGCGCAAGGCGGATGTCTAGAGGTTTTGTGGTGGTAAGACCATTAGACAAGCGTTGCCTGCTGACTGGATACATGCGCCCTTAATTGATTCTTGGTTATATGTGTTCACATCAAGCGTCTCCCAAGGAACATCCTAAATGGTCGTTGTGCAAGGGCGCTGCCATATGCCAAAATACAGCGAAAAACGGCAATATACCGCCGTCCACCAGTGGGCAGGCTTCAAAAGCGGGAATATATGTGGAAACCCAATTGTGACTTTACTGTTGTAAAAAACATATTTACAGCCTGGTACAAAAGATGGCTCCGGTCTCTAGAGCTAAGTTTTTACTATGTGACAACTCTGGGGGGGAAGAATTTTTGATTATTACGTTTGTTTATGGTATCTAAAAACTATTGTTTTACTATGGAGTAAAAGCCAAAAAGCCTGGATGTAACGGCCATATTATTGCCGAGTCGTAACGACAATATCAGTGAATAGAGGACCAATGGTCAGATTATATCCACTATATAAACAATCAATGGTTCACATACAATGTGACAGAAAACACCGTGAGCAAAAAGTCACACCAGGTTCATTTGATAGCCACATCGACAACATAGGTGTCCCTCGAGGTGTACATAATGATTATGAATCTATTCTCTTTTGAGACAATTTATGCAAATGTGGATTAAATTAATATATTTACAACCAACAAATTTTAATTTGTGTAATGTATTAATTACACAAGAGATGCTATAACTGTTATTAAAAACTAAAAATTTGAGATAACTGGGCCAATGACTGGAAAGAACTAAAGAACACTGAGCATGCTATTAGCTAAAAGCGGTGGGGCCTGCAAAATAATTTCATCCTAAGTAACACAGGTCTAGATTACAGCATAACCAAGTCGTTTGAGAAAGGACTGCACACTCTAGCAGATGAATTGGCTGGGTATTCTGGAATAGAGGACTTAATCTTAACCTGGTTTAACAAAATAATGGGAAATTGACTGGGATTTAAAAATCTGTATTGATATACATGTACTTGTTGCACTTCCATGTCTGACAACTTTTGCTTGTGTTGTATTCCATGTATCCGGAGCTTGGTGGTGAAATTGATTTGTGTCTATTTTGATTGATTGATACATTGCTAGGGAAACATTCATGTACATGCACCTGCCGAACAACACTATGGTAACCCCAGACGATGAACAATCTGATCTGGGGGACGTCATCATTCGCATGACGATGGCTCCATGACTGATAATACTAAAGTCCTAAGGGCATTATGGTTCACTGAATTTATTATGCTTAAGAAAATAGATTTTAATCATTATGAATGTGCATATGTCTCACTCCATGTTTTGTTTCTTTTCGTTACAAGGACAGAAATTGGATAGGCAGGGTCAGGCCAGAGATCTTGAGTTCGATGGGTTGGCATTTTTCTACATTGTTTTGGATTGATACTGTGTTTTTGATTTATTGAATTTAAAGAATCAGAGAAATACTGATACTGGATTTTATTATCTTGGATTTTAAACATATCACATTAAAATCATTCATTGTCTTTTAATTTGACACGTGTTACAATTTAATAATTTAAACTGACTACAAATACTTGATGCCTACCTTTGGGGGAGGAGCTGGCAGGAGAATTTTCCCCAGGGATAGATCATTTATCTCATGGTCAAATGTACTTAGGTTAGGTCAAGCCCTGCTGGATTTTTGCTCCTGCCATAGTATACAATTCACACCCTAGCTAATATTTAGTTTTATGCTAATGTTTTATTAGCATAAAGAGGGGGGAATGACTTTTGCTCTAGTGCGTGCTCATTCATTCAGAACGCATAAAGGTAAAATGTTGTTGTGAATACCTGTACATGAGCACCTCGTCATCAGAGCAGTTGTACTGGAGCTGGTACATCTTTACTTTGGGGGCTGAATTGCTCACTGACCATGTGACCAGGGCCGACACTGCCGTCACCTTAGAGACGGTCACAGCCTTCTCTGGGAGGCTTTTGGGGGCCCCCTTGCTTATCCTCGTGGTACCTGTGATGTCAGAGAGGCGGGACTTGGGCTGCGCTGGTTGTCCAGTGCCGTTGCTGAGTTGAGGGAGCTGGATGATGGACACCTCCACTGAGGCTGTGGCCTCCCCCGCTACATTGGCCGCAATGCATGTGAATGTCCCAAAGTCTTTGGAGGTAGTGATGGTGATGCTCAGGGTCCCGTTGCTGTACAAGGTGGTTCGGGAGGAGTTACTGAGCAGACAATTGTCGGGGGATATCCAGTGGATGGTGGGTGAAGGGTCTCCAGTAGCTTCACAACGTAGGCTAGCAGTCTGGCCTTCTAACACCAGCATTCTGTGAGTATGCTGGGTGATAAGAGGCGGCTGACAAATGAACTCCTCTTCTTTTAAAGTCCAAAAGTAGCGCCCCTTCAGGTTAGGAGGTGAAGCACAGGTTTCAAGATCATCATCTCGGTCCAGCCTTCTCAGCCAAAGAAGCTCACAGTTGCAATGCAAGGGGTTTCCACCTAGACTCAAGGACAACTGTGGAGCATAGGGGGTTGTCAGGGTAAATGAGTCCTGGGCATGGGCAAAAATAGGATCTGGGGGCAGTTTCTGTAGTCGATTTGAAGTCAGGTCCAGTCTGGCTAATCTCTCCAGGTTCTTAAATGTCCCCTCTGGAATGTAGTCTAGGAGATTGTGGTCCACGCTTAGCTGGTGGAGGTTGATCATCTGACGAACAGAATCCCAGGGCAAAGATATGAGGTTGTTGTAAGAAAGGTCAAGATCCTCCAAAGCGGGGGCTAGATCTTCTAAGGCCTTGTCATGAATGCGGCTCAGCTGGTTGTTGTTGACAATGAGGTGCTGAAGGTTAATCAATCCTCGTAGATCATCAGGACCTAGCTCAGTTAATCGGTTGTTGTCTAAATGCAGCGACCGCAGTGTCTCCAGGTCACCAAAGGAGAAAGGCTGGATGTAGCTGATGGTATTACGAGACAGGGTCAGATCCACCAGGTCACTCATGTTGGCAAAGTCTTGCTGCGTGACGCGAAGGATGTAGTTCCCCCCTAGGCGCAGCTCCACTGTGCTGCGGTCGATGTCCGGAGGCACAAACAGGAGTCCTTTGGCTGGACACAGCGTCCCCAGGGACTCGGACAGGTTCTGGCACGAGCAGTACTTGGGGCAGGCATCTGTGGTCATCACTGTGGCTCCCAGGACCAGCAGACAGCAGAGGAGGCACTCCATGGTCCAGTCATACACAGGAGCCTGTTGGAAAAAGAAACAGAGGAGAAAAACTGTAATCTTTGTTTCATTTAAATTTTTTCATACATGTATGTATATATATATATATATATATACATATATATGGGATTCATATATATATATATATATATATATATATATCCATATATATTCAATCCCCACTGCATATATATATATATATATATGCAGTGGGGATTGAAAGTTTGGGCACACCAGGTAAATTGTTTTATTAATGTGCATAAAGACGCCAAGAAAAGCAGGAAAAAATTCCAAAAGGCATCAAATGACAGATTAGACATCCTTATAATAAGTCAAAAAAAGTTAGATTTTATTTCCATTTATACTTTCAAAATAACAGAAAACAAAGAAATGGTGTCTGCAAAAGTTTGGGCACCCTGCAGAGTTAATACCTTGTACTGCCCCCTTTGGCAAGCTAAGACCTGACAGTGTCATGGATTGTTCTCAATCATCGTCTGGATAGACCAGGTGATGTCAATCTCAAAGGTTTTAAATGCCCAGAGTCATCTGACCTTGCCCCAACAATCAGCACCATGGGTTCTTCTAAGCAGTTGTCTAGAAAACTGAAACTGAAAATAGTTGAGGCTCACAAAGCAGGAGAAGGCTATAAAAAGATAGCAACGCGTTTTCAGATGCCAATATCCTCTGTTCGGAATGTAATTAAGAAATGGCAGTCATCAGGAACAGTGGAAGTTAAAGCAAGATTTGGAAGACCAAGAAAAATATCAGACAGAACGGCTCGCAGGATTGTGAGAAAAGTAAGTCAAAACCCAGAAAGATCTGGCAGACAGTGGAGTTGTGGTACACTATTCCACTATAAAGAGATACTTGTACAAATATGGACTTCATGGAAGACTCAGCAGAAGAAAACCTCTTCTACATCCTCAACACAAAAATCAGCGTTTGAAGTTTGAAAATTAACATATAGACAAGCCTGATGCATTTTGGAAACAAGTTCTGTGGACCAATGAGGTTAAAATAGAACTTTTTGAATTGTCTGAAGAAAGGGCACAGAATTTAATGAAAAGAACCTGTCCAGCTGTTAAGCATGGGGGTGGATCGATCATGTTTTGGGGTTGTATTGCAGCCAGTGGCACAGGAAACATTTCACGAGTAGAAGGAAAAATGGATTCAATAAAATTTCAGCAAATTTTGGATGCTAACTTGATGCCATCTGTGAAAAATCTGAAGTTAAAGAGAGGATGTCTTTTACAAATGGATAATGATCCTAAACACACCTCAAAACCACGTTGGGTTACATCAAGAGGCATAAACTAAAGGTTTTGCCATGGCCTTCACAATATTCTGACCTCAACATAATTGAAAATCTATGGATAGACCTTAAAAGAGCAGTGCGTGACAGACAGCCCAGAAATCTCAAAGAACTGGAAGACTTTTGTAAGGAAGAATTGGCAAATATACCTCAAACAAGAATTGAAAGACTCTTGGCTAGCTACAAAAAGCGGTTACAATCTGTGATACTTGCCAAAGGTGGAAGTACAAGGTATTAACTCTGCAGGGTGCTCAAACTTTTGTTTTCTGTTATTTTGAAAGTGTAAATGATGTAAATAATATCTAACTTTTTTGACTTATTATAAGGATGTCTAATCTGTCATTTGATGCCTTTTGTAGATTTCTCCATCTATTCTTGGGGTGTCCAAACTTTCGATCCCCACTGTATATATATATATATATATATATATATATATATATATATATATATATATATATATATATATATATATATATATATATATATATATATATATACATATGTGTGTGTGTGTGTGTGTGTGTTACTGCATAGTAACATATGTCCCCCCTCCCCAAGTTGTTATGTAGTACAAACTTAGCTCTAGAGACCAGAGCCATCATGAAAGCAAACATGATTTTTCTGCTTTTGGAGCCTGCTCTCTGGTGGACGGAGGTATGCCCTTACTTGAGGCCTTTTTAAGGAGTTCTATGAGAGAGGCTTGGCCAGGCTGGCCTGGTAAGGCGGCTGTACACTAAGTGAGGCTGCTCACCTCTTGAACTTTCAACAGTCGCATTCAATGGCACTTTGCCTGTGCGCATCCCCCCCCTTCTCTTTAGCTCTGTCATTGGTCAGGTTTGTTGAGCCGCCATATAATTAATTAGCTGCCAGTAAAAGTAGGTGGGAATATACAATTAGAAGCGCTGGATTCAAAGAGACAGCAGTTAGTGGTTGTACGTTTTGGGGCAGGTCTGTTTAGTGATAACACAACAGTGCAATTAGGTAAATAATTTGTTCTGCTTCTTGTTCCGTGCAGCCTCTGGGTTTTATTTATGGAAATTTTCTTTGGTGTGTGTTTTGTAACACCAAAACAACAACAATTTTAATTTAGTTTTAGTCTTAGTCTTTTGACTAAAATTACTTTTTGTTTTAGTGTAATTTTACTCATCTTATTTGTTTTAGTTTTATTCTACTTTTAATTAACTAAAATGTCATGCAAAATTTAGTCAACTATAATTAAAATTGATTTAATCTACTAAAATCCCTAAAACATTCATGAAGTTATAATTTTGGCCTTCTGTATCAGACATAAAACTATATTACATATACTATATTACACTGTTTATTTTAACACAACTACCTTCATTAAAAACTGTTTTAATTAATAAAAAACAATACTAATAGTAAAAAAATTTTTTTTTCTATTTTAATATAAACAAAAATACATCAATGTGCTTTAAAGAGATGCAAAATACACATTCACAGCTTATTTTAAATTAAATTAAATTAATTAAATAAATGTGAAATTATCAAAAGGCCCCTTACAGCCCAAGAAAGAAAAATAATAATAAAATACATACCAGCTAAACCATCTTTGAACTGCATTGAACAGGAGGCTATTCCTTATGCTACATAAGCACTGGCATCATAAACATCGATTGCAAATATTTATTTAACATCGATTATCTAGTGAGGTCACCTGTGTACTCTTTCTGCAAAAGCTTGAGAAGCTGATATTGCCAAAAGATCTAATGCTAACAGTTTGTTGCTCTGTCGTCACCGATTAACAACAACTCTGATTGGCTTACTTGACTCATCCCGCCCGTTCCACTTCATCTTTCCCTTCTCCTGACTGGTTTTTGTAACAAGTTGTTTTCGTCTCTTCTTTTATTAATTGACAAAAATATCAGTCTATTTCGTTATCGTTTTAATCATTATGAAGTCTTTTTGTTTTGTTTTTGTCCTTCAAAAAACCTTCATGACAAAATATTTTTGTCATAGTTTTTGTCAACAAAATTAACACTGCTCACCACGTGCCACGGTGTATAACAGTGGCCAAACCGAGCAACACTCGTGTAATAAAAGGATTTTCTACAAACACAACATTCCAGTCCACTTTAAACCTGGGAACACTCTGCGTTGAAAACTGGTCCATCCTAAAGGCAAGATCCCCTCACACAAACAGAGTAATGTGGTCTTCAGTTCAGTGAAGAGTGCAGAGACAGTTATATCAGAGAAACAAAACAACAGCTTCACAAGAACAGCACAGAAGAGCCAATCCTGGTGGAGCTGAATCTGCAGTCCACCTCCTCCTCAAAGAGAAAGGACATTCCTTTGAGGACAGTAATGTCGAAATTTTGGCCAGAGAGGCCAGATGTTTTTAGAGAAGTGTAAAGAATGCTATTTTTGTTCAAATAGAAACAAAAGAGGTGACCTCAGATTCATGTTGCCTAGTATTTACAACAGTGTTTTGAACACATCAGAGTTCCTCTATGGGCAAAAGTCAGCCCTAGATCTGTCCACATGGCCTTGTGTGTGCGATGATGCAGTTTGCTGTTGTGCCATTTCTAGTTCTCCCACAAGACTGCATGTGTTTGTTTTTAGTTCCACAGTGAAAAGACAAAAAAGGCAACAATCAAAGCTCCAAGTTTTTTTTTATTACTATTACCACCCGTGACGTTTCAGGCTCTTGCCCTTCATCAAACTTGTGTCTAGTTCCAACCATCTCATTTACCAAACCTGACAGATGGGCTGCATTCATGATATGCACACTCTTAAGCCTGTGCAATTGTGTAATTAGTTGAAATGGGTGTGTTAAAAAAAATAGCAGTGTGGCATTAGATCACTGAGGTCATCAATTTTGTGAAAAAACAGGTGTGAATCAGGTGGCCCCCTATTTTAAGGATGAAGCCACCAGCCACAGACAGTTTGTGAGACAACACCCAAACTCTGAATTCAAGCCACAGTACACAGTGAAGACAGTGAAGACAGTGAAGTCAGTGAAGATAGTGAAGACAGTGAAGACAGTGAAGCAAGCATCATTATATGGGCATGTTTCTCCTTCCATGGTTTTGATCCTATTTATCACATACCAGGGATCATGGATCAGTTTGCATATGTCAAAATACTTGAAGAGGTCATGTTGCCTTATGCTGAAGATGACATGCCCTTGAAATGTTTATTTCAACAAGACAATGACCCCAAGTGACACACTAGTAAACAAGAAAAGTCTTGTTCCAAACCAACAAAATAAATGTTATGAAGTGGCCAGCCCAATCCTCGGACCTTAATCCAATCGAGAAGCTGTTTCTGAAGCTAACACAAAGCTAACCAACAAATGAGCCTTTTGCAAAGATGGTAATTATTGCTCTAATATTGAAACAGCAGTTATTGGAACAATGTCAGGACCACAGTTATTATAGTTTAGCATTTTTCAGTGTTTTTCATTTTGTTTTAACTTTTTGTTTTCAAATTTAGTTTAGTTTTAATTTGTTTTATAATTGAGTTTTCTAGTTGAGTTTATACATTTTTAATGCTTAGTTTTAGTTTAGTTTTATTTGTTTTAGTGCTAGTTTTAGTCTTTTTTGTAAAAGGAGTTATTTGCCAGGAGCAAGATTTAAAAAGGTCAGAAAAAGTACTGTGTGATTAAAAACTCCAAAATAAATAAAATTTTAGAAATATGTATTCAATAACACTAATAAAATATACATGTGGGCACAAATATAAACAGTCTGCACAAGACGCCAACGTAAATCTAAAGTGTGTAAGTAACATAAGATTACTTAAGAGCCAGGAGTGTCAGGGAGCTCAATCTGGGAACTGAACAGAAAAAAAATATATATATAAAAGAAAGCAATAAACTCTAGGGGGTCATTTGGATGAACCATCTCCAAATTAACTAGGCTCCTCAATGATAAGGACTTCCCAGCATAAGATGCGTGTGCTGCAGCTCAATGGCTAAATCTTGCAGTTGCATAGCAATACAATCCTGCATAATGTTGTACTTGACATCATTATATAACAGTGAACATTTTGGATTACACATGTACTTATTAGTACACTGAGAGCCAGACAGTTGCAATATACTGCTCCATCTCAGCTGGTAGCTGATGTGGTTTTGCTTTTCTATGTTAAGTTTAGATAGACCTGTTTCCAACATTGTAAACAACAAAAGTCCCTTGCATGGATAAATTATCTGTTTAAAATAGAACTTTTCAAGGGTTTCAGGTGTGTGTGTGTGTGTGTGCGTGCGTGCGTGTCGTGGCTGTTCCTGTGCATTTACTATCGGGTTGCCGATGAAAGCACTCCTGTAGTGTTCTCTAACCTACGGTTGCCTCCATCATGCTGCCTGGCCTTGCACCTGGGATTAGCTTGTTTTGGGGGAGGTTAAGGTAAACTAGGTTAGCTACCTTGTATGCGCTTCTCAAATGTACTTTCAAATTCATAAGATTTTTCACTTTAGTCGGTTGTCCCCATATTTTACTACCTTTTACTGCAAGGCACTTGCTTTTATTTGACACACAGTCATATTTAACGTAATCCCAAAGAGGACTCTGCTCAGGGTATGTGAGCGGAGCGGAGCGACAACAAAAGTATTTCATAATCACTCCGCTCAAGCTCTGCTCTGGGTGTGCAATTTTCCGCTCCTCGCTCCCTCCCCCGCTCCGTCCTTATACGTCTCGATCCGTTTTCGCTCCAAGGTTTTTTTTAATAACACCAGTGTCTGATCAGAAGATGCATGTAGTTTAAAACTAATACGCAGTACTAAGAGAAGAACATCCATACTTTATTGGAATTTTGAACACTGAACAGCCCCAAACCCCTCCGTCTCCTGACAGTGGTTTGGTCCTGGGACTCCTGGCTCGTGATTGGTAATTGAGCGATAGTGGAGCGTTTCGGAGCGGGAGAAAATCACAATGCTCCAACATTTAAAAAATCCGCTCCTCGCACCGGGCAAAATCACACAGCTCCGCTCCCACTCCGCTCCCACTCCGCACAGCTCACATACTCTGACTCTGCTGCATAGGCAGATTTTGCGAGGTGGAAAGGGTGGCACTGCTGCTGAAATATGTCACTACATCGATTAACAAATAGATTTGAGTCACTGTTGCTAATTGTGTTCATATGGTGCTGGCGATTCTCAAGCAATTTTGCTTAGGGGCTCTTTCTGTCTGTAAAATGAATCTCGCAAAAATGTTTAGCTGTGGTTATTTGTGTACAAATCCCTGAGTGTTAGTGAAATACACTGAGCGGAGCACGGATACACAGCAATGGTGATTGTTGTGTTTTTTTCTTTTTGAAGATGATGGTATACTTGTCACCTGAGAAGTGCATTTATACACAGGAAGCACAAAAGGCAACTACAGTCTGCTGTTTCTTCTGCAGCACCCCCCACACCTGTGCTGTGGCAAAAAGGAGATACTGGCAAAATGTAATGAGGCCTATGGTGTTTTTAAGCAAGCCACATCAGTGTAACCGCAGACTCAGGAGGAGGACACCAGACTGATAAGATGTGTAATCTTTAATGATACAAGAAGTTGTAGACACAGGAGGTGTGGATTAAACTGGACGTGTTCGGTCGGACCCGAAGGATGGTTCTAGTGACATAGTGACAAGCTGGTACAGGTGGTGAGGACAGACCCAGTAATAGGTTAGCCGAAACACATAGTGGAATCTGGGAACTGGATCGGTTTAGCAGGAATCGGTGACAGAAGCAGGGTAGCAAGAACAAGTGGCAGGTACTCAGGAACAGGTACTTGGATCGGTTGACCAGGAACAGGTGGCAAAATCAGATTTGCAAGAATAATAATAATTAAAGCCACAAGCGGCGATAAAGGCCCTCGCCTCCCTTGCGACCGCGGGGACACATGTACTTGGAGGATTGCATTTCGTGCTTTAAAGCGTAAACTTCACGGTAATGTCAAATAACCGGGCCTGTGTCTCTGCTTGAATCTTCTTCTGGCTGGAGCCTGCTTCATCATCTCGGGCCTGTGCTACTGCTGGGGCCTGCTACACCACCTTGTATTTAGAGTTAAAGGTCTCTACATTCCCTGGTTTTCCTGGGATCTGTCTGAACTTTTGAAAATAATAGATTATAACTATTATTATTATTATTAAGTACTGGCTGGAGATTAGCAATGATTCAGAAAGCGCTGCACCCCCCTGTTAAAAAGTAAAAATGTAAATATTAGTTGTCTAAAATAACAAGTTTACCAGTTCCAAAAGATTGTGAGGAATTTTCCAAGACTCTAGTCTTGGCTCTGAAGGAGCGTCCTCCAAAGGAAGCATCCTGGCATTTGGTAAATGGCATTTATTTCCCAAAGAAATGGCTGCCTCTTCACAGGCTCATTACAACCACAGCCACAAATATATCAAAAAACAAACTGATAACATTTTTGGCACTCGTGTCTAGATAATACTCACCAAATTTGGGGCCTTTTAGAAGAAAACACACTGGGTTTAATCTTTTGATGCAAGGGGTGCGATTTAGGTGGCCACGCCTTTCACCCCACATGGCGGACTTTCTGTTGAGTTTAGGGTGTGGCTGTCATAGACTTTTCTGTTTGGCCTGAGGTGTCCTATGGATGTACCAAGTTTCATTTTTCTACGTTGGAAAAAATTACTTTCACTTTCCATAGGCCAGGGGTCGCCACTGAGTCATTTCGTTTTATTATTTTTCAAATACTTAAAATACATACATTTTTCGCCAGGCTTGAGTTTAGTGGCCAATAAAATGTACTTTTTGCGCAAATTTACTGGGTCAAAATTAAGGATAATTTTGCAGAAAAATTTAAAATGAAAAAAATATATAAATTGAGCAAAAACAACAAAAAGGCATTGTCTATTTTGCACACATGTGTTTAGCTCATTTTGCCTAAGTTTGGTGTTTGTGGAATGAAGCAGCTATTTTCTGTCAATTTTTAAAAGTGAGGTGTATTCTAAGGCGGTTCACATTTTCAATTCAAAATGGCCGCCTTCTCGTGTGTGATAGGGTGTGGTCCCCATTGGCTTTTATGTTCAAATGTATGTGACAAACTAAAATTTTCCCTTCCCATTGACTTTTTCCACATATTTACGCCGTTGCTATGGCAACACATTTATAGATAGGGGATGGTTGTCATTGGCTTTTATGTTCGTCATGACATAAGAGATGTGTGTACCAAATTTCATGTCTCTATGACAAACTAAATTCTTGGGTCCCATTATAAGTTTGTAGGTGGCGCTAGAGGGTCATTTCTAAAGCAAACCCTTTTATTTACATATCTTTGTGTTCAGGTCATGAATGTGCACAACGCTTTTTGTGTCCAACTCGATCCGAGAAGGCGTTTGAGAGTTAAGGGATATTTTATATTCACAAAAATGGCCGCCTCGTTACACGCTTTCCACACCCACACCCGATAAGATATCAAAAACAAAATAACAACTTTGGTTGGCACACGTGTCTAGATGATACTCACCAAATTTGGGGCCATTTAAATGAAAACACATTGGGTTTAAACTTTTGACGTGAGGGGTGCGATTTAGGTGGTCGGGATGTTATAATGTTTTGGGATGTTTTGAGCAGGATTCAAACCGCCCACCCGCTGATCAAAGGACGGCTGCTCTACCCACTGAGCAATACTGCCGCCCTAGAACAGATTATCAGGAACAAGTAACGCTGGATGTGTTTGTCTGGAAGCAGTCTGTGAAACATCTAAACAAAAGAAAAAAATAACATTGATGTTACTTTTATTTAGCAACCAGTGTCATTAACCAGCAGATTAAGTAACGGCATTAGAGTATAACGGCAATACTAACGGAATTTATTTTCCAGTAACGGAGTAATCTAATTACTAATTACTTTTCCCATTGTTGCAACGCCGTTATTGTTACTGAGAATGTAAAGTGTCGTGGCTACACATGCCAGGAGAGAGCGGGGATGATGAAACTTTTGCAAAAGCGATGATTGGCTGACGCGATCTCACTGTGCGCTCTAACGACCACTAAACAGACAGCGTCAGCAACAATGGCGAGGAGCCGGGGAAATTCAAAGGTGGCGTTCTCGAACTGGAAGTACCAGCACTACTTCTCGTTAATTGAAATTAAAGGCAAGAATGTTTCTGTAACATGCTATGTCCAGGAAAAAAGACTAATCCATGTCTGCCTCAAGCAACTCAAACCTTTTGAAGCATCTCACATCAACACATGCTAACACGCAGTGTTGGAAGTAACGCCGTTAGAGTATAACGGCGTTCATTTTTCAGTAGCGGAGTAATCTAATTAATTACTTTTCCCATCGTTGTAACGCCGTTATCGTTACTGAGAATGTAAAGTCTTGTGTTACTATAATTGGGTTGAATAAAGCGCGAGGTGTCATGCTTTGGCTACACATCAGCTGCTGCAGAGAGAGCAGGAGTGGGGATGAGGACACCACTGCAAAAGCGATGATTGGCTGACGCCGTCTCACTGCCCGCACTGACTTCCACTAAACACAAGACAGCGTCAGGTGTTTAGCCGGGGAAATTCAAAGGTAGCGTTGTCGAACTGGAAGTACTGGGACTATTTCTTGTTTTTTCTAAGTTAAAGACAAGACTGTTTCTCTAACATGCTATGCCATGTAGAGATTTGCACTTAATGGACAAGTTTACAGTTGTGTGTCTTAATTTTGCACTTTAATTTATTTTCAATATTTATTTTTTATATGTTGTTATTTATATGTATATCATATGGCTGCAATCTATTGAGTTCAATTAACACCAAATGTTCTAAAATACTGTTTATAGTGTTTTATTCTTTCAGTCAGTTAATATAAACATCTTTGATATTAAAGATGTTATAAAATACAATAGCCTTATTAAACATACTTTTTTATACGTCAGTTACTTTGCTTTTTTTGGGAGAAGTAATGTGTAACTATAACTAATTAACTTTTTAAAGTGAGATGACCAACACTGGTTGTAGGTTTATGTGATCAGACTTTTAAAATAAATCCGCGCCTTCTGCAGGATAAGGATTGGGATATAGATTTAATAAAGTTAAACTTGGTTAAATAACTGGTATTACTGTGCAAAATTAAATCTGTCTGTTTGAGATTTGCAACTGCAACAAAAATAGTCCATAAGTGTTTATTGAAACCACAAAAAAAAACTGTTTCAGTGTGCTGCAGCTGTGCTTGAAACAACTCATTGTCTGTTGTTCATTCAGGCTGAATAACTGAGGGTGAGCGCATTAACCAAATGTTACTAGTGTAAAATGCAAATTACAGGTTTGAACCAGGCTCCAGGTTGTTCAAGGACACCGCATGCAATGCTTGTGCAACATGGCCCGAATACCTATCACCCAGAATCAGTACTGTCCCATCTCAGACTCCTTCAGCTGAGCCTCACTGAAAAGCCCAATGTTATTCTGCTGTCAGGAAGGAACTCTTTATAGACAGCCCTAACACATAGATTATGCATGCATCTGAGCTCCTGGACTCTAGACCAATCAAAGAAAAGCTCCAGAGAAATGTGTGTGTAATAGAGAAACAGTGCCCCATTAGCCTGCCAGCCCCATCAATCTCTGATGGGTTACAGTGTGGCAGGCCCATCAAACCATAACAGGCCTGACTTCAACACATTTTCTTACATTATTTTTATTGATTCAAAGTGTGTTTGTACACGATGAACTGGCAAAGGAAATGGACCACAACAGATGTCAGTAGGTTATTGGGCTTTAGACACATCCTGAAGATCCTCCTATTTTGATTGATTCATAGGCGTCACACCTGTGGGAGTGAGAGGGTTCAACACCCACAATTTTTTTGCAGGTTTGCACCAATGCCTTAGTACAGTCGCTCATTTTCCTTCTATTGTTCTAATGATGAGTAAACCTGGTTCAGACTGTGATTAAAGATATTTTGCACTTTTAAGTCCTGACCTCAGAGAGGAGCCACTGCCCTTAACTATCAGTATTTCATACAAGGACCTATAAAGAGCCTGCAAACTGTTGATGGGTGTTTGTCCACAGAACAGAGGCGGATCAATGTAATTGGGGTTCAGGGCAATAGCCTCCAATTACCTGGAAAACAGTGTTTTTTGGGTAGAAAATTAAGCTTTCAAAACTGAACAGCAAAGGTAAGGCAATGTTTACCAACATAGCTGTGCTGAAGCGTTTTTTTTTTATTTTTATCTTCTTTCATTGCTAGTTTACTTCCTTGAAAGTAGCTTAGCTTGCTTGGCAACGTTGTAATCATTAGCTCCTGCTGTGTAATTTGAGATCTCGGACGAGGTTGTTGGTTGAAATTGTGGGCAGCTGTTCGCAAAACAGTTTGGAGATAAAATACAATAAAACCAAGATAAAACATAAAACCAAGATAATCCCATCTAGAAAAGAAGTGGGTCTTTAGCCTGGCTACAAGGACTGGGCAGATAAATTCTGGAGAGGGAGGGTGTTTCACAGTTTAAGGCCAGTGATTGAAAAGGCTCTGTCACCTCTTGTTGCGAGCCTAGATTTGGGCACAGCCAGAAGAAGCAGCTCTGATAAATAAAATGGGACCATCAAATTCAGGCATTTAAAAACAATAAGTACAAATATACAACTGAATTCTAAAAGCAACTGGGAGCCAAAGTAGAGAGGCCAATACAGGGTATTTCCTGTCAGGAGTCGAACTGCAGCATTTTGTACTCCCTGTAGATGGCGAAAAGAGCCCTGGTCAAACCCCACATAAAGAGAGTTGCAGTAGTCCAACCTTGATGATATAAATGCATGAATCGCTCCCACAAACTCACGTGGGGGGTATATATGCTTTTACTTTTGCAATGAATCTTTGCTAAAAGAAACTCGATTTCTCACTTGTTTTTTAAATTTAAACATACTGTCAAAAATCACTGAGGTTCTTGTAATAGTGCTGTCCAGACCATAAAAAGGGTTTGTTTGTCCAAATGCAGTTATTTCTGTTTTATTATTGTTTAATTGAAGAAATATAGTAACCAGGACTGGACATCGCTCAGAGATGAGCAGAATTCTAATTGCGGACAGGCTGTTTGTGGCAGTTACAGACAGACAGATTTGTATATTGTCTGCAAAGCAATAAAAAGAAACATCATGTTTTTTTTTAATTCATCCCAGGGGAAGCATACATATTAAGAAAATAATTGGACCCAATATGGATCCTTGGGGGACCCCACAATTAAGAGGAGTACTGCCCTAGTTACTCAACACTCTTTTTACCACAAACTGTATCATCTGTATTATCTGTGGTTATGTCAGCATGACTTTGTTGGTCAGTGTCTTCCTGCTGCTAAGACAGTGCTGCTGCTCATGTTAAATACAGCTTTTACTGAACACACCGATGAGCTATTGATTATGGTAAGTACACAATGTTACTTGAATTCACTTCATTCACACTTACCAAACGGCAAGACACAAAACTTTTGCTTAGTTTCTACATGCTGCAACAGTAAACCACAGATGGAGTCTCATGTCAGCTGGACTTAATGCTCTAAAACCTCTTAGAGACACAGATTATGCAAAACAATGTCAAATCTTAGAGAGCAGAGAGAGCAGAGTTAAGCTTCTTTCTTGTGCCATGGACATTGTACTGTTTGCATTTTACTTTTGGATTAAAGTGATTTACACTTTACAGAGTAGTACCTCAAACACTGTCTGCATTGTACTCTTGTAGACTTGTATAGTTTGTATTTATTTTGTTCATTGATTGTTTTATCTGTTTAGTGGAGTGAAAGATGGGCGCCTAAGTTGGGAGTTCACTTCAGGGTTTTGGGACATCACATCTTGATGAACATGACTCATGCTGCTGTCCTGAGAAGAGTCACAGCAATTATGAAGCATTATGTGAAGTGTTCCCAGGAGGCGCTGCCACTGCGGACACAGTCAGGAAGCTGATTGTTCCTGACACACTGCATTAGTACTGGACCAACAGCCTATCTGCAGGTTAAACACATCCTCACACACATCCTCTCCACTCCTGGAGATAATGTCACATGTCAGACTAATAGACAATACTTTTCATTCAATAAATACACACGTGTAATGTTTTTATAAAAACAAATAAAAGCATAGCTTGGTAAAATCAAAACTAAAGAACACACATGGGTGATTAGCATAAATCTATACAGCAAATGTATAAGGCTAAAGATGAAGCTAATGAGGGAAATGTCTTAGTCTAATGTCTTATAGTGACAGAGTAGACAATTGACATCAGAATTAGCTCCAGAAAGGAAAATAAAAAGTATTTTTATCATGTTGTTAAAGAGGATATCTACACAAACCAAGAAGAGTGACCTCTTCCGACTCATTTAAGGAACATTACTTTTTCCTTTTAGGAAAGTACGTCTGTTACATGTTATCAAATAAATATATCAAATAAATGTTACATAATGCAATCAGTTTACCTACTTTTTTTTACTGTTTACTGGTGGTATATTTATTTTGCGAAGCATTTTCCATTAAGGAAGATCTTTTACGGTGCTGTCCTTTGATTTGTTTGTATAAAATATATTCACTATTCACTATCCACTATCACTATTTATTAGTTCTGGTGGCTTAGAGAGCCTAAAAACTCCATAACCAAACGGGCTGAGTCGGGTCAGTACTTCTTTAGTGGTGTAATTCTGTGGAACCGACTAGACAGTGGTATAAAGGGTGGGGCACCATTACCACTGCCTAAGCCTCAGTCTCCCACAGGTCTGTCCTGTATTACACATGTCATACAGTCCCGCTCTGGTTCTGGAAAATGTTATTTCACGCAGATGAAAGTAAAGTAAAGACAAATCCACACTGGGCTCTGACTGTGACATAAGCCTCAGAACTCAGGGCCACAGCACGAAGCCAGTCATGTGGTCCATCACCGGGGACCAGCATACGTGTGTGACAGGCTCTCCCTCAGATCCAGGCCATCCGGGTGTTGTCAGGCGTTGAAGAAATGCTAACACTGCCCTCTTTACGCCTGTTAGCTTTTAAAAGTTAATCAGTGCAGCGGTTTTACAGTCTGCTGACTGCAGAGTTATAACCCATCAACAGCTTCGGGCCTGAGGCGGTGTATGCTTTATTTTTTGACTGAATTGACCAGAAAAATTTATAAAATGAATTGTAATAAAATTAAAATAAACACTATTAAAGCTAACACGACAGTAGATAAATATTAAGTATCTAAAATAATCAATTTATTTCATTTTTAAGTTTAGTATGGTCCAATATATTATGATATTTTGAAATAATAATTAATAATAACCCAAATAATTTGACCCAGTGTTTAATGATAATTTCTGTTTGGCTTCTTCTTCTACTGTTTATAACAGTCTCCCGTTCCTTTTGATCTTTTTGCCTTTGCCTATAGGGTCATATAAATGGTACCTTAAGTTTACTAGGAGTTTTACTGCACAATACTTTTTACTTTTATTTGAGCAGATTTGTAAAAAAGTAGCACTACTCTTACTCAGTTAAATTGGACTACATATTACAAGTTAGTTTTATTTATTTTTTGCCATTTACGCTACACAGTGCTTTATTTTTGCCTCCAGTGGATCTACCACATGACTGTGTTTCACCAATCAGATGTAGCCATGCAGTCACGTGACCAACACAAACTGTGTAGGCACCATAGACATAATATACGTAGACGCCTCATGACGTGCTGGAGAGTGATCCACGTCGCTGCCATATTGGGTGGGTCTCTCCACTCAAGGCTAGCACCAGAGTCAATAGGAGTAAACGGAGAGCGAGCAATTATGCCAGTATTTTGTGCAGCTTACGGTTGCAATAACCAACGCAGTATTGAAACTAGATCGTGTGGGATTACATTTCACAAGTAAGATTGAATAATAATTTAGGTTATTTTACCATTTACCGTTTACTTACGTTTAACGTTCAGCAGGAACTGGTAACGCAACTTAGGCTACTCTCTCTCATAATCTCTGGCTGATTTTTTTTTCTCTTCACACTTTGAAGGTTTCCCAGTGATACAGGTTTGAGGAGGCAATGGGAAGTTGCTATTAGACGGGAGGGTTTTGTTATGACTGAGTCGTCAAAGCTCTGCAGTGAACACTTCAAGCCTGATGATTTTGACAGGACGGGTCAGATTGTCAGGCTTAGAGATGACCCCATCTGTCCTCAACTTCCCATGTCATCTCCAAAGAGTAGGTGTATTTTACTCTACATGCTAACAGAGATGTCTATGATTCATATGTAAAACAAAAACGGTAAAACCGTTAGATATTTCTGCATGTATTAGTGATGTATTGTGTATTAAAATACGCTGTGGGATACTAAAACCTTTTTCAAGTGTTTTTAATGAAGTTGTTTTTAAGTATTATGTTTATTATGTTTTAGCCTGTAGTGACAAGGAATACACAAACTTCAAGGGAAGCTGAAGAGAGCCTAACAGTGGACGTTTCTCAGAATTTTCCAGAAAGTGAACCTCAGCCCAATGATGTGAGTATTTGTGGGCTATTTGATATGTCCCACACAGCTGTGAGCATCATGGCTGTGGTCATATCAAAATATCTCCCTTGCTTTCTGCAACTCTTTTCAGAAATACTCATACACTTTATGTGAATGAGTATATGTTATTCTACTAGGACCACTCCTACGCATTGCCCAATTCTCCTACTCGTTTAAAGGCCAGACTCAGTGAAGCTTTGGCTAGAGTGGAGAGTCTAGAGCGGGAGAAGAAAAATGCAAAGACCCGAAAACAGAGAGCAAAAAAAACTGTAAAGAGTCTCCTGGAAGATCTGAAGGAAAAGAACCTTATAAATGAGGAGTTGAATGAAAGGCTTGGCTTCTTCTCTGGTAAAAATAAATTGATAATACCACCTTGAATTGTATATTGTTTACACCATACACTAATACAAAAGGTATTATTTCAAGGGAACTTTCTAACTAGTCTGTCTAACTAGTTTAACTAAATTTCAGATCTTCAGGTAGAACTCTTTTCAAAGCGGGGCCATGAATACACCAAAGACCAGAGAGAGTTTGCCCTCACACTGCACCTCCATGGTCCGAAAGCCTACAGTTATCTGAAGGATTCTCTGCATCTTCCCCTGCCACATCCACATACATTGCAACGGTGTAGTACATGTTTTTTTTATTTCACTTTTTAAACATACTGGTTAAAATACTTCAAACACTTCAGCCCTACATAATGTACAACAAACAGGGAACTGATGTAGAAGTTTTGAGCGTGTATGTGCTATTTTGACATTTTTTTTCTTTGAGAATGCCTTCCAAAGTATTGGAAAAAAGAACAATCATAGAAAAAAATGACAATGTGCCCAAAATAGGGATCCAAGGGTTGAAGCACTAAATAGCTATTTATTTTCTTTTTGTAAAGGTGGATGCAATCAGTGGATGCCAGGCCTGGGCTCAACACAATGATGTTGAACATGTTAAAGAGAAGACGTGAAGAAGACCCTGCTAAATATGGCTCTGTGGCCCTCATGTTGGATGGCATGGCCATCAAAAACATGTCCAGTACAATCCCCATACCCAGAAAATGTCTGGATATGTGGATATGGGGAATGGCATGGATGAGACTGATTTAGCCACAGAGGTGCTTGTTTTTATGGTGGTAGGAATACAGGGTCATTGGAAAGCTCCAGTTGCCTACTACCTCACAAAGTCTCTGTCTCCAGACACACAGAAGGTCCTAAATGTAATAAAGAAGGTGTAATAAATTTAAATGAACAATCAAACTTGTTTTTTTATTAAAATATAAAATGCATTCATTTATACATTTATCAATATGCCATAGTCTACCATATGTCTTAGTTAAACCTCGTAATACAAAGTATTTCTACATGAAAGCAGAATTTTTCAATGTGTGACACCGTCCTGTATTATAACCAAGTCTCTGTCGTTTGAAACAAACCAAACCGTGTGAAAATCCGGTAAAAACTCGGGGAGTTATGATCATTGTAGTTGAGGAATACACCTTCCTCAGTAGAAATAAATGCGGGGGGCGGAGCATCGGAGACCCATCCAAGATGGCGCCGCGCTGATACGTCCGCTCCAATAGGCAGCGTCAGTCTATGAGGCGTCTAGGTATATTATGTCTATGGTAGGCACAGTGCCACAAACTCTTTAGTGTTGCAGTTGCAACGCTACTAGCTAAATTACATTCCTCAGTAGCGTCGCTGTTTTCTGAATCAAATCGTTTTTTGGTAGCAAAGTTCTGTTGTTTATTAAGTAGTGCAGTAGCATCTGCCCAAGCTACATTTTAATTATAAAAACATTTTTCCTGGGCCAGAACATACATTATCGGTGTGATGGTGTGACGGATCAACTGGAGTCAGGTTATCTGGCAGCTTTGGGCAGCTGCAACAACAATAAAACACAGTGTAGGTGGCAAGAGAGATGCCTGTTCAAAACAAATACTAAGTTGCATGAGTAATGTTTGTGATAATGGTAAATATTTTGTCCCAAGGATGTGGATTCCACCGACAAGAGAGTTCAAGAGTTTCGTCACATACACAGTTATATACAGAATATACAACCGGCAGTGAAATGTAGACGCAGTGCAACATATTACATTTATACATAGATAGACACACAAAGATTACAACTAAACCAATGCAGCCATTTCTTCAGGCGCAAAGATCTTCCGGAAAATTAAAAAAGGCATTGTACAAACATAGCAGACATCACAGACATAACACACAAGCAGTTCTAACTACAGAAGCCGTTACAACTAAACAACAGTAGCTGTACACATACGTGGTCACAACTACAGTAGCCGTTGTAACTTACACATCAGACAAAGCAGGATGACAGCACACATGTTTTCCCATGATGGGATTTTTCAAGTGGCATTAGAGTACAGGTTGGACAGATGTCAAAATGGCAGACGGTTGAAGCGTTAGGATAGTGTCAAGGCCTCTGTGGGGCGATGTTTTGGCTGTGCGTTGGAGAAATTTAATTTTATATTTTGATCTTCTGTAATTTGTCCGGATCATAATCAATCAGTTCTGGTTCTCAGCGTCAGTTTTGTGTTTCCAAATCATGGAGCAACCTTGATGTATCCTTCATGGTCAGACCAGTAACACTCCGTAGCAGCTCACCGGTCAGTTTCTCGATGATGTCCACTATTTTCTGAATGTCTTCAGATCGAGCTGAGATGTTGTGAATCAGCTCTTCGATTCGTGTGCCCCATTCATGTAACCCTTTTATCTTCGTTAAGCCATGGACCAGCTCACTGGTCTGACTCTCAGTGTTGTAGACTCTTTTCTGAATGGCCACAGTCCGCGCTGAGAGGTCAGCTCCTCGGACTGTGCATTACTTTGATGTAATCCTTGTAAGCTTTCACTCACATCATATAAGCACTTTTTAATTTCAGCTGACAGTGGCTGGGTAGATTTTAAGGCAGCTGTCTTACCAATTTAAGGCATTCCCCAGACCAATAAGCAGGAAGCCAATTATCATAAATCCAGAGATATAAATATCCTCGACGTCCTCCACTGACAAAGCTTCAAAACACAGCCTGCTGCAAAGTCTCGCTGGGGCAAATGGGTTCCCCCGGTGAACCCTTCTTTTGTGAAAAAATAGTATCATTAGCGCTCAGAGACCAGGTAATCAGATCCATTTCGGTTCTTAGGAGTCCAGCAGGCAGTAGGGTCCGCAAAATAAGAAGATTTAGTGTGACAAGACGAGATGAGACAGAGAAGCACACTGATAAGCAGACAGCAGGAGCAGAGGTTAAAGACGTCCACCTTGTGCAAGTGCAGAAAGAGGACTAATTGAGCAAGGGTAAAGTATTGGTGGAAAGCTATTCCTGCTGTATAGTAAGTTTGAGATAAGACAGAGTTGTCTGTGACAGATAACATTAGGTGAACCCTCAGATTAACTTGTGATGCATCGACAGCTGCTTTTGACTTGACTTTGCTATTGTGAAGTTTTACTACAATGACTTTGTTTTAACGGTTGCATGTAGTGTAATGTATGTAAGTAATAATTGCCATTAAACACGCAATTTTGTCTTTAGGTTCTCTGTTTGTTGCAGAATAGCTTAGCTGTAGCAACGTTACAACATTACGTTTGTTTTCCTCTGAACTGAAACAGGTGAAGCTTACAAAGTGAAGAAAATGTCATGTCCCAACCTCGGGTCTGTTGTGTTTGTAGTTAACTTCCTGTGTCTTATTGTGAAGTGTCTCACCACCTGCCTGTATGTCAGAATGACTTCCTGCCCTTGTATCTTTCCTTCCTTTGTGATTGCCTGCTCCGCCCTTAATGTGCTCCACCTGTGTCTCATTGTGTTCCCTTTATAGTCTGTGTGGTTTCCCCTGTCCTGTGGGGGATTGTACCCCTCAAGTTTGTAGTTGCAAGCCTTGTGTTTTGGTATTCAGTGTTTCCTTGTGTGTTTTGATTCCACAGAGGAAGAATAAATAACTTACATTATTTCTGTTTTATTATTATCTGGGTCTGAACGATATTTTATTTTGAAAAATGACTGGATTCACTCTATTACATCCGTCTATGACTCACTCTTGACGCTTGTCCTGGTCACGTATTACGTTGCCACTAAAATTAAATCCCTAAGCTAGCAAATGGAGTAAAAAACAAAAAAGTTTGGAAAGTTACTTCGCAAAGGGGAACAGACCCAGTGAAGAGACAAAAGAAGAGCATACGACTTCTAAAACAAAGTAAGCTGCATTTAACAAACAATACCAAGAGTCCTACTTAAAATATGGATTTATAGCGACAGGTGATTCCCTAGCACCAAGCACGTTCAGCAGAATATGCGACAGCTGGCTCTCTAATGAGGCAATGAAGCCTTCAAAAATGTTGCCACTTGAAGACCAAGCACCCTGCATTCAATTATTAATATAATTAGAAAATATTACAGTTTTTTTTTTTTTTTATTTATCCGCCACACCTTAAAGACTGGTCCGTGAAAATATTGTCGGACCGGTCCGTGGCGCATAAAAGGTTGGGGACCGCTGCTGTAACTAAGTCTTTTATTTTATTTTATTCAGTCAACAATTTTACTGTGACTCCAACAACTATGTTGTATTGTAGCCTAAACCTTATAAAAGTATGTTTTTACCTTTTCATTTCAGATCATATCCAGTCTACATTACAGTTGAGTATACAGAGAGTATAACTGTACTTTCTTGGAACTTTCAGCTTTCATCTCCCACAAGCTGTATCAACCTGTTGCTTTTGACAGATGCTCTCATTGTCAGTAAATAAGAAGGAACACACTGTGACACAACTATGACATTATAAAGATGCGTTCACACCAAAAACAAAAGAAGCGATTAGACACGCGTGGAAATCCAACGACGCGAATTGAGCAAATTAATGTTTCGCGCAATTTGAAAAATCTGAAATTTTAACGCCGCGTTAACCAATCAGGAGCTTGCTCTAGTAGTGACGTGCTATGAACGGAGCTGAATTTTGATGCCTGGGTCCCCCCTTGCGGAAACCTGCTGCTGCTTCAGCTTCCTCTCCTCCAATATATACATACCATACAATCATTTAGAGTAAGCCCTCATAGCCTCTGACATTAACATACAAACACAACCCTGGTGGTTTGTTGATGAGTTGATAATGTTTTTCTGCCTCTTTCATGTGTCATTTCATACAGTGAAAGACCCCAGGAGAAGAGTTTAGTTCACAATGTCATTTCTTTTAAATCTACATGTTCTTTATCAATAATCTCCTTTCAGCTGCTGTCAAAAAAGCACATTTAAACATTATTAAGTCTTAAGCTATGCCACATAAAAACTGTTCTGTAGAATGTTTATAATAAAAGCTGGGTTAAGGTCATGTGTATATGAATTTGTATTAGACTTTGGTGTGAGCTTGGTGATGAGTTAACAGTAAAAACAGAGCTGTTCCAGTAGAAATGTTTACATGTTATTGCTTTTTAAGGGTTTGAGGAGTAAATGTTGTGTTTAGAACAAGCAGCATACTGACACTTGGAGAATGCATTTTCTACGTAAATAGAAACCGTCTTTCTCTACAGTTTGTCACTGTGCTTTGTCTCTGCAAAGTACCACAAAGTACCACATCAAAGTACCACATCACACTTTAAACCACTTGGGTCTCTACAAGACCCAAGTGGTTTAAAGTGTGATGGTCACCTGCTGCTACAGCAGGACTTCTTCTGGCTTTTTAAATATCTACTGTCCTGAAAGTTTGGGAGCAACCTTTTTATAAGATATCCTGAGAACGCTGAAATCTGCTGTTGGTCACACACAGACTGATCTGGGATTATTTTTATTGGTGTTATGCAGTCTACACTGTTAATCCAAATAGATACATGTAATACATGGAGATTTCTCTTCAATAAACCTTTTCAAAGGTTTGTATATGCTCCATATTGACATTGTCATAAATATTGATTTTATGGTCATCATTTCCAGCTTTTGAAGTATCACTATTAAAAATAAATGTTCTGTGAACAGTCAGAACCAGTTTAATGTTGTGGAGAACTGATGGATAAAAGTATTTTTCTTGAGGTTTATGGTAAAGAGCAAATGTAAACTCATATTGTCTAAGGCCTGTGGAAGTTCTTTTATCCACCAGAAAGACTCCATCGCTGACCAGAGACAAGAGCTTAAACTAACATAACGGTAAGAGTAGTCTCAACTGTTTTATTCTCATTGTACTGCGCCATATCATATTGCGATGACTGCAGGTAACTCAGTTACACAGGTTTTAAAAGAAGTTGCACAGCATGAACACCATGTCTACGCCAGTATTCCTTCTGTATTTCTTGACTAGTGTTTCTCATGTTACGCTCGTTAAACGAAGAACGGCTGGATCAACTGGTGACAACGCAGCCCTGTTTCAATCCACAAACCGCTCTCGTTCTTTCTCATCGACACCAAAAGAGACATCATTATAGACAGGTACGCTGTAAAAAGAATACCATAAATGTATTTTAAGACAAAATAATACCTATATTTCCTAGTTTGTAAAAGAGAGGAACGGCCACAAAAAACATCTGCATGTCGCCAGATAACCGGCTTCGCCAGTTGATCCATCACACCAGAAGGTCCGTAGTCGTAGGTATGCATCTTCTATAAATAACTGCATAAACCACAGTTTATAAAGACACCGCTCTAGACCTACATCGTCTTTTACCTGACTTTTATTGTTCACTGTTGATGCTGGTGCAGTAAAACACTGCTTTGCGCACATTTGTTTACATTTGTGAGAAACAAAACACAAGCCTTGTGGCTTATTTGCATAAATCCACATGGCATTCACTAGTTTTTAATGCTTATTAAAAAATGGTAAGGACGTGGCTTTGGTGGATTATTTGGCCAGACCATGACCAGTCCAGGACCAGGTCAGGACTATGAGTGGAATACAGCTGTTGGAGATGTTACTGTTGGTGAATCTTTTATGTATGTTATTGAAAAGGCTACATGCACAAACTTGCACAAAAATAAATTCTACAGATGGAACTAATGCTGACATATGATATAAAAATAAATGCTACCTTTGCTTTGAACAACACGTGTAATTGGAAATAAACATTTTAGCTGAACATGAATAGCACTTAATTGGAATGCAGTTGGTTCAATATAAAAATAATAATAAAAAAATAGGTAACTTTAGCCATGATGCTGTTGTTAGTGTTTTATATTAAGAAGCACTCTTGTAACTTTTTTGTGTTATTTGTTCACTTTGCATTCTACACTGCACCCTAGATTAGAACACTAAATACCTCATCTGTTAAAACCAGTTAGAATCAGTTGGTCACCGCTGGCTAAACACATAGTGAAAAAGTACTGACAAACAAATTGGTGTTTCCGCCCGGTTGCGGTTTTGGAAAGGAAAAGTTTTCATTCTTTAAATGTTCTGTGCACGACGGACAATATTCTTCTTCACAGTCTGGTGGCCGACAATGAAAAGGTGAGCAGGAAGCCTTTTTAACTAAAGTTTCTGTCTGTACATTTGTTTAAAAACAAGTGGCACACTCAGAAAAATTTATAAGAGGTCTTAAATGTTTTGTGTTTTTACTGTCTTGTCTTAGTTAAAACTTTGTGTAGTTTAATATATAAAGAGAAGCTAACCCAAAGGGATTAGTCCTTGGGACTTGATCAGTCTCAAAAATTGAGTTGGGTTATGGTTAGGCTGGCATATGATATAGAAAGTCAGAGTTATTAGACTAGTCTTATTTTTATTTATTTATTTATTTTTATATAGCGCTTTTCCACCCACTGTAGTAGGCACTCAAAGGGCTTTACATTACACTTCCATTTACCAGTGTTACAGTTGGAACACCACTGGAGGCAAGGTGGGTTAAGTGTCTTGCCCAAGGACCCAACAACAGTATGTGGCGGAGAGTGGGATGTTATGATGGCTTATTCAGGAATAAATTGGAGGGACAATTAACCTTAACAAATCCATCCACAGTCAACCCACTGATACTGTCGGTTGGAAAATAACCTCAGAATCTATATTTGGTAACATGCTTTGAAAATAACAATACCAAGAATGATACAACGCTTTTAAAACACCTGAAGGATTGTACTAGAACTAATGACATTTCTGGGGATTCCAATGTTAATGTTGTTTCTTCTATACAAGTATTTCCAGGTACAGATAACTTACTGACTGCAGACACCCACACTCTGAGGAAGAACTTTCAATTTGTAAGGAACAGGAGATCGCTGATTGAAGGAAGCAGAAATAACGATGGGGTGTGGATGAATGCCATTGGCAAAGCCCTGAACAATCTGGATGAGTATAAATTAGCTGAGGAAATAGCAGCAGGACTTGAAAATATACCTCTGATTAGTGCCATTTTTCCCATTACTCCAAACCAAAATGTATATTTGTATCAACCTAGTCCATGTACAAAGACTGGCTAATTTGTAGTTCTACAGCATCCCTAGTAAAATTAGTTGTCCCTAGCACTCCCAGAACAACTTTCCCAGACCTCCTTAAATGCTCTACAAAATTGAATTGCCTTGCACATGTTGTTAGCTGAAAAGGGTGGGGTCTGTTCTATGTTTGGGGATAACCAAGCGTCTCCCATGAAACCTCCTAAATGGTTGTTGAGTAAGGGCGCCGCCATACGCCAAAATACAGCGAAATACGGTGATATACCGCAGTCAACCAGAGAGCAGGCTCCAAAAGCAGAAATATAAGGAGAAACCCAATGGCGACTTTACATGTGAGTGTTTACATGAAAAAAAAAGATAAAAATCATGTTTACAGCCTGGTACAAAAGATGGCTCCGGTCTCTAGATCTAAGTTTTCACTACACAACCACTCTGGAGGGAGGTGAATTTTTGATTATTACGTCCGTTCATGCTATCTAAAAACTTTTGTTTTACTATGGAGTAAAAGCCGAAAAGCCCGGATGTAACGGCTATTTTATTGCCGTTACATCCGGGTGATGCCGACAGTTCCCGACTATTTCTGCTGAGAGACGCATGTTTGGTTCTTGAAATAGTGCTGACAGTTTATTTTTGTCTCCACGGTGACAGATTCGAAGTGCAAAACCCACACTTCCCAAACTCAAATCAGATCCTGTTATAATTCCACACTGTTCAGTTAGAATAATCATGCTACCATTGAAAACCCCTTTGTTTCAATTTAGAGTATGGGCTTTTCTTTACTGGAGTTAAAATAATGTCTCCAATTAAATCCCACCAAGACTAAAGAGATGGTCCCTCACATCAGACTGAGAGCTCCAGGTCCTTTTCAAATAGAGAACCAGAAAGACCAGAATTTGTTTGTGTAATTATTTTTAGAACTATGTTTGTCAATACCCTTGATTTAGATCAGATCACATTTTAAGGCAAATCTATCCATAAACCATGAAATTCCAAAAGGTTCACATACTTTTCATCTAAAACACAGTGGTTCTTTGGTAGAGTGGTTATATCTCAGCTGAAAGGTTGGTGGTTCGATACCCGCTCTCCACCATAGCTCATACTGTCGTTGTGTCTTTGGGCAATACACTTAACCCCCCTTGCCACCATTGGTGTTTCAGCTGTAACACTGGTAAATTGACTCTTAATGTATGTCACTTTGGATAAAAGTGTCAGCTAAATGAATAAATGCAAAGTGTAAAAATAAAGTCTGCTAGTATGGCTTTGTTTATACAGGTGTTATCCCAGGGGCTAGCCATTATGTGTCACTTAGATCAGAGATGAATTAAGATGAACCAAAATAAAACACTACACTATACTTAAAATCCCGGGCTCTGATAATCCCTCACAAAAAAAAAATCTAATTTGGAAAATGACTAGGCGAGAGTAGGAACGTAGATTGGCCGGTAAATTGATAGTTCTTGCAGCTCAGCTCCATCTTTCAAATTTTAGAAACACACATATTTGTATGTATTTGTATTTGTATGTATAGTGAGGAAAAATGCTAATAATGGTATGCATTAAAATGTATTGTAATTATGCATCATTAGATAATATTTCTATGACAGTCTTTATTGTACCATTTTTTTTACGCACTAGGGCGACAAATGTAACAAAAATATAAGGTGTGCAGAAGCGTTAAATTTGGAACTACATGTAGGCTAATGCTTGTCCATTAGGAATCAGTGGATCATATTCATTTGACAATACAGGTAATACACAGTGGCCAATGCCACCACAACAGGCTTATTATAACAAATAACATAGGGTCCCGTACTGAATGCCTGCACAGAGAGGCATCCAAGGCCGTTTCAAAAGGTGAGGGAGGCCGAAAGCAGTGCCTGGTGAGAACTGGCTTTAGCATGTCAATGCATCCACCCAACCCCCATTAAAACTTTGTCAGATACCAGAAGGGTGCTGGCTGTGCGAGCAGTGGGACTGCATCCAGAGAGAGTGCCTTGTTAACATAACAGCAGGGCAGAGGAGAAAACCCAATTCAACTTGTGGTGTCCTGGCTGAGACAGAAATGGACTAAAATGGAAAAGCTGCAAAGACTATTTAAAACTTCACGTGTGCACCCAGGTTTGAATCCCCCTCGGAGTGCAATTACCTATCCAGTGTAGGTCCACAGGCAAGACACTTCACGCTACTGCCGACCTCATACAATGATGAGTGCCAATGAAATATATTAGAAGCCGGTTCAGACGTCGCCCGGCCAAACAAGGTCTGCGTCAGGTGCTGGGGAACCAGAGCCCCGTGATGACAAATGGGCTACTGGAACAAGAACAAGATGGAGATGGGCGAGATGCGATAACAAGGCTCTTTTGGAATGCTACTACTTCCAGCAACCCAAGTCAGAGGTGTTACACGAAGAGGATGTGGGATGAATGGTTACTGCGAAACCCACAATCTAGGCTTACCTCGCCAATTACAACGGCTAAGTGAAGTACCATCAGAAAGTCTCCTAGAATATGTGCAGCATTGAGTGTGATCCCTACCACAACCATCACTGAAACCAATGAGCTGATATACACTTCAGCAGCAGTGATCCTATTTAATATTTTGATTTAAAAATATTGTCTCGTTGGGGGCACCACTCTAGATTCACAGTTCTAGAGAAACTGTTTTAGTTTAGTCTCATTAGTCTAAAGGAAGAGAATTCTCCTAGTTTTCGAATATCTCAATATAAACAAAGAAACATTAATGTCTTTTATGGGGTTTTATTCAAGATTATACAAGTTAAAACAATGAATAAGGACAAGGGAAATGACACAAAGGAATAATTATTGACAAATAATGAGGGTAATTAACACAAAACAATGATTGACAATGAACAATGGCATTTACTTGTTAGAACTTTGGTGGAGTAAAGTAGTTTGACCATTGAATTATGCTATTTACTGCGAGTAGTTAAGGAGTTTAGAGGGGTAAGGTGACGATGAGATGGCTTAATTAAAAGGACTATTTACGGCTATTTGAGTAGCGGATCGGTAGAGTTCTGCTGGACCTAATAAAGACAATGTACAGGTTCTATAACGCCAAACATCAGTGTCACGTGTTCAACTCACTCTTGTCGTTCGTGGCACTCAGCTGTCCGGTAAGGAGAAGTCCAAAGGTTCGCTTTAGAACTTTCCGCGTGGGTCCAACAGCTGATGCTTTCCACGCAACAGATGGTGTCACGTGTTACAGCTGATCTCCAGAAGGCCGTGAAGCCTGGTAGTAGGGAGAGAAAGACGTTCTGCTATTGTCTTTGAGTGGAAGGCCGGCCTCTACCAGCAGTTGAGGTCTTTAAAAACAGAAGGATCATTGAAAGACTGAAAAAGTTGTCTTTTTCTGGATTGAACGAGGGCTAGCTTGTTTAGCGGACTCGTCTTTTAGCATAAAAAAACTACAAAAATCCACTTCCGTCGCGTGGGTTAAGCAGTTCTTTGAAACAGCTGAAGAAAGTCTCTCAAAACAGATCAATGCGCGTATGCTTTTAAAGAGGAAAAAATCATGTTTGCACGGTGAGTGCAACATGGCTAGAAACTTGAAAGTTACAAAAGTTAAATAAAAATGAAATACCGAAGGTTCTAAAAAGGTACATGACAGGGAGCAAGAAGTAGTTAAGAAACGTTGAAGAAGAGATGAAAAAAGAGGGCATGGTTACAAATGGCTTGGTCAAAAGAGGGTGTTTACTAAAAAGTTCTGGAAATAAACTTCTTTGTTCCACCAAATAACAGAATTAAACACATTTAAACCATATTGCTTTTGCATTGTAGCAGAAAGGCATAGGGAATAAATTTTGAAGTTTGTGGACACCAAACACACAGTCATTACTGCGATACCTGGAAAACATACAATGATTCATTTAATTAAAACAGCCAGCTGTAAGGGTGATGCGAAAGGGAAGTCTTTTATATCGTTATCACTCAGGATCCTGTAAGGAACAGTATGAAGTTTACATATTCAATACTATAGACTTTAATACACTTTAATGGAACAGAACACAAAATTGTCTTTACATACTACATACTTCCGGTGGGAACATACTTCCGGTGGCGCTGCTCTGTTGCGACCCGGGCTACCTCGTGCTGCTGCTTTGTGTTTTTCTTTTCTTCTGTTTTTGTTCTGTGCTCAGATTGGGTACACACGATGTCACGATGCTGTTTTTATTGAGAGGACTGATGCTGAATTTAGCCATATGGCTGATTATATGCGATGCCATGCTGGTGAATCAGGATTTACGGATGTCGCAGACGAGCCTGCGCTATACCCGTGAACAACTCCTACTCCTCCAGCCTAGTCAAACACTCGCCCCCCAGCTACCGAGAGGCTTACAGGTGAGAACACCGGGGGGAAGCCGGCGGAAACGGACGCGGAAGAGAGGAAAACGCTGTGGTGTAAGGCAGAGATTACGAAGAAGGGCAGAAAGGCCACCACTACCCTCAATGCTTCTCTGCAACACTCGCTCCCTAAGAAGTAAAGCTGAGGAGCTAAGAGTTAATTCCAGAGTTCGACATGAGTACCGGGATTCATGCCTGCTTGTGCTCACTGAGACGTGGCTACGAGATGACGTGCCGGACTCGCTCGTTGCTCTGGAAGGCTTCTCGCTCGTTCGCTCTGATAGGAATAACAACTCAGGCAAGAGCAAAGGGTGCGGTATTTGTGTATATGTCAACCAAAATTGGTGCTCGCAATTTACTGTGAGAGAGCGGCTCTGTAACTCTGACACTGAACTGATATGTTTAAGCCTTCGGCTTTTTTATCTTCCACGCGAGTTTGGGAACATTTTAGTATGCACTGTGTCCATAGATTATTGAGTCATAACCCTGAAGCACCTTGTTTCATTTTAGGGGATTTTAATCATTGTAAAATGGATACGGTGTTGCCTGGATTCCATCAATATGTGGATTGTAATACAAGGGGCAAAAATATTTTAGATAAATGCTATGGGAATGTTAAGAATGCCTATATAGCTAAGGTTAAACCACCATTAGGCTCCTCTGACCACAGTGCTGTCCATTTAATTCCAACATATAAGTCAATGCTTAAGAGCAGTAAACCACAAACTAAAATGGTATATGTGTGGAATGATGAAGTAATTTATACCTTAAAAGGATGCTTCCTTTGTTGGAATGTCTTTCAAAATTTGGATCTAGAGGAGGCCGTGGAGACTATGACTGATTACATACTTTTCTGTAAAGATAATGTTTTAGATTAAAAGATAATAACTATATATCCAAACAATAAATCTTACATCTCCAAGGAAATTAAGGAGTGTATAGTACAGAAAAAAATGGCTTTTAAGAGAGGAGATCTTGAGGCTATGAAAGATGCACAGAAGGAACTCAATTTTAAACTAAAGAAAGCTAGGCGTAATGAGAAGGAGAAATTTGAGGCCCATTGTTTGAATATGAACACTAAAAAACTATGGGATTCTACGAAATATATGACTAATATGGCTCCAGCCAAAATATCCATTAATGTGATAGATGAGGAGGCAAAAGCAAATGAGTTAAATGATTTTTATTGCAGATTTGACGTAAGAGATTTTTCACAGGAGCAGCTAGCTGCACTTGATGCTTTGCCTATATTGGATTATCCTAAAACAATTATTGACAAGATTATGGTGGAGAAATTGTTTTCACAGGTTTGTCCTAGCAAGGCTCCTGGGCCAGACGGCATCTCTGGGCAGTTACTAAAATCCTGTAGTAAAGAGTTAGCCAAAGCCTGGTGCCCCATTTATCAAAAATCTATAGATACGCATACAGTTCCTTCTATCTGGAAGACTTCCACTATTATCCCTGTCGCAAAAAAGGTTAGCTGTAAGGAGAATATTGACTACCGTCCAGTAGCACTCACTTCAATAGTAATGAAGTGTTTTGAAAAAATTATGATTAACTTTGTTAAAACTGACGTGAGTGGTTTATTCGATATATTACACATTGCGTATAGAAGTAATAGGAGTACAGAGGATGCTGTTATAGTTATAACACATCTTATAAATAAGCATTTAGAGGATCCTAGCTCATATGCACGTCTTTTATTTGTAGATTTTAGTTCAGCTTTTAATATGTTGCAACCAAATATTTTAATTGCAAGGCTGAATGATTTTAAAGTCCATTCATCTATTATAAAATGGTTCTATTCTTTTTTGACCAATCGCAGGCAGCAGGTTAATGTTAATGGTACTTTTTCTGAATTCAGAATGTTAAGCACAGGAGCCCCTCAGGGCTGTGTTAGCTCACCGGTGTTGTTTACTTTGTATACCGATGAGTGTAGAAGGCATTATTCTAATAACCACATAATTAAGTTCTCAGATGATAATGCAATCTTAGACTTACTGAAAAAGAAAGAGGATGTCTGAATATTTATTAGAGATCGAACAGTTTGTGAATTGGTGTGAGGATAACCACCTAGCTCTGAATGTAAAAAAGACAAATGAGATGGTGTTTGACCCTAGAGACGTTGGTGATCACAGGTCCGTGATTATCCACAATAAAACCATTATACAGGTCTCTTCATATAAATATCTTGGCGTCTCCATGGATAATTTACTGACATGGAACATCCATGTAAATGGTCTTTGCAGTAGATTACAACAACGGTTGCATTTTTTACGGCGTCTTAGACTTTACGGTGTAGCTCAAAAGTTTATGATAATTTTTTATCAAGCAGTCTTCGAAAATTTAATCCGATATTGTATTACAGTCTGGTTTGGTAATTTGTCCGTATCACGCAGAGCTAAATTACTACGAATGACCCATACGGCTTGGAAAATTATTGGAGTGAAAGAACAGACATCGCTGCGGACTCTCTATGAACAGGCTACTCTATTGCGGGCTAAAAAGATTGTGGGTGATCCATCACATTTTTTGCATACAGAATATGAGATGCTGCCTTCTGGCAGGAGGTTTAGAGTCCCACGCTGTAGATTGAACAGTTTTAAAAACTCATTCATCCCAGTGTCTGTAAAGATGTTAAATAGTGGTGCTATGGAGTTGTAATTTATGAATTTTTATTTTTATCATTATTATTGTTGTTTAGTTTGTTGATTTGTTGTTCGTGTGTACTGAATGCAGCATGGGTGATGGCCCAAGACAAATTTCCTTTCGTGGGATAATAAAGTTTACCTTACATTACCTTACCTTACCTTACCTTTAGTTTTGAAGCAGAGTTGTTACTCTGCTTAACTAACAGAGGGCAGTGTTTGATAATTCTAGAAGACTAGATCAAAGGACATTCCTGTTGAGGCCTGGCGAGTTTCAATACACAAATCGTATATCCCAGTGTCAATTCTGGCGCTATTCAGTCTGGTTTGCTATGAGATAACACCTTGGTGATGCAAAACAAAGCTGTAAATATAGTTTACTCCTGGTTGCTGTCTATTAACAAAACACTGAGAACATCTGGGCTATATTAGCGAAGAGCTGCTAATTAAATCTTCAGTTTTCCTCAGTATGAATAAACAGTTGTAAGGGTCTGTAAAGAGTCAAATGTATAAATCTGTAATCCTTTGAAGAATGTTGGTTCCAGGTACGAAAGAGGGTTCACTACAGGGAGACATCACACAACAGCGATGCACAGTGGCTGTTGGCTCTGAGAGAGGACCACAGCAACCTCCCTGAACAGAATCCAGTTACCATCACAGCGGCAGACATTCAAAAGAGAGTCTTAGGTATGAAAAACTGGACAGCACCGGGCCCTGACAGGATCCACACCTACTGGCTAAAGAAGCTCACTGCACGCCATGAGCGCCTTGCAGCACAAATGAACCAGCTGCTAAGGGATGGGACGCACCCTGAATGGCTTACCGAAGGGCATACAATCCTGATCCTGAAGGATCCCACAAAGGGTTCAGTCCCATCCAAGCTCATGTCAGGCATCATCACAGCTAAGATAAGTGGGCACATGGATCAATACATGAGCAAAGCACAGAAGGGCACCAGCAAAGAAACCAGAGGAACCCGACACACCAACCTGTGCACTGCCTGGATTGATTACAAGGAAGCATATGACTCAATGCCACACAAATGGATCACTGAATGATTGGAGCTGTACAACATCAATAGGACTCTAAGATGTCTCGTACGCTAAGAGCAAGCAGGCCATCGACTCACTGATCCACACCACCATGATCTACAGCTTTGACATTGGGATGTCATTCGGGCTTGAGAAGTGTAGTCGAATGGTGACAAAGAGAGGGAAGGTAGTCCACACAGAAGGGGTAACAAGGAAAACAGCAACTGCCAAATACCTCCAACAAGTAAGGCACATACTAAGAAGTCAGTTCAATGGCAAGATCAAGGCCCAGGCAATAAACAGCTCCGCTCCGCCAGTGATCAGATAACCTGCGGGAATAGTAAGGTGGCCAAAGGAAGAGATACAGACCACAGATGTAAGACACAAAAGCTCCTCAAGATTATGTTGAACAAATTCTCAGGAATGGGTCTGAAAGGACTACACTTCCAAGAGTGCACCAGCAGCATCAAACAGGTTGCTTGTCACCAATCAGTAATTGTCACTGATTGAGAGCACCTGTATAAAGCATGGAAGGTCTCATTCATTCAGAAAAAAACTTTAGAGAAGTTTCCTCATAGGTTTATTCCAAAGACACCAATGGTTATATGTTCACGTATATTTAACTGCTGTGTATAATAGTTAAGAAATGCATTGCAGCATTAATCTCATCTTTGTGTTAAATAAATTTAAAAATACAAAAGGATATTACAAGTTGAAAATGTTAAATTCTGTTTAGTATTAAAACTTAAACCTTAGTAAATGTTTAATCAAAATGTTTGGTTAAAATGTTAATTTTTGTTTGTCTTTAAAGGTTTACAACCTAATTTACCACTGATCAACTGAAAAGAAAATTAAAAAGAATTATTGTTGGAAATTTGAGTTACCCTTGTGTCTTTTTAGATGATGAACTAGAGGACTTGACAGTTGTAAACCAATAAAAGTGGCCTGGGCCTGAAGATAAACTGCTTCAGATCCAGAAATAAGCTGTTAACGCAGAGGAAGTCAAGATGGCGAAAGATGTCCTGGGGAAGTCGGTCCAGCAGCTCAAAAAGGAGAGGATCACTGCAAAAAGCAACTTCACCAGACAAGCCAAGTTTATTTCGAGAGGAGCAAGCAGCATGCTTAAAGTGGAGTTAAGGAGGGATTTCACTAAACTTTCAAATTGTTTCAAAAAGATGCTTGATGCCAATGATGACTACAGAACTGGGCTGGAGGCTGACATCAAGACTGAGGATGAAAAAGCAGTTCTGGATGAACAGCAAGAAGCCAACATTGATAAATCTTTAAAAGAAAGGTGAAACAATGTTGGCAGAGATGAGAGAAAGACAAACTTGTGGTCAAGGTATGGATAAATTGAACTTCTTGAGGCAATCCTAGAAGCAGAAAAAGCCAAAGATAGAGCGTGTGATGTGCCTGTGGAAAGTGTCAAATTAGAGGGCTATGAAGTGCTCCTTGCTCCCTTGGAAAAGAGAATAAAAGAGGCCATCTCAGCAACGGGAACATGGGAAAGATGAATCCCCGTGGGATTAAAGGATGAATTAGATGAAGAAGAGCCAAGGACTTAAGAGCACCCTACTACAGGCTTGAATTAAGGAGAGCTGACGATCAATGAGCAATGAGAGCACGGACGATCAATGAGCAAGGCACAGGAGAAACTACCCCAACCACCAGCATCCACACCAATCTGTATCTTCAATGGAAGCAAGAGAGAATATCACAGATGGAGGAAAGACTGAGAAAGCCTACAAAAGCAGGGCAAATCATCTGGATCAATTGAATTTAAGAAAATTCTACTCTTGGAGAGTGTGAATGAATCTCAAAAGACCTTAACATTTTAACGTACACCACTGCCAATGACATATTCAGAGTCCTGGAAAACAGATATGGCAACAAGTCAACCATCACTGTGGAAATCCTTAAAGAGCTGGAGAAGATGCCATATGTGCCAAGAAACAAGGAACCAGCCAAGAAAGGTAACAGTCAGTGGAAAAGGCCCTAGCCGATCTTACAGAGTTGGGAAATTCTGGAGCCATAAAGAACCCACTGGAAATTAGGTCCACTGAAAGCAAGTTGCCTGATTTTATAAGGGAATGGTTGATGTTCATGGTTGAGCCCAGAAACAATGTCACATAAGATAACCACTTTGACACATTTATTTTCACCTGTTAAAGTGAGATTAATAAACAAACTCAAAATTTACAAAAACATTTCTGAACAGACCATGTGCTCCAACAACATTGGCGCACCACAAAGCTGTGTGCTGAGCCTGTTCCTCTACTCTTCATCTATAAATGCAGACCATGTCTCCAGCTTCAAGTTTCTGGGGATCCATATTTCAGAGAACCTGTCCTGGTCAATCAACAACCTCCAGTGTAATTAAGATGGCCAAGTGTAACCCACGTCTAAAATCAAATATTTGGGGTTTAAAGCTTTTATTAATCTCGTCTATTCACACGAGGCTCTCTCGACCAATCGCGTGCCAGGCAATGCTATTCAAGCCATGTCCGCTTCCTCCTTGGCAGAGTTGGGAGTGAGGCGCAACAGGACTGCTACACAAGTAACCTGAATTGTTTGTTCCCAATTTATTTTATGGCTTTTGAGTACTAACACTCAGTTACATGTGTAACCTTTGTAGGAGCCTTTTCCACCGTTGATGAAGTCGAGTTTAAGCCATTGAATGCTGATTCAAACCGGGGATTTGGTGAGTGTGTGTGTTTCGATTTGTTTGTAGCATTAGCATATCAATTCACCCGTGTACCTGTCGGCGTCGCGGGGCATTGATATGCTAATGTTTTATTCATGTTATCATTGTAAGCTCTGTGAGGGCAAATAGTGGTTGGATAAAACCTTTCCTGTTTGAAATGTACCAACCTGAATTGCCATGGAAATTTTTGAAACCCTCCGGATAAAAATTCCTAATTCTGTGTTAGTTGACGTATCAGTAGAGTCTAGTTCCTCCGAAGTAATAAATTTCCTCGAGCAATATAGAGAGATAAATTGTAAAGATATTATTGATTGTTGTGAGTCAGCATTTTACTGTATGTTGGTTGTGGAATACGTGTCAGGATCATCTGTAGCCATATTAGCTCCGCTCTTGCCGTATACATTTATTTCAGAGGAAGGCAACAAATTTAATATTAAAAACCTGTCTCAATTGTATTCATCAAAGTTGGGTCGTTCAAAGACTGATACCTATGTGGCTGACCTACAGAAGATAGGAAAGCTGTCTAGTAGAGGACTATGCAGTTGTTTTGGGGGAAGTAATGTCTCAAATACAGCAGTCTATTACACAGAGCCAGCCGGAAAGTCAAAATGTCCTAAAAATTTAATACACTGACTCTAGACCAACACAAGAGCAACAAGTGCCTCTGACTGAACCATCTGTCCGAGGGAGCCAATCCACACAGCCAGCTTTTACCACTTCTGCTTTTATTCCTAGCAGCACGGAGAGGCGTTCCATTACCCCTGATGACCTCACTTCACCTGAAGTACAGCGTTATTTTGTTGAGCATGGGGTCCGGAGCAGTGACACTTCACTCACAGTGTGAAGTCACAGTTCGCATTGGCTGCGGTCATTCTCTGGAAAAGTGCCTAGGCCAAACCATGAGATGGACTATGATACCTGGCGGTCTGGTGTATAGTTTGTGCTGTGTGATCCGTCCATCTCTGATCTGCAACGTACCAGACTAATTCGTGACAGTCTGTTGCCCCCTGCCTGTGACATGGTGAAACATCTAAGACACGACACCCTGCCAGGTGTCTACCTGCAGCAGTTGGAGTCTGCTTACGGTACGGTTCAAGACGGTGAAGAACTTTAAGCTAAGTTCATGGACACTCATGATGAGAGGCCTTCAGAATATCTGCAACGCCTGCAACATGCTGTGAGGCGAGGTGGAGTATCGTAGAGTGATACTGACGCTTGTTGGCTCAATTTTGTAGAGGATGTTGGGACAATGGATTCATTTCAGAACTGCAACCTAAACAAAGAAAATCCAATCCGCTTCATTCGCTGAATTCTTACTCCTCCTGCGGATAGAGGAGAATATAGAAGCGGTGAAGAGTTTGAGGATGAAACAGCACCTTGGGGCCAGACAAAACATTTCTACTCAGGCCCAACTGGTACAAAATGAGGACGAAACTAATCTGTGCACTGCTTTAACAAATCTTACCAAACAACTTTCCCAACAGATGCTGGCTATTCAACAGCAGCTGGCTTTGCTAACTGCCAGTCAGACGAAGCCACCTGTGAACCCGGATTATGCCAAACAATCTGAAAAGAGGAAGCCGGGGAACCCCGCAAGACCAGCTGCTTCCAATCTGAAACCTGGGTTTTGTTTCCGCTGTGGGGAAGATGGACACATTAGACCTCAATGCGCCGCTGATCCAAACCCAATGTTGGTCAGTGCAAAGCGGAAGCAATTCCAAAATAAACAGCAAAAGTGGCAAAGGCAAAATTCCACTTTACATGAACACTCTTGTAGCTGTGTATGACAATTTCCGGCAAAGTGACTACTCTTCTTTTCAACCACAGGGCTCGGTGCAGCACTCTATCAAGAGCAAGATGGAGAACTCAGAGTAATCGCCTATGCAAGTCGAGGCCTAAAAGCCAGTGAGAGCCGATATCCAGCAAACAAGCTTGAATTTTTAGTACTAAAATGAAGTGTTACTGAAACATTTCAAGATTTCTTGTATGGTGCTAGCTTCACAGTGGTGACCGACAATAACCCACTTACTTATGTTCTGACGTCGGCTTAGCTAGATGCAACAAGCCATCGGTGGTTGGCCGCATTCTCTACATTGTCATTCAAACTACAGTACTGCGCTGGAAGACACAACATGGACACCGATACACTCTCCGCATGAAGAGTCTTTCCATGACATATTATTCACTCTAACTCCAGACATGGTCAATGCCATCTGCCAGAGTTGCCTGATTTTGTGTGTGTGTGTGTGTGTGTGTGTGTGTGTGTGTGTGTGTGTGTGTGTGTGTGTGTGTGTGTGTGTGTGTGTGTGTGTGCGTGTGTGTGTGTGTGTGTGTGTGTGTAGATGTGTCCAGGGGCCCACATTGAGCTGTTACCTGAACAGTGGTGTCTCTCTGCCATAGGATCATGCCTAGCCACCGTGTCCTCCTCTCCGTCATCTCCTGCGGAAACAGAGCACCTGCAGAGCACAACATGGTGGCACAGGGTTAGATTCGAAGAACACAAGTCAGGCCCCCAAACTGAAGGAGTTCACTGGTTCAGAAAAATTCTCCAGGTATAAAGAACTAAAAACATTTATTCAAAACTATGTTATATTTTTTGCCAAGTGCAGCCAGCCAATACTGTGCATGTATGAAATTTAGCCATGTGCCCCAAACAGAAGAAACGTTGATAAATCATAATAAAAATGGCTAGCAAGAAAAAGCTAAACCCACTCACACACTTTGGGTTTACATTAAAAAAGGTTGCACTCAGAGATGAAGACAATGCTGGTGCAACTAGCACAGTGGGGCTGCTCACTACCAGAATTTAATGCATATTGAGAAAAAATTTATTGGTATTGTGCACCAGTCAGGAGATGGGGAACCCCCCGAATATTGACAGGTATTTCACACATTGCTTTGATCCTCCTGAAGCCTCCTGAGATCAGTCCTACAAACACCAGAGTCAAATCAGCACAAACGGCCCACACTAGTTCAGACCTTTAAGGGTTTTGGTTCAGATTAGAAGAAAATAATAGGTTATGTTTGTGTTGCCCTTTTTCTCTAGATTCTTTCTAACTTTCTCCAAATGACATTTATTTTACCATTTCATAAAAAAACTGCTAAATCAGAAACAGTTACATAGCTGTATATCTGAAATATCCATTGAATTTCTCCCTATTTAACCATCATATTCATATTTTAGAAACATTACAGGTTCAAAAAAAGTTTTGGGATTACTCCAAGCTTTCTAAATCCAAACAGAAAAAAATAATTTTTACCTACTCACTCTTTCATCTCAAGCTTAAAGCCATACTTCTATTGGAGACACTTTATAGACAAAGCCTGTAAAGGCATCTGTAGGTGCACAGTACTGCTCCAGTGGAAATGCTGTGTGATCAGGAGTGGTGCTAAAGCCTCAGATCTTTATGCCTGAATGCTCATACGGTTCAGTGGAATGCTTGTGTGACAGTGAAATGAAAGTAATCTGTCCTGACAGAAAATCACTACTGCACCAAAATGTTTAATAACCATCTTTGGGGGTACATGTTTTTGGTGGTAGGGAAAACCAGAACACCAAAATGAAACCTACATAAACAAGGGGAGAACTTGCAAACTTCACGCAGAAAGGCCCTGCCCTGGATAAGAATTGCACCCAGGACCTTCTTGCTGTGAGGCAGGAGTGCTAACCACTCTGCTACCATGCTGCAGTGGTTCAATTTGATTCAGAGTGTTTTCTGCATTAAGGACATATTTATCCCTAGAACAATGGTTCCTAGTTTGCCCCAACATGTGTGATTGTGTGTGTGAGTGCTTGAGTGTAAGGCCTAGTCCACACGGACACGGGTATTTTTTATAACCGTGACTTTTTTTACACGGTTCGGCCGTTCGTCCACACCATAGATTGTAAATAAAAATGGATATAATCCGCCCATTGGTCTCCTATTCACTGATATGACTCAAAGTCAGGGCAAAAAAATGGCGATTATATCCGGACATTTCAGACTCCTTTGTCAGAGGATGATACTAAAATGGGCCAAGGGAGTGTTCAATCGCAAGCGCGTATGTGGGTAATTACGCCCACTCCGCGGTAGCTGAGGCTAAGGCTAATGCTAACCTGTTGCTAACACCAGGCTAACGCAAGTGGAGCTCTCACGTTCCGGCTACATTTTTTTTTCACAGTGGGATTTTGCGAGACACATGCGAGTCAAGATAACCACACCCAAAATTATGCACAAAACTAAACTTTTCAGATAGCATAAACAGACATAATAATCAAAAATTCACCTCCCCCCCAGAGTTGTCACATGGTAAAAACTTTGCTCTAGAGACCGAAGCCATCTTTTGTACCAGGCTGTAAACATGTTTTTTACACCCGTAAAGTCGCTATATTTATATTTACGCTTTTGGAGCCTGCCCTCTGGTGGACGGCGGTATATTGTCGTATTTCGATGTATTTTGACGTATGGTGGCGCTCTTACAAAGGGACCATTTAGAAGGTTCCATGGGAGACGCTTGGTCCACACGGAAACGCATTATCAGGTCACTGAAACCGAACATTGTTCAGTTTCAGTGACGGGTGAGGATTTTCAGAAACGTTAGTTGCAGCGTTGTCATGTGGACAGTAAAACCGGCGTTTTTGCCTTGCGACGTCAGAGTGTGCACCGTTATCCGCTAACGTCAGCCGTTATCTGAAGTCAGATTGTGCGCCGCTGACTGCTTTGTTGACTCCCTTTCCACTGTGCGCCATGTTTGTTGCCTTGCCTTGTTGTGTGTGTGTGTGTGTGTGTGTGTGAGGGTGTGTGATTGTGAATGTGAGAGTGTGTGTGCTTGTAGATGTGTAAGAGCTGGTTTGAGTTCTAATGAGTTTTAATGTGTGAAGGCCTATGTTTGAATGACTGAGTGCTTGTGAGTAAAATGTGTGCGTGTGTAAGGTCCTGTGTGTGTGAATGTGTGAGTGCTTGTGTTTGTGTGAATGTGTAAGTGCTTGTGTTTGTGTGAATGTGTAAATGCTTGCGAGTGTGAATGTGTGAGTGCTTGTGTTTGTGTTAATGTGTGAGTGCTTGCGAGTGTGAATGTGTGAGTGCTTGCGAGTGTGAATGTGAGTGCTTGTGTTTGTGTGAATGTGTAAGTGCTTGCGAGTGTGAATGTGTGAGTGCTTGTGTTTGTGTGAATGTGTAAGTGCTTGTGAGTGTGAATGTGTGAGTGCTTGCGAGTGTGAATGTGTGAGTGCTTGCAAGTGTGAATGTGTGAATGCTTGCGAGTGTGAATGTGTGAGTGCTTGGAGTGTGAATGTGTGAGTGCTTGGAGTGTGAATGTGTGAGTGCTTGGAGTGTGAATGTGTGAGTGCTTGGAATGTGAATGTGTGAATGCTTGCAAGTGTGAATGTGTGAATGCTTGCAAGTGTGAATGTGTGAGTGCTTGCGAGTGTGAATGTGTGAGTGCTTGGAGTGTGAATGTGTGAGTGCTTTCAAGTGTGAATGTGTGAGTGCTTGCGAGTGTGAATGTGTGAGTGCTTTCGAGTGTGAATGTGTGAATGCTTGCGAGTGTGAATGTGTGAATTCTTGCGAGTGTGAATGTAGTGATGTCTCTCAGTACCACCAGGAACACCTTTCAGAGTCATAAAGAATTTACAACTCTGAACCTTTTAAAGACTCTTTCCTTTGTTTATTCAGACTGAGGAGGAGACAAGGAGATTCAATTCACATCTTCTTGTTAATTCTCTCCAGATGTGTTCTTGTTGCTTTAAGGAGGTCACGAAGGAGTGGAATTAAATTAACGACTTTGTTTTTCAAAACACTTCAAAGGACAATGTAGTTGCTATCTCAAGGCAAGCCAGACTTTGTGGCGCCTCTTGACACGGTAATCCTTTGATATACAGCTACGATGAAACTGTCTCAATAATCGCCCACGGCCTGTGCCTCTTTGTTCAGGATTCTAAAATTGATCGAAACAGTGTGCTCTGCTGGACAAGCAGAGAAACAACGCTGCATCAGAACTAAAGTCAAAGTACTTTGCAACATTTAAAAAGTGTATTAAAGATTGTTCGTAAATATGCAAACCTCACCATTTTTCCTTAACAGGCTCCAACAGGACAACGAAAGCTTAAGATGTTACTCTGTTTTAATTTGCACAGTCGTATTATACAATAAAACAAATTGTTACATTGTTTTCAGTTAAACTACAAATAATGTAATATGTGTTTGGTCTTGTGTTTGGTCTTTGTAAAGACATTTCCCATGCACATATGATACAATGCAGAAGCAATACGGTTTTAAAATGTGTTTTAAGTTTGTTTATTTGGTGGAACGAAGAGAAGTTTATCTCCAAATACCAAACTTTCAGTGAACACCCCTTTTCCCCAAACGTGTTTAAACACATCCTCTTTGCATCGATTACTAAAGGCCCTGCAGCCCGGAAATCGCCCTCTTGTACTCTTTCTCTTACGCTCTTCCTTAAGCTTAACTCTTTGTTTTACCCGCTCTTAATTTAAGCTCACTTATTTTACTTTCGTAACTTTCAAGTCTTCTAGCCCGCAGCACACACCGTGCAGATGTGAATTTTTATCCTAAGACTCAACGCATTGATTTTTATTTTGGAAAACCTGTCACGGAAATACGTAATCCACGCGACGGAAAGGGAATTTTTGTAGTTATTTATGCTAAAACGAGTCCGCTAAACCATTTAGCCCTCGTTAAATCCAGAAAAGACAACTCTTTCAGTCTTTCAGTGATCCTTCAGTTTTTAAAGACTTTAATCTCAACTGCTGGTAAAGTCTACTTTACCCTCAAGGACAATCACAGAACGCCGCTTTGTTGCTAAGGCGTCGCCTGAAGCCAGCTCAAAACGTGGACACGTGCCGCCTTCTGTTGCCGGAAACCAGTAGCGAACCCAGGGATTTGAAGCATCTCTTTGGAACCGTTTGGGCCCGCACCGCTGGTACCAAATCACCGGATAAAGAGTGAGTTGAGCACGTGACACAAGAAAAACTTGGCGTTATAAACCTGTTTATTGTGATTAAGTCCAACAGCACCTCTTTCCCCTTTACGATCTTCAAATAGCCGTCAATAGTCCCTTTTTAATTGAGCTTTTAACCTTCCCCTTTTCCCTCCGTAACAACTCCAATAAAATCGCTTAAAACAATGATTAAACTCACCTTGTTCCACCAAAGGTATAACAAGTAAACCATTGTCTCATCAATCATCAATCATCAATCAATGTTTTATGTTCATTACCTTCATCATTTTCCCTTGATTATTCCCTTGTGTCCTTTCCCCTGTTATTATTCATATTTTAACCTTGCATAATCTTAAATCTCTAAAACCCCATAAAGACATTCTTGTTTCATTGTTTAATTTAGATTTGTGTCGAAAACAAGTGAGAATTCATTTCCTTTAAGATTAATGAGACTATACTGACCAGTTTCCTTAGAACTGTTAAAACTAAGGTGGTGCCCCGAAAGAAATTAATATTTTTGATAAACAAAATATTAATTATTAATTTTCATAATTAATATTCATATTAATTATCAATTAACAGGTATTAACCCCTACAGTGAATGTGTGAGTGCTTGTGTGTGTGTGAATGTGTGAGTGCTTGTGTGTGTGTGAATGTGTGAGTGCTTGTGTGTGTGTGAATGTGTGAGTGCTTGTGTGTGTGTGAATGTGTGAGTGCTTGTGTGTGTGTGAATGTGTGAGTGCTTGTGTGTGTGTGAATGTGTAAATGCTTGCATTAATGAATTCATTCATTCATTCCTTTTTCTACCGCTTTATCCCGTTAGGGGTCGCGGGTGACTGGAGCCTATCCCAGCAGCTTTGGGCCTGAGGCGGGGTACACCCTGGACCGTGGCCAGTTAGTCACAGGGCCGACAATTATTTTATCGCGTGTTAACATCGGCCAATTAATATTATTATTTATATTATTGTTATATATTATTATTTGTGATAAGAAGGGGGGCACTGTGGGTTTGGAGAGGTGCGTGGGGAGAGAGAGAAGAAGAGCGGATGAGAGGTGTTGGAGAGAAACTGTTGTCGTTCTTAAAAAAGTGTGGTGGAGTGTTTCAGGGAGAGTTCAGCGTGAGCTGTGGATGAGATTGCAGCTCCTTGATTGATTATTCTCTATTGTCATTACACATGTGCAAGTACACTGCAACAAGATTGTAGGGTGCTTAACGGTGCATATTACATTTATACATAGATAGACACACAAAGGAAAATGAAATAAGGCATTGTACAAGCATAGCAGACATCAAAACACATCAAACATAACTACATTTGCAGTTATAGGATGGGGATGACAGCACACGTGGTCACGTGATGGATTTTTTTAGTGGTTTACAATGAGGGAGGGGAGGGACGAGGGGGGTAGAGTACAGGGTCAGACAGACGTAAACATGGCAGACTCTTGGTTTTGGGCTTGGTGTTAGGATACCAATCCAAGGCCTCAGTGGGGTGCGATGAATAGTGGCCTTGGTTGGGAGTACGGGAAGTCTCAAGAGGATAAGATAGGCTGGACTTCCAAGAGTGACAAGGCGTGCGTCCATTTCGTGGAGTAACCTTGATGTTTCCTATCCCTGTTAGGCCTGATACAATACACCGCAGCTCACCAGTCAGTTTTTTCGATGTTATCCACTCTTCTCTGGATGGAACATCTTTATATTCGCTAAGCAGCGTAGTAGCTCAGAGGTCTGACTCCCGGTGTTCAAATCTTTTTTTATATGTCCACAGTCCGTGCTGAAGATGTTGAGTCAGCTCTTTCGGGAGGCCCGGTGGTTGAGAGTCAGGTACGGGTAGCTGCAATTTTTATTGTCCGCAAAGCAGGAAACAGTAAAGCAACACAAAGCATACTGAACAGCTGAGATTATATATTTATCTGTTTATACATTCTGGTTCATGTTCATCATCTATCTGCTGAGCTGTATTATTTAATCTGCAATAAACCTACCAAACGCACATCAGATCTGAGATTATTTGTTAATTATAGTCTCTAAGCGTCACAACCTTTAGCACCATCAGGACCCAACTCTGACCCTCACCGCGGCAACAAGGTTCTACACAGACATTTATATTGTTTACATTGTTATAATGTTATGATCGAGACTCTGGACATAACTTGTTTTTCTATAACAAACTAAACAAAATATTAATGCCCAGGGCAGTGGCAAATGTTTTTGGTTTAATATTTAATTTGATTACATTAATGCTTAAGTTGAGATTTACAAGAACTATTTCAACTGCTACTAACTTTTAACTGCTGTAAAAAGCACCTTATTTTTTAAAGTGTTTTCTAAACAAATGTTATTGCACTTTTGTTCATATAGCAGTACTTTCAAAATAAAAGTATGTAATACACAATTTTTTTTGTATAATTATTAATAATAATTAATCGCGATTAATCGCAGAACTTTGTTTGATTAATCGCGATTAAATTCTTGCCCAGCACTAGTAAATACATGTGTGTGTGAAAATGTGTGAATACTTGTGAGTGTGAATGTGAATTGTGAGTGCATGTGGGTATGAATGTTTGAGTGTTGTGTGAATACTTGTGATTGTAAATGTGTGAGTGCTTGTGAGTTTAAATGTATTAGGGGCCTGTTTGAATGGGTGAGTGCTTGTGTGTGAATGTGTGTGTGTGTGTGTGTGAATGTGACTGTGAATGTGTGTGTGTGTGTGTGTGTGTGTGTGTGTGTGTGTGTGTGTGTGTGTGTGTGTGTGTGTGTGTGAATGTGTGTGTGTGAATGTGACTGTGTGAGTGTGAATGTGTGAAAGCTTGTGTGTGCAATTTGAATGCCGAAGAGGTTACAAAAAAACATAAAATAGTAGAAACATGCTGACATTGAATTTTCATACAGAAATAATAAAAAAGGGATAATAATAATTATTTTAAAAAGCACTATATAAATGCATGCCATTTATTTTTTTCATGGTCTAGTCCAGGTCTGGTCCAACGCCCTGTTGTGAGTGAATGAGACATAAAGCCTCATTGCTAATTATTCATATTCTTTATGGCATCAGATAGCTATCCTAATTATGAGAGAGAAAGCACAGGAACAGAAATCAAGAGCGTAAAAACAGAAACTGAACAGATGAGAAATAATCTTGTGGCAAATTAAGCTGTCATCATGAGTGTATAAGTTGTGATTCAGCACAGGTTTGAACATGGCAGACTCTTGGTTTTGGGCTTGGTGTTAGGATACCAATCCAAGGCCTCAGTGGGGTGCGATGAATAGTGGCCTTGGTTGGGAGTACGGGAAGTCTCAAGAGGATAAGATAGGCTGGACTTCCAAGAGTGACAAGGCGTCGTCCATTTCGTGGAGTAACCTTGATGTTTCCTATCCCTGTTAGGCCTGATACAATACACCGCAGCTCACCAGTCAGTTTTTTCGATGTTATCCACTCTTCTCTGGATGGAACATCTTTATATTCGCTAAGCAGCGTAGTAGCTCAGAGGTCTGACTCCCGGTGTTCAAATCTTTTTTTATATGTCCACAGTCCGTGCTGAAGATGTTGAGTCAGCTCTTTCGGGAGGCCCGGTGGTTGAGAGTCAGGTACGGGTAGCTGCAATTTTTATTGTCCGCAAAGCAGGAAACAGTAAAGCAACACAAAGCATACTGAACAGCTGAGATTATATATTTATCTGTTTATACATTCTGGTTCATGTTCATCATCTATCTGCTGAGCTGTATTATTTAATCTGCAATAAACCTACCAAACGCACATCAGATCTGAGATTATTTGTTAATTATAGTCTCTAAGCGCGTCACAACCTTTAGCACCATCAGGACCCAACTCTGACCCTCACCGCGGCAACAAGGTTCTACACAGACATTTATATTGTTTACATTGTTATAATGTTATGATCGAGACTCTGGACATAACTTGTTTTTCTATAACAAACTAAACAAAATATTAATGCCCAGGGCAGTGGCAAATGTTTTTGGTTTAATATTTAATTTGATTACATTAATGCTTAAGTTGAGATTTACAAGAACTATTTCAACTGCTACTAACTTTTAACTGCTGTAAAAAGCACCTTATTTTTTAAAGTGTTTTCTAAACAAATGTTATTGCACTTTTGTTCATATAGCAGTACTTTCAAAATAAAAGTATGTAATACACAATTTTTTTTGTATAATTATTAATAATAATTAATCGCGATTAATCGCAGAACTTTGTTTGATTAATCGCGATTAAATTCTTGCCCAGCACTAGTAAATACATGTGTGTGTGAAAATGTGTGAATACTTGTGAGTGTGAATGTGAATTGTGAGTGCATGTGGGTATGAATGTTTGAGTGTTGTGTGAATACTTGTGATTGTAAATGTGTGAGTGCTTGTGAGTTTAAATGTATTAGGGGCCTGTTTGAATGGGTGAGTGCTTGTGTGTGAATGTGTGTGTGTGTGTGTGTGTGAATGTGACTGTGAATGTGTGTGTGTGTGTGTGTGTGTGTGTGTGTGTGTGTGTGTGTGTGTGTGTGTGTGTGTGTGTGAATGTGTGTGTGTGAATGTGACTGTGTGAGTGTGAATGTGTGAAAGCTTGTGTGTGCAATTTGAATGCCGAAGAGGTTACAAAAAAACATAAAATAGTAGAAACATGCTGACATTGAATTTTCATACAGAAATAATAAAAAAGGGATAATAATAATTATTTTAAAAAGCACTATATAAATGCATGCCATTTATTTTTTTCATGGTCTAGTCCAGGTCTGGTCCAACGCCCTGTTGTGAGTGAATGAGACATAAAGCCTCATTGCTAATTATTCATATTCTTTATGGCATCAGATAGCTATCCTAATTATGAGAGAGAAAGCACAGGAACAGAAATCAAGAGCGTAAAAACAGAAACTGAACAGATGAGAAATAATCTTGTGGCAAATTAAGCTGTCATCATGAGTGTATAAGTTGTGATTCAGCACAGGTTTGAAGATGGCAGCGATGTCTCAGTGTGGTTGTTCATTTTTGGATCGGCAGTTCGCTCGCATTTTCATTTGCGCTCCCTCAGTTTGAAAATTCTCCTTGCTCTCAATAGTTTTTTTCCAACCAAAAACATGTCATAGATTAAGGCTTGACAAGACGATCACTGATCAATTGAACTGCCTTACTAAGAACTGCCACTAGAAATAATTATTACAACTTTGGAGTTAATTGCCAATAACAGAAAGAAGAAGAATTGCGACTAATCTGGGCTCACCTGTTACAGATTACTGAAGCCATAGAGTCAGGAGAAAATGGAAGTTTAAAATATTTCAAATAGCACATATGCAACTGACTAGTGAATGAGTTTTGTATTTTGTGTTTAATTGTAATGGCCAAAGCTGCAATTTTAAAGCTTGGCTCAAGGAGGTCCACCACCTGACTTTGTGCGCAATTGGTGCTACACCAATCTTGCTACAGGAGATTTTGACAGTTTTGTTGGTAGAAACCATTGAATTGGTTGAAAAAGTATAGCAATAAGAATAGAATATGCAATAGTATGGGGTGGTTTCTGTTATAATTTTCTTTGCAGATTAAATGAGCAGACACTGGAGACCGTATATGATTTGAAAAGATGAGTTAGGTTTTAATCCTTGCAAGGATGAAGCAAAAAGCATACATGTGACAATGGTACAGGCTGATGGGTTTGCTTAACAAGATAAACAATAAATGTGATTTTATATCCAGCAGTACACACAGTGTTTAAAGGAGGCGGATGTAACGCCTCCACAGACCCATAACCCAGAGGCCAGGTGGTGGTGGATATGTCTAGGTCTATGTTGAAGGACAGGGCATGAACAGTATGAACAGTAATAATAATGAAATAATAATAATGGAAATTAAAACATACACTTTCCATAACAGTTACCCAGACAGGGATTAGACAAGTCCTTGACAAAAATGGCCTTGAACCAATATATCTTTACATATATCAGTGCCCCTTTTTGGCTTCAAAATGCACACAAGTAATGTTTTTAGCGAGGCATGTTTGTTAAAGCTAGTTATATTTACTATTAAATTAAGGTCTGGTCCGGGAAACCACCCCTATATGTTTTAAATGCAATTAATCTGCTGTAGTAAGTCTGTACACCTCAACAGAAAGTAAATACCTTCTAATATATGCTCTCATATTTTGTGTAAAGCGATTTCACAAAGTTTGAGCACAAAATCATCCTGAAGATGAACTGTACTGTTTTTTTTAAGAGCATAAAATATGTTGTGCATTCAAACCTTCAGTTTAAAAGTATGTGTACACTGAATGTATCATGTTACCTGTGTTACACAATAATGAATTACTGAGTCTCACTGATGATCTGCTTTCCTGTGGATATACGGGTCTTATAAAAACAGAAAGAACCCAATAATAATTATAATTAAAGCCGCAAGCGGCGATAAAGGCCCTCGCCTCCCTTGCGACCGCGGGGACACATGTATTCGGAGGAATGCATTTCGTGCTTTAAAGCGTAAACTTCACAGTAATGTCAAATAACTGGGCCTGTGCCTCTGCTTGAATCTTCTTCTGGCTGGAGCCTGCTTCATCATCTCGGGCCTGTGCTACTGCTGGGGCCTGCTACACCACCTTGTATTTAGAGTTAAAGGTCTCCACATTCCCTGGTTTTCCTGGGATCTGTCTGAACTTATAAAAATAATAGATTATGTTTGGGCTAAGGCGAGAAAAACAAAATACTGACTGGAGATTTGCTCAGAAATCGCTGCACCCGCCTGTTAAAAAGTAAAAATGTAAATATTACTTGTCTAAAAAAACAAGTTTACAAGTTCCAAAAGATTCTGAAGAGCTTTCCAAGGCTCTAGTCTTGCATGGCATTTATTTCCCAAAGTAATGGCTGCCTCTTCACAGGCTCATTACGACCACAGCCGTAAATGTATCAAAAAACAAAATGACAACTTTGGTTGGCACTCGTGTCTAGATAATACTCAACAAATTTGGGGCCTTTTAGAAAAAAACACATTGGGTTTAATCTTTTGATGCAAGGGGTGCGATTTAGGTGGCCACGCCTTTCACCCCACATGGCTGACTTTCTGTTGAGTTTAGGCTGTGGCTGTCATAGACTTTTCTGTTTGGCCTGAGGTGTCCTATGGATGTACCAAGTTTCATTTTTTTACGTTGGAAAAAATTACTTTCACTTTCCATAGGCCGAATGTATTTTCATTTCCCAGGGGTCGCCACTGAGTCATTTCTTTTTATTATTTTTTCAAACATTTAAGATACATCAAAATTTTGCCAGGCTTAAGTTTAGTGGCCAATAAAATTAACTTTTTGCGCACATTTACTGGGTCAAAATTAAGGACAATTTTGCAGAAAAATTTGCAGAAAAATAAAAATTAAATAAAAATATAAATTGAGCAAAAACAACAAGAAAAGGCATTGTCTATTTTGCACACAAGTGTTTAGCTCATTTTGCCTAAGTTTGGTGTTTCTTGAATGAAGCAGCTATTTTCTGTCAATTTTTAAAAGTGAGGTGTATTCTAACCCGGTTCACATTTTCAATTCAAAATGGCCGCGTGTGTGATAGGGTGTGGTCCTCATTGGCTTTTATGTTCATAAGCCCATGCTGGATGTGTGTACCAAGTTTCATTTGCCTAGGACAAACTAAAATTTTCCCTTCCCATTGACTTTTTCCACATATTTGTGCCATTGCTATGGCAACACATTTATAAATAGGGGGTGGTTGTCATTAGCTTTTATGTTCGTCATGACATAAGTGATGTGTGTGCCAAATTTTATGTCTCTATGACATACTAAATTCTTGGGTCCTATTATAAGTTTGTAGGTGGCGCTAGAGGGCCATTTCTAAAGCTAACCCTTTTATTTACATATTTTTGTGTTCAGGTCATGAATGTGCACAAACGCCTTTTTGAGTCCAACTTGATCCGAGAAGGCGTTTGAGAGTTAACGGATAATTTATTACCACAAAAATGGCCGCCTCGTTACAGGCTTGCCACACCCACACCCGATAAGATATCAAAAACAAAATGACAGCTTTTGTTGGCACATGTGTCTAGATGATACTCACCAAAATTGGGGCCATTTAGACAAAAACAATGAGTTGAATCTTTTGGCGTAAGGGGTGCGATTTAGGTGGCGCGACTTTCACCCCACATGGCGGACTTCCTGTTGAGTTTACGCTGTGGCTGTCATAGACTTTTCTGTTTGCCCTGAGGTGTTCTATGGATCTACCAAGTTTTGTATTTCTACATTGGAAAAAATGTACTTTCACTTTCCATAGGCCCAATGTATTTTGACTTTTCTAGGGGTCGCCACTGAGTCATTTTTCATATTTTTTTGGCGACTTCAAATACATAAATTTTTCACGATCTTGAACTTTGGGCCAAATAAAAATGACTTTTCGCGCATGTTCACTGGGTCAAATTGAGGATCATTTTGCAGAAAAAAAAAAATAAATAAAAAAATAATAAAAAATAATAATTAAAGCATAGCGCGATAAAGGCCCTCGCCTCCCTTGCGACCGCGGGACACATGTATTCGGAGGAATGCATTTCGTGCTTTAAAGCGTAAACTTCACAGTAATGTCAAATAACTGGGCCTGTGCCTCTGCTTGAATCTTCTTCTGGCTGGAGCCTGCTTCATCATCTCGGGCCTGTGCTACTGCTGGGGCCTGCTACACCACCTTGTATTTAGAGTTAAAGGTCTCCACATTCCCTGGTTTTCCTGGGATCTGTCTGAACTTATAAAAATAATAGATTATGTTTGGGCTAAGGCGAAAAACAAAATACTGACTGGAAATTTGCTCAGAAATCGCTGCACCCGCCTGTTAAAAAGTAAAAATGTAAATATTACTTGTCTAAAAACAAGTTTACAAGTTCCAAAAGATTCTGAAGAGCTTTCCAAGGCTCTAGTCTTGGCTCTGGAGGAGCGTCCTTTAAAGGAAGGATCCTGGCATTTTGTAAATGGCATTTATTTCCCAAAGTAATGGCTGCTTCTTCACAGGCTCATTACGACCACAGCCGTAAATGTATCAAAAAACAAAATGACAACTTTGGTTGGCACTCGTGTCTAGATAATACTCAACAAATTTGGGGCCTTTTAGAAAAAAACACATTGGGTTTAATCTTTTGACCGAGGGTGCAATTTAGGTGGTCCGTGTTCCACCCACCTGGCGGACTTCCTGTTGAGTTTAGGCTGTGGCTGTCATAGACTTTTCTGTTTGGCCTGAGGTGTCCTATGGATGTACCAAGTTTCATTTTTCTACGTTGGAAAAAATTACTTTCACTTTCCATAGGCCGAATGTATTTTCATTTCCCAGGGGTCGCCACTGAGTCATTTCTTTTTATTATTTTTTCAAATACTTAAGATACATCAATATTTCGCCAGGCTTAAGTTTAGTGGCCAATAAAATTAACTTTTTGCGCACATTTACTGGGTCAAAATTAAGGACAATTTTGCAGAAAAATTTGCAGAAAAATAAAAATTAAATAAAAATATAAATTGAGCAAAAACAACAAGAAAAGGCATTGTCTATTTTGCACACAAGTGTTTAGCTCATTTTGCCTAAGTTTGGTGTTTCTTGAATGAAGCAGCTATTTTCTGTCAATTTTTAAAAGTGAGGTGTATTCTAACCCGGTTCACATTTTCAATTCAAAATGGCCGCCTTCTCGTGTGTGATAGGGTGTGGTCCCCATTGGCTTTTATGTTCATAAGCCCATGCTGGATGTGTGTACCAAGTTTCATTTGCCTAGGACAAACTAAAATTTTCCCTTCCCATTGACTTTTTCCACATATTTGCGCCGTTATGGCAACACATTTATAAATAGGGGTGGTTGTCATCAGCTTTTATGTTCGTCATGACATAAGTGATGTGTGTGCCAAATTTTATGTCTCTATGACATACTAAATTCTTGGGTCCCATTATAAGTTTGTAGGTGGCGCTAGAGGGCCATTTCTAAAGCAAACCCTTTTATTTACATATCTTTGTGTTCAGGTCATGAATGTGCACAAACGCCTTTTGGGTCCAACTTGATCCGAGAAGGCATTTGAGAGTTAAGGTATATTTTATTTTCACAAAAATGGCTGCCTCGTTACAGGCTTGCCACACCCACACCCGATGAGATATCAAAAACAAAATGACAACTTTGGTTGGCACATGTGTCTAGATGATACTCACCAAAATTGGGGCCATTTAGATGAAAACACATTGGGTTTAATCTTTTGACCCGAGGGCTGCGATTTAGTTGGTCGCGCCTTTCACCCCACATGGTGGACTTCCTGTTGAGTTTAGGCTGTGGCTGTCATAGACTTTTCTGTTTGGCCTGAGGTGTCCTATGGATGTACCAAGTTTCATTTTTCTACGTTGGAAAAAATTACTTTCACTTTCCATAGGCCGAATGTATTTTCATTTCCCAGGGTCGCCACTGAGTCATTTCTTTTTATTATTTTTTCAAATATTTAAGATACATCAATATTTTGCCAGGCTTAAGTTTAGTGGCCAATAAAATTAACTTTTTGCGCACATTTACTGGGTAAAAATTAAGGACAATTTTGCAGAAAAATTTGCAGAAAAATAAAAATTAAATAAAAATATAAATTGAGCAAAAACAACAAGAAAAGGCATTGTCTATTTTGCACACAAGTGTTTAGCTCATTTTGCCTAAGTTTGGTGTTTCTTGAATGAAGCGGCTATTTTCTGTCAATTTTTAAAAGTGAGGTGTATTCTAACCCGGTTCACATTTTCAATTCAAAATGCCGCCTTCGCGTGTGTGATAGGGTGTGGTCCCCATTGGCTTTTATGTTCATAAGCCCATGCTGGATGTGTGTACCAAGTTTCATTTGCCTAGGACAAACTAAAATTTTCCCTTCCCATTGACTTTTTCCACATATTTGCGCGTTGCTATGGCAACACATTTATAAATAGGGGTGGTTGTCATTAGCTTTTATGTTCGTCATGACATAAGTGATGTGTGTGCCAAATTTTATGTCTCTATGACATACTAAATTCTTGGGTCCCATTATAAGTTTGTAGGTGGCGCTAGAGGGCCATTTCTAAAGCTAACCCTTTTATTTACATATCTTTGTGTTCAGGTCATGAATGTGCACAAACGCCTTTTGAGTCCAACTTGATCCGAGAAGGCGTTTGAGAGTTAACGGATAATTTATTACCACAAAAATGGCCGCCTCGTTACAGGCTTGCCACACCCACACCCGATAAGATATCAAAAACAAAATGACAGCTTTTGTTGGCACATGTGTCTAGATGATACTCACCAAAATTGGGGCCATTTAGACAAAAAAACAATGAGTTGAATCTTTTGGCGTAAGGGGTGCGATTTAGGTGGCGCGACTTTCACCCCACATGGCGGACTTCCTGTTGAGTTTAGACTGTGGCTATCATAGACTTTTCTGTTTGCCCTGAGGTGTTCTATGGATCTACCAAGTTTTGTATTTCTACATTGGAAAAAATGTACTTTCACTTTCCATAGGCCCAATGTATTTTGACTTTTCTAGGGTCGCCACTGAGTCATTTTTCATATTTTTTTTTCGGCGACTTCAAATACATAAATTTTTCGCCGATCTTGAACTTTGGGCCAAATAAAAATGACTTTTCGCGCATGTTCACTGGGTCAAATTGAGGATCATTTTGCAGAAAAATAAAAAAAAAAAAAAAAAAAAAAAAAAAAAAAAAAAAATAATCCGAGCAAAAACAATAGGCCCTCCCGGCTATCACCGGCTCGGGCCTAATTAAAGCCGCAAGCGGCGATAAAGGCCCTCGCCACCCTTGCGACCGCGGGGACACATGTATTCGGAGGAATGCATTTCGTGCTTTAAAGCGTAAACTTCACAGTAATGTCAAATAACTGGGCCTGTGCCTCTGCTTGAATCTTCTTCTGGCTGGAGCCTGCTTCATCACCTCGGGCCTGTGCTACTGCTGGGGCCTGCTACACCACCTTGTATTTAGAGTTAAAGGTCTCCACATTCCCTGGTTTTCCTGGGATCTGTCTGAACTTATAAAAATAATAGATTATGTTTGGGCTAAGTCGAGAAAAACAAAGTACTGGCTGGAGATTTGCTCAGAAATCGCTGCACCCGCCTGTTGAAAAGTAAAAATGTAAATATTACTTGTCTAAAAAAACAAGTTTACAAGTTCCAAAAGATTCTGAAGAGCTTTCCAAGGCTCTAGTCTTGGCTCTGGAGGAGCGTCCTTTAAAGGAAGGATCCTGGCATTTGGTAAATGGCATTTATTTCCCAAAGAAATGGCTGCCTCTTCACAGGCTCATTACGACCACAGCCGTAAATGTATCAAAAAACAAAATGACAACTTTGGTTGGCACTCGTGTCTAGATAATACTCAACAAATTTGGGGCCTTTTAGAAAAAAACACATTGGGTTTAATCTTTTGACCCGAGGGTGCAATTTAGGTGGTCCCGTGTTCCACCCCACCTGGCGGACTTCCTGTTGAGTTTAGGCTGTGGCTGTCATAGACTTTTCTGTTTGGCCTGAGGTGTCCTATGGATGTACCAAGTTTCATTTTTCTACGTTGGAAAAAATTACTTTCACTTTCCATAGGCCGAATGTATTTTCATTTCCCAGGGGTCGCCACTGAGTCATTTCTTTTTATTATTTTTTCAAATACTTAAGATACATCAATATTTCGCCAGGCTTAAGTTTAGTGGCCAATAAAATTAACTTTTGCGCACATTTACTGGGTCAAAATTAAGGACAATTTTGCAGAAAAATTTGCAGAAAAATAAAAATTAAATAAAAATATAAATTGAGCAAAAACAACAAGAAAAGGCATTGTCTATTTTGCACACAAGTGTTTAGCTCATTTTGCCTAAGTTTGGTGTTTCTTGAATGAAGCAGCTATTTTCTGTCAATTTTTAAAAGTGAGGTGTATTCTAACCCGGTTCACATTTTCAATTCAAAATGGCCGCCTTCTCGTGTGTGATAGGGTGTGGTCCCCATTGGCTTTTATGTTCATAAGCCCATGCTGGATGTGTGTACCAAGTTTAATTTGCCTAGGACAAACTAAAATTTTCCCTTCCCATTGACTTTTTCCACATATTTGCGCCGTTGCTATGGCAACAAATTTATAAATAGGGGGTGGTTGTCATTGGCTTATGTTTGTCATAACATAAGTGATGTGTGTACCAAATTTTATGTCTCTATGACATACTAAATTCTTGGGTCCCATTATAAGTTTGTAGGTGGCGCTAGAGGGCCATTTCTAAAGCAAACCCTTTTATTTACATATCTTTGTGTTCAGGTCGGGAATGTGCACAAACGCCTTTTTGGGTCCAACTTGATCCGAGAAGGCATTTGAGAGTTAAGGTATATTTTATTTTCACAAAAACGGCTGCCTGGTTACAGACTTGCCACACCCAGACCCGATAAGATATCAAAAACAAACTGATAACTTTGGTTGGCACATGTGTCTAGATGATACTCACCAAATTTGGGGCCTTTTAGATAAAAACACATTGGGTTTAATCTTTTGACCCGAGTGCGATTTAGTTGGTCGCGCCTTTCACCCCACATGGTGGACTTCCTGTTGAGTTTAGGCTGTGGCTGTCATAGACTTTTATGTTTGCCCTGAGGTGTTCTATGGATGTACCAAGTTTCATTTTCTACGTTGGAAAAAATTACTTTCACTTTCCATAGGCCGAATGTATTTTCATTTCCAGGTCGCCACTGAGTCATTTCTTTTATTATTTTTCAAATATTTAAGATACATCAATATTTTGCCAGGCTTAAGTTTAGTGGCCAATAAAATTTACTTTTGCACATTTACTGGGTCAAAATTAAGGACAATTTTGCAGAAAAATTTGCAGAAAAATAAAAATTAAATAAAAATATAAATTGAGCAAAAACAACAAGAAAAGGCATTGTCTATTTTGCACACAAGTGTTTAGCTCATTTTGCCTAAGTTTGGTGTTTGTGGAATGAAGCAGCTATTTTATGTCAATTTTAAAGTGAGGTGTATTCTAGGCGGTTCACATTTTCAATTCAAAATGGCACCTTTGCGTGTGTGATAGGGTGTGGTCCCCATTGGCTTTTATGTTCATAAGCCCATGCTGGATGTGTGTACCAAGTTTCATTTGCCTAGGACAAACTAAAATTTTCCCTTCCCAATGACTTTTTCCACATATTTGCGCTATGGCAACACATTTATAAATAGGGGTGGTTGTCTTTAGCTTTTATGTTCGTCATGACATAAGTGATGTGTGTGCCAAATTTTATGTCTCTATGACATACTAAATTCTTAGGTCCCATTATAAGTTTGTAGGTGGCGCTAGAGGCCATTTCTAAAGCTAACCCTTTTATTTACATATCTTTGTGTTCAGGTCTTTGAGTTCCAACTTGATCCGAGAGGCGTTTGAGAGTTAACGGATAATTTATTACCACAAAAATGGCACGCCTCGTTACAGGCTTGCCACACCCACACCCGATAAGATATCAAAAACAAAATGACAGCTTTTGTTGGCACATGTGTCTAGATGATACTCACCAAAATTGGGGCCATTTAGACAAAAACAATGAGTTGAATCTTTTGGCGTAAGGGGTGCGATTTAGGTGGCGCGACTTTCACCCACATGGTGGACTTCCTGTTGAGTTTAGGCTGTGGCTGTCATAGACTTTTCTGTTTGCCTGAGGTGTTCTATGGATGTACCAAGTTTTGTATTTCTACATTGGAAAAAATGTACTTTTACTTTCCATAGGCCCAATGTATTTTAGCGTTTCTAGGGTCGCCACTGAGTCATTTTTCATATTTTTTTGGCGACTTCAAATACATAAATTTTCGCCGATCTTGAACTTTGGGCCAAATAAAAATGACTTTTAGCGCATGTTCACTGGGTCAAATTGAGGATCATTTTGCAGAAAAATAAAAAAAAAAAAAATAAAAATAATCCGAGCAAAACAATAGGCCTCCGGCTATCACGGCTCGGGCCTAATAATCCGAGCAAAAACAATAGGCCCTCCCGGCTATCACCGGCTCGGGCCTAATTATAATAACTATTATTTTATTAGGCCCGAGCCGGTGATAGCCGGGAGGGCCTATTGTTTTTGCTCGATTATTAGGCCCGAGCCGTGATGCCGAGGGCCTATTGTTTTTGCTCGGATTATTTTTCTTTTTTTTTTTTTTTTTTTTTTCTGCAAAATGATCCTTAATTTGACCCAGTGAACATGCAAAAAGTCATTTTTATTGGGCCCAAAGTTCAAGATCGCGAAAAATTTATGTATTTGAAGTCCCTAAAAAAATATGAAAATGACTCAGTGGCGACTAGAAAAGTCAAAATACATTGGGCCTATGGAAAGTGAAAGTAAGTTTTTTCCAATGTAGAAATACAAAACTTGGTAGATCCATAGAACACCTCAGGGCAAACAGGAAAGTCTATGACAGCCACAACGTAAACTCAACAGGAAGTCCGCCTTGCGGGGTGAAAGGCGCGACCAACTAAATCGCACCCCTTACGCCAAAACTCATTGTGTTTTCATCTAAATGGCCCCAAATTTGGTGAGTATCATCTAGACACGTGCCAACAAAACTTGTCATTTTGTTTTTGATATCTTATCGGGTGTGGGTGTGGCAAGCCTGTAACGAGGCGGCCATTTTTGTGATAATAAATTATCCCTTAACTCTCAAACGCCTTCTCGGATCAAGTTGGACCCAAAAAGGCGTTTGTGCACATTCATGACCTGAACACAAAGATATGTAAATAAAAGGGTTAGCTTTAGAAATGGCCCTCTAGCGCCCCCTACAAACTTATAATGGGACCCAAGAATTTAGTTTGTCATAGAGACATGAAATTTGGTACACACATCACTTATGTCATGACAAACATAAAAGCCAATGACAACCAAATGTGTTGCCATAGCAACGGAGCAAATATGTGGAAAAAGTTTGTCCTAGGCAAATGAAACTTGGTACACACATCCAGCATGGGCTTATGAACATAAAATCCAATGGGGACCACACCCTATCACACACGAGAAGGCAGCCATTTTGAATTAAAAATGTGAACCGCCTTAGAATACACCTCACTTTTAAAAATTGACACAAAATAGCTGCTTCATTCCACAAACACCAAACTTAGGCAAAATGAGCTAAACACTTGTGTGGTAAATAGACAATGCCTTTTCTTGTTGTTTTTGGTCAATTTATATTTTTATTTAATTTTTATTTTTCTGCAATTTTTTCTGCAAAATTATCCTTAATTTTGACCCAGTAAATTTGCGCAAAAAGTTAATTTTATTGGCCACTAAACTCAAGCCTGGCTTGAAAAAATAATTTAAAAAAATGACTCAGTGGCGACCCTTGAAAAATTAAAATCCATTCGGCCTATAGAAAGTGAAAGTAATTTTTTCCAACGTAGAAAAATGAAACTTGGTACATCCATAGGACACCTCAGTGCAACCAGAAAAGTCTATGACAGCCACACCCTAAACTCAACAGAAAGTCCGCCATGTGGGGTGGAATGCGCGACCACCTAAAGCGCACCCCTTGCATCAAAAGATTAAACCCAATGTGTTTTCTTCTAAAAGGCCCCAAATTTGGTGAGTATTATCTAGACACGAGTGCCAATAAAAGTTATCAGTTTGTTTTTTGATACATTTGTGGCTGTGGTCGTAATGAGCCTGTGAAGAGGCAGCCATTTCTTTGGGAAATAAATGCCATTTACCAAATGCCAGGATCCTTCCTTTGGAGGAGGCTCCTCCAGAGCCAAGACTAGAGTCTTGGAAAACTCCTCAGAATCTTTTGAAACTGGTAAACTTGTTATTTTAGACAACTAATATTTACATTTTTACTTTTTAAGAGGGAGGTGCAGCGCTTTGAGTCATTGCAAATCTCCAGCCAATACTTTGTCTTAGCCCAAGCATAATCTATTATTTTCAAAAGTTCAGACAGATCCCAGGAAAACCAGGGAATGTGGAGACCTTTAACTCTAAATACAAGGTGGTGTAGCAGGCCCCAGCAGTAGCACAGGCCCGAGATGATGAAGCAGGCTCCAGCCAGAAGAAGATTAAAGCAGCGGCACAGGCCCAGTTATTTGACATTATCGTGAAGTTTACGCTTTAAAGCACGAAATGCAATCCTCCGAGTACATGTGTCACCGCGGTCGCAAGGGAGGCGAGGGCCTTTATCGCCGCTTGCGGCTTTAATTGTTTTTATTTTTATAAAAGCCTAAACTCTAACATTATGCATAACGTATCTTGTATTATGAGAGGGGAATGCATTTATACTAAATACTGATTATATACTACTGATTTTATCCTTCAGAACAATCATTCTACACTCCCTGGCCCGAGTTCTGCCCAGGCTTGAGCAAATGAAAAAGGCTTGCAACTCTTTAATCTTCCAGATGTGATGAAACAAAACATGGACCCCTGTCATTCCTCGTTTGTGCCACTTCAGGATAACAAGGTAAAATACTTTAAATTTAGTCAAAACTAGTCATAATTTCTTTGACATTTATTATGCTTGTCTTTATTAAGCCCGATGAACTTCCTTAAGGCAAGCTGCAAACCTTACTTAAGTGAAAAGGCAGGCACCTCAAGACACAATCTTGAAGTATTCTGAACTACTTTCATGATTTTCTTCAGGAACTAGAGGATGATGGTAAGAAGCTTTAATTGTGCAGATTTGAGTTGCTTAAGTTTTTTTTTGGAAGTAAAAATTAAACGTAGTACTTTATTAGGTTCTTGTGCAATTTCACGAAAGCGAAGAGTCAGACACCTTTAGATCATGTGCAGAGGGCAGTTTTAAAACAGAACTGATTATAAACATCTTTGAGGCATTGACTATAATTCTTTTATGACACATTTTAGAAGCCAATGGGCCATAGGGCAACACTTTTTTTAAACATTTTACTTTTTTTTACTTTTTCTAGAAACACAACTGGCTCAGAGTCTGGCATGTAGAAGATTTTTTTTTCTAATTTAACCATTTTAACAGAACACTTATAAGTTTACCCACTATCTTCCTCAAAATATTGCTTACCTGAGCTTTAAACGTAACTTTCAAAATGGTAATTACGTTCATATCTACTGCTAGAGCCTTGTGCTCCACATTTCAGTCCAAACACAGTATATTCTGTTGCTGCAATCTTCATACTAGAAGTGCTATATGTATTTCCACTTAAATAATAAATAATAAAAGCCCCAAATGCTGCCCTGCTTCAACAAAACAATAATAATAAGGTTACTAAAACCTTCACACAGAGCTGCGTGCCAAACAACATGCCGTTATGTAATCCTCCCTGAATCTATATGAGGAAATGCTGCAGAGGCACTTGTAAACAAACTCTGAAGCATAGTAAAAATATCTTCGTTCTGTGAATAACTGCACGCTATGCTCTTTTTTTCTTGTATTTTTATTAAAAGCTGTCGTTGCACCCAGCACTCCTTCCTGACCCATTTACAGCACTGCTGACTGCCTTCAGGGAGCACTCTCAACCTGCCAACATTATCTGTAACGGTTAGCGGTCTGCGAGGTGTTCTGAGGCGTTCAGCAGCACACTAAGCTCCACTCCATAATTATATTAGGACACAGGCATATAAGTAGAACAGAAGTGAGCCAAGAGATTGAAGGGAGAAAGACAGACGAGAGGCAGATGTGAGAAAGGGAGGAGACTAAAGTGAGACTAGAGTGGGACAGGAGAGAAACAGGAAAAGATAGCAGAGAGACAGGAAAGAGATAGAAGAGAGACAGAAATGAGATTGGAGAAAGAGACAGGAGAGAGACAGGAATAAGATGGGAGTGAGACATGATTGAGACAGAAATGAAACAGGAGAGAGATAGGAGAAAGACAGGAATGAGACTGGAGAGAGAAAGAAGAAAGATAGGGGAGAGATAGGGAAGAGACAGGAGAGAGATAGGAGAGAGACAGGAGAGTGACAGGAGAGTGACAGGAGAGAGATAGGGGAGAGATAGGAGAAAGATAGGAGAGAGATAGGAGAGAGACAGGAGGAGAGAGAGAGAGATAGGGGAGAGACAGGAGAGAGATAGGAGAGAGACAGGAGAGAGATAGGAGAGAGACAGGAGAGAGATAGGAGAGAGACAGGAGAGAGATAGGAGAGAGACAGGAGAGAGATAGGAGAGAGACAGGAGAGAGAAAGGACAGAGATAGGAGAGAGACAGGAGAGAGATAGGAGAGAGACAGGAGGAGAGAGAGATAGGGGAGAGACAGGAGAGAGATAGGAGAGAGACAGGAGAGAGATAGGAGAGAGACAGGAGAGAGAAAGGACAGAGATAGGAGAGAGACAGGAGAGAGATAGGAGAGAGACAGGAGGAGAGAGAGATAGGGGAGAGACAGGAGAGAGACAGGAGAGAGATAGGACAGAGATAGGAGAGAGATAGGGGAGAGATAGGAAAGAGACAGGAGAGAGATAGGGGAGAGATAGGAAAGAGACAGGAGAGAGATAGGGGAGAGATAGGAGAGAGATAGGGGAGAGACAGGAGAGAGACAGGAGAGAGATAGGAGAGAGATAGGGGAGAGACAGGAGAGAGATAGGGGAGAGATAGGAGAGAGATAGGGGAGAGACAGGAGAGCGATAGAAGAGAAACAGGAGAGAGACAGAAGAGAGATAGGAGAGAGATAGGGGAGAGACAGGAGAAAGATAGGGGGGAGAGATAGGACAGAGATAGGAGAGAGACAGGAGAGAGATAGGAGAGAGATAGGAGAGAGATAGGAGAGAGACAGGAGGAGAGAGAGATAGGGGAGAGACAGGAGAGATAGGGGAGAGACAGGAGAGCGACAGGAGAGAGACAGGAGAGAGACAGGAGAGTGACAGGAGAGTGACAGGTGAGAGATAGGGGAGAGATAGGGGAGAGATAGGGGAGAGACAGGAGAGAGATAGGAGAGAGATAGGACAGAGATAGGAGAGAGATACTAGAGAGATAGGAGAGAGACAAGAGAGAGATAGGGGAGAGACAGGAGAGAGATAGGGGAGAGACAGGAGAGAGATAGGAAAGAGACAGAAGAGAGATAGGGGAGAGATAGGGGAGAGATAGGAGAGAGATAGGGGAGAGATAGGAGAGAGATAGGGGAGAGACAAGAGAGAGATAGGGGAGAGACAGGAGAGAGATAGGAAAGAGACAGAAGAGAGATAGGGGAGAGATAGGGGAGAGATAGGAGAGAGATAGGGGAGAGATAGGAGAGAGATAGGGGAGAGACAAGAGAGAGATAGGGGAGAGACAGGAGAGAGATAGGAAAGAGACAGAAGAGAGATAGGGGAGAGATAGGGAGAGATAGGAGAGAGATAGGGGAGAGATAGGAGAGAGATAGGGGAGAGATAGGGGAGAGATAGGGGAGAGATAGGGGAGAGATAGGGGAGAGATAGGGGAGAGATAGGAGAGAGATAGGGGAGAGACAAGAGAGAGATAGGGGAGAGACAGGAGAGAGATAGGAAAGAGACAGAAGAGAGATAGGGGAGAGATAGGGGAGAGATAGGAGAGAGATAGGGGAGAGATAGGAGAGAGATAGGGGAGAGATAGGGGAGAGATAGGGGAGAGATAGGGGAGAGATAGGGGAGAGATAGGGGAGAGATAGGGGAGAGAAGACAGTGCCACTGATTACATCAAAACTGTGGAATCCTCAGAGATACAGTCCGTCTTACACTCATTCTCAACACAGGTATACCCTTAAAACAATTTGGCATCAACAACCAAATAATCCGGACCTCATTTCTGTTAAGCACTAAATCTGTAAATTCACACAAATTTTGGAATAATTGGAAATTATTATACAAACCAAATCAAGAAGTGCTGGCAATCCAAGATGGGAAGGAGTGTAAAAATTATTTCCATTTATATAGATTTATATATCCCAACTAAAATTCTAAACTTGATGAAAAATTTAATAATTAATAAACTAGACAATTTAGAAAGATTTGGATGACAAATTACGGGTCCTTGAGTCTAAAAAGTATTGTGGCGTTGACCTCATCTTTAACGAGATGCTGAAACTCACAGACCGAAGCTTCAAACTGAACATACTAAAACTGTTCAGTGATGTTCTGTGTGTTGGGTTCTTCCCTGACATCTGGAACTAGGGTCTCATCAGCCCCATTCAGAAGAGCGAAGACAAAAAACTACCGAGGCATCTGTGTGAACAGGCACCAGGGGAAGGTTTTCTGCAGCATCTTAAACACCAGACTTTTAGACATCCCAATGCCTTGAGTAAATTTCAAATAGGCTTTCTCCCGAAATGTCGCACACCTGATTACATTTTCACATTACAAACACTAATTGATAATTATGTACTTAAAAAAGGACACATTTTTGCTTGTTTTGTTGATTTCAAAAAAGCATTTGATTCTTGATTACTAAAACGTATTGACAATGGAAAGGGGAGAAAATTCTATGATTTGAGCAAATCAATGTAGAGTTAAAATTGGAAACCAAAGAACCGAGTTTTTCTTCCAGAGGTGTTGAGTGAGACAGGGCTGCAGTTTAAATCCCGCCCTCTTCAACATTTACATCAACCAATTGGCCAACATACTAGAACATGTTCCCGTTCAAGGTCTCACTCTACATGACACAGAAATCAAGTGTCTTCTACGCAGAAGAACTGGTTCTCCTGTTGCCCACTGAAGAAGGGCTTCAGGACAGCCTGAATCTGCTAGAGGAGTACTGTCAGTCCTAGACCCTGACGGTCAACCTTCAAAAAGTCATGAAACGCTCCAGATCTCAGGGACCAACACACACATTCACACTATTACGAAGGACCATTTAAAGCACAAAAATCAACACTTACGTTAACATCACAAATCTGGCTCAAATGCTTTTAATCTATAATGGAACCCATTGTTTTATATGGCAATGAAGTGTGGGGTCCTTCTATAAAATTAGATTTCTTAAATTGGGAAAATCATCCAATTTCTATAAAAGAATACTCAAAGTCCAAAGAAAAACTCCAAACAACGGATGCAGGTCAGAATTAGGCCAATATCCTCTCCTTCTGAACATTGAAAAATCAAATTCTCCTGAAGGACAACCAGAACCAGACCAAAAAACACGCCCACATCAGGCCTACACTTATGTACATAATGTTCAATTTACAGTTCAGTATTTCTGTATTATACTCACTTTTTATTTATTATTAGTATTGTTAATTAATGTTTGATATTATTATATGTTGCTATGTACAGCCAAGTGTATTCATTACAGTATATTGTCTTTTAGAGAGTCATGAGTGAGACAAGAGTGAGACAAAAGTGAGACTGGAGAGAGTCATGAGTGAGACAAGAGTGAGACAAAAGTGAGACTGGAGAGAGTCATGAGTGAGACAAGAGTGAGACAAAAGTGAGACGGGAGAGAGTCATGAGTGAGACAAGAGTGAGACAAAAGTGAGACTGGAGAGAGTCATGAGTGAGACAAGAGTGAGACAAAAGTGAGACCGGAGAGAGTCATGAGTGAGACAAGAGTGAGACAAAAGTGAGACCGGAGAGAGTCATGAGTGAGACAAGAGTGAGACAAAAGTGAGACCGGAGAGAGTCATGAGTGAGACAAGAGTGCGATAAAAGTGAGACCGGAGAGAGTCATGAGTGAGACAAGAGTGAGACAAAAGTGAGACTGGAGAGAGTCATGAGTGAGATAAGAGTGAGACAAAAGTGAGACCGGAGAGAGTCATGAGTGAGACAAGAGTGAGACAAAAGTGAGACCGGAGAGAGTCATGAGTGAGACAAGAGTGAGACTGGAGAGAAACAGAGGAGTGAGACAGGAATGACACATGAATAAGATAATGGAGAGAGACAGGAGTGAGATTAGATTAATGAAACAGTAAAACAAGAGAGAGACAGGCATGAGACATAGGGAGAAAATGGAATGAGACTGGAGTTTAGTAAGTTAAGAGACAGGTAAGAGACTAGAGAGAGACAGAAGTGACACAGGAACAACACGGGAGACGGGCAGGGGTAAGACAGGAATGATATTGGCGTTAGACAGGAAAAAAACAGAAGTGAGACAGGAGTGAGACAAGAATAAGATAGGAGATAGATAGGCATAAGACAGATGTAAGACAGGATAGAGACAGGAGTGAGACATGATTAAGACAGAGTGAGGCAGGAGTAAGACAGGAGTGAGATACGTATACATGAAGTGAGAATAAAGTGAGACAGAAGAGAGACTGGAATGAGAGACAGGAGTGAGGCAGAAGTGATAAAGGAAAGAGCCAAAAATGAGACAGGAGAAAGTCTGGAGAGACAATGGAGAGAGACAGAGGAGTGTCCCTGCATACCAGTTATGTGCACTCCTTTATAGTGTTAACTTGTCTTTCTCTATGAAACTCTTTTGATTAAATATGCACAATCTTTGAACTCTCATTGTAATGTCTGGATACATTAGATACACTATACATTTAGATAGATGTATAAGTTATGTTGTGTATGTATTTTTTTTTTTTTTACATAGTAATTTAATAATGTAGTTTTGCCCCTTATCCACTAGGTTTATTTGGTGGAACTGAGAAGAGTGGATATGGACCAAATCTTACAAACAAGGTCTAAGCCAGGATTAAGTAAAAACAGAACTAAACCAAAAACTTTGTCTCACATGTCTAGAGAAAAAAAATATATATAACTTGTCAAGTACCATTTTTTATTATTTTATTACTATAATTTTGATTGGTAACTGTGGGTTTAGTTTATAAAGTCAACAGTAATTAGCTCCAGTGACAAGGTTTATATTACAACCCTCAGACTGTATTTTAGTCTTTGTAGTAAAAATGTTTATATAAATCACATTTATTGATTTTTTTGCTGTAAAGGACAAAATTGTTTTGTACCTTACATTTTCCAGTTCTTGATGCAAATCTTTGTGGATGCTTATGCAGTCCTAGCAGAGTAATTATAGATTGAACAAAATAAATGGTGTGTTCAGCCTGAAACAGACTTGTCTTATGTCCAGGTCTTGTTTGCCCCTCTGACCAAACACTTTGCCCTTAGCCTGGCCTTCCCCTGAAAATTGGTCTAGAACCGCCACTGAGTGAGACAGGAGAGATAAGAGAGGCACGACTTAAGTGTCAACCTGACATTATTCAAAACTAGGCCACTATGTATTAATTAATTCTGTAATATTAACATTCAGATGACAGGTGATTCTAAGACCTCTTCTTAGAACACTAGTCAAAGCCTACCAACCACTTGCTTCTTTCTGACATTATTTACTCCTCCCTTAGCTCTGGTCATGTTCTGGTATCTCTATAATAAGGTTTCAGCCCAATCCACTCCACAGAAACAGCTTTGGTAAAAATCGAAAATAATCTCCTGATGGTAGTTGACTCTGGTTTACTCTCCCATAACACTCCTGTCCCTCTCCAGTCTCACTCCCATAACATACTAACATACTAAACACTGACAGAATTATCTCCATTGGCATCACATACACACCCCTGAACTGGTTTAAATCGTATCTCTCCAGCCACACTAACTACTTGAAGCATGTGACTCAGAGGTTGAGAGACGCTAACTCTCACCGTCTTGAATGAACAGACTTACTGCTGCAGTGTCAGTGACACACACAGATCCCAGTCTATGGGCTCTGGGCCTCTAATGATGAAACAAAGCTAATTTAAGACTACGCTTCTACAACACAGTCTCATTACTGGCTTTGGGGCATGTTCTCGCAAAACTTCGGTGTAATTCAAGGCTTGTCTATTTTTAAGAATGGCTGATAAAAATAGGCCACTATTGAAGCAGCTTACACCTGGGTTTAGGTCTGAAACAGACAGGTCTCAGACAAATATTGGCAGTTGGAGAGACTTGGGCAGTAGACCAACAACAGCAAGATACTGTGTTTTTGTGCTTCTCATGCTCTAATTATATTTTATTACTGTTAGATATAAATCCACATATAGGCTCAAGGCTTATTAGTACTGCTCCAGAAATGCCAGTTATAAGATGCTTCATGATTAGGAGCGTTACTTCTTCTTGTGAGTACTGACTCAGTAATGGCAAGTTCATAGTGCCCCTGGCAGAAATTCCACAATAGATTCAGAGATTTCTACAGTTGAGTGTATCCATGTGAATACACACAACCCTCAGTTTGTGTTTCATTTTGGTGATGTGTAAAAGTCTGGTCTGCGTATTTAAACGACCCTTTCCCCCCATGAGTTTGAGACTAGACTATCCGTGTATAGTGTTTGTTGGCTCATAACTCCTGCTCCTGGTTTGTGTGGTCTTGACTGCACTTTTTGTGTTTTCATACCTGTGTGCGCAGTGTGTAGTACGTGCTGAGACTTCCCGCACTAGTCCCATCTAAAGCCCCTTATCGATCTGCTTCAGCTCTAGACATACATCCGGTGGGCAGAGTCATCCCTGGACTAATTTGCAGAAAGAAGCACACAGGCCTCATTGTGTCTTTGATCCATAAAACATGATGGATTTACTTCCTCACGTTCCATTCATTAGTTCAATCAATCAGACAAATGAATAAAATATGGTCAGAGAGCTAGTTCACGCTCATTCACAAGCTGCTCATGGGGAGGGGGGCATGTGAGTGCTAGCCTGACACACTGAGCTGCGTACTGAGTGAGACACACTTCTTTTCCTCTGTCATCTGTACTTAACAGATGCACAGCAATGAGTGCAGTGGTTAGCACTGTCGCCTCACAGCAAAAAGTCCAGGGTTAAACTCCCAGTCCAGACGGCGCCTTTCTGTGTGGCGTTTGCATGCTCTTCCCATGTTGAGCTCTTTTCATTTGTACCAAAGATATAACCACTACTAAAGAAACCCACTCTAAACCCTACACTGTTAGAAAACTACAGACTGGTTTCCCTCCTTCCCTTTACTGCCAAAGCTCTGGAGTGAGTTGTGTTTAACCAGCTCTCCTCCTTTCTCACACAAAACAACCTCCTGGACCAGAACCAGTCTGGGTTCAAGAGCGGACATTCCACCAAAACTGCACTGCTCTCAGTCATCGAAGCCCTGAGACTGGCAAAGGCAACATCCAAGTCATCTGTCCTCATCTTACTGGATCTGTCTGCTGCCTTTGACACTGTTAATCATCACATCCTCTTGTCTTCTCTCAGTGTGATGGGTGTCTCTGAAATGGCATTGCAATGGTTCAAGTCTTACCTCTCGGGTAGATCATTCAAAGTATCCTGGAGAAACGAGGTCTCTGAGTCCCAACATCTAAATACAGGGGTGCCTCAGGGCTCGATGCTTAGACCGCTTCTCTTTTCCATTTACATGACATCTCTTCAGAAACATGTTTTTTCCTATCACTGCTGCAGATGACACCCAACTCCACTTGTCATTTCAACCTGATGATCCGACGGTCTCTGCTCGTGTCTCGGCGTGCCTGAGTGACATCTCACTTTGGATGAAGAACCATCACCTGCAGCTGAAACTTGGAAAAACAGAACTGCTTGTGATTCCTGCCAACCCAAAGACCCACCACAACCTCAGAATGCAGCGGCAAGAGTGGTCTTTAAAGAACCGAAGAGAGCGCACGTAACTCCTCTCTTGATTAGGTTACACTGGCTCCCGGTTGATGCCTGCATCAAGTTCAAAGCTATGCTCTTGGCCTACAAGACCACCACGCCCCGCTCATATCTTCACTCACTGATACAGACCTATGTTCCTACCAGATCTTTGCGATCTGCAAATGAACAGCGTCTGGTGGTACCATCCCAAAAAGGAAAAAATTACTCTCACGCACTTTCTCAGGATCTGTTCCACATTGGTGGAATGATCTACCTGCTGCTACAAGATCAGCAGATTCTGTAGCCATCTTTAAAAAACACTTGAAAACACATCTCTTTTGTCAACACCTGACTGACAAACACTGAATTCTACTTCCTTTCTATCGATTCCTTTTCCAAAAAAAAAAAAAAAAAATTCTTATCCTTGGCTTTGATTACTGTGCTAGGTTTTTAACTGACTAGTTTTTTGTGCACTTATGTTTTTTGTTACCATGTGTTGTTAAAATTGCTTGCATTGTTTTCCTCACTTGTAAGTCACTTTGGATAAAAGTGTCTGCTAAATGACTAAATGTAAATGTAAAATAATGATAATAAAAAATACAATATAGTGCAATAAACATAATGTGAGAAAATAATGTAGCTTAACCTTTTAAAGAAGCAAGAATATCACAAAAAAATGGATGAGTTCAGCAAAAGAGAGTCATTACAGGCTCGTTCTCCTCAGAACGCCCACGTATTAAAAATGGTTGGGTTTAAATTGGGCTCATAATTAAAGTTATGTGTCGGGCAGGGCCAGTCTCTCGGGGGCACGGGCTCGGTAGGGTCGGGCATGATTTTGTTTGAGCCAATCTAAGCTCTAGTTCTGTCTAAAATGTAGTTATCATGTGTGGCCCGTTGGCATGAATTGTACTCGTGATGGAGCGGCAGTGGAGCGCTCTCAGATCGAGTGAAAACCACAAAGTTCAAAGTTCAAAGTTCAAAGTTTCTTTATTGTCCCTCTTGGGGAAATTAATTTTGCAGCATCATGCTCCTTAAAAAACACACAACATAGAATTACACCTCAACAACTCAAGAGCAGGATCAACAATGGAAATCACTAAAAACCAAGATAAAAATGTGCAAAATGGAATTAAAACATGAATAAATATATTGTGCAAACAAGCAATTATTGTTGTGCAAAATGATTACAAAGTGCTAGGTGCCATTTAAGTGCCTCACAGCTGTCGGTAAAAACGACATATTTAATCTTTTAGTCCTACAGCCCAGAGCTCTGTAGCGCCGGCCGGAGGGCAGCAGCTCAAACTCCCTTCTGAGGGGATGGTCTTGGGACTGCGCTATAGCACCAGCCTTCCTCTGCACCTGTCGGCTGTAAATGTCCTTCAGCTGAGCCTGACTCCTCCCGAAATCTTACTGGCCACTTTAACCAGACTACCCAGTCTGTTTTTGTTGTCAGGAGAGGCTTCCAAACCAGGCAGCAATACAGAAGGATAAAACCGATTCAATAAAAGCACGATAAAACAATGTCATCATTTCAGTGGATACGTTAAAACTGTTCATCTTCCTCAGGAAGTACAATCGTTGTTGGACTTTTTTAGAAACAGCATCCACCCAAGGCTCAAAACACAGTTTATTGTCCAGAATGACTCCGAGATATTTGTAGTTGTCGACCAGGTCAATGTCTGTGTTCTTGATGACAGTGGCACTGGGGCAAGGTGGTGATTTGCGGAAGTCTATTTTAATTTCCTTTGTTTTTAACACATTCATATGTAAAAATGAACGGTCACACCACTGAACAAAGTCATTAAGGACTGGCCCATGGTCCTGTTCATCCCCTCTGAGCAGGCTGATGATTACAGAGTCATCTGCAAACTTTAAAATGTGTCTATCCTTGTACACACTGCGACACTGGTTTGTGTACAGAATGTACAGAAGAGGGGAGAGACAGCAGCCCTGGGGTGAACCAGTAGAGGAATAGAGCACATCAGATAAAATACCATTCACTCTAACACACTGAGGTCTGTCTAATAAAAAGTCCAATATCCAACCAACCAAGTTAAGATCAAGGTTAAAATCAGCCATAAGTCTCTCTGCCAGCAGGAATGGCTGAATGGTGTTAAAAGCAGAAGTAAAATTAACAAATAAAAGTCTGGCATGTGTCTTGGCTCCATCCAGATGTTTAAGAATAAAGTGCAACAGTGTGATGACAGCATCCTCCACTCCTCTCTCAGACCTGTAAGCAAACTGCAATGGGTCTAGCTGTTCCCTGACCTGCAGTAGCACCATGTCTTTAATGATTTTTTCAAAAGTTTTCATAACCAAGGAGGTCAGAGCAACTGGTCTAAAATCATTCAAGGCTTTAGGAGTGTTGCACTTCGCCAAGGGCACAATGACTGAGTGCTTCCAAATTTTGGGGATCTTCTGTTGTAGTAAAGACAGATTAAAAATATGTTGGAAGATGCCACAAAGTTGGTAAGCACACTTTTTTAATGTCTGTGCACAGATGTTGTCTGGCCCTGGGCTTTTGGGTTTGGTGTGGCAGAACAGCTTAGCCACAGTGTTTACCTCAACAGACACTGATGGAGAGGCTCGAGTCATTGCCCTGATGTCGGCAATCTTATCATTAAAATACACTGTGTTGAACCGTGTATAAAATACATTTAATTCATCTGCCAAGTGTTTATCAGAATTAAAACCATCAAGTGCAACTCTGCTGACTTTATCATGTGACCCAATCATTGTTTTCATACCATTCCATGTTCTTTTTAAGTTGTTACTTCTTAGTTCAGCCTTGTATCCTTGTATCTCAATTTGGCTTTTTTAATTTCAGCCCTGATCTCCTTTCTCACAACCCTTTCTGCATTCACATCACCTTCGTTAAATACAGTTTTCCTTTTGATAAGCAGATCTTTCATGTCCTTGGAAATCCATGGTTTGTTATTAGGATACACCTTGACTTCCCTGTTTGGGAGAACTGAGTCTTTACAGAAGGAGATGTAACTGCAGACAACATCAGTCAGTTCGTCTATGTCAGAACAAGAGTTCTGAAACACTGTCCAGTCTGTGCACTCGAAGCAGCCCTGCAGCGCCAGAGAGCTGTCCTCAGTCCACACCTTTACCTGTTTCCTAACAGGCTTTTCCCTCCTCAGCACCGAGGTGTAGGCGGGCAGAAGGTGGACTGTGTTGTGGTCAGAGGAGCCCAGTGCAGGTCCTGCCTTCGAGATATAAGCCCCTTTAATGGAGCCGTAGCACAGGTCCAGGGTTTTATTATGACGTGTTGGACAGTTGACATACTGATAAAAACTGTTCAGGGTTTTCTTTAAATTACAGTGGTTAAAATCACGAGTATAAAATTGGGAGCAGCAGGTGAGATAGACTGAAGCTTATTTATAGTTTTAAAAACAATGTCAGCCGCAGACTTAGCATCAGCCTTAGGGTGGATATAAACAACAGTCACAAATATCTGCGGGAACTCTCTCGGGAGATAAAACGGCCTTAAAGACACGGACAGGAGTTCGATGTCCGGGAGACACATCTGCTCTCTTACAGTAATGTTACTGCACCATCTCTGGTTTATGTAGAGACATACGCCTCCTCCCAGTGTTTTGTGTGTCACCTCTCGGTCCCGATCCAGGCGCAGAGGAGCGCCAAAGCCGCTTATTTCCAGCGCTGAGTCCGCGTCCGCTTCATTTAACCAGGTCTCCGTAAAAGCCATTAGACACACATCCCTGTAGTCCCGCAGATGGATCACATTTCCCTGTAGTTCATCTATTTTATTCCTCAGAGACTGCGTGTTAGCCAGAATGATTGAGGGCAACGGGATGCGGTTTTTCCGCTGCAGCTTCGGGTTCGTTTTTCACGCCGCCCGTTTTCCTCGCTTTCTAACTTTTAACTGGTTTTGTAGAGTTTTTGTTGTGCACATTTCGTAATTCCAGAGGAAGATTCATAGTCTGTGTATTGACACTGGAGTCCGACATACTGTGCAGGTAGCTCCATTGTAATGCCAGTAGGAAATCACGAGAGTATCTGAGTGTTTGTGACTGCTGACTCCAAACAAAGTTTAAAATAACCAATAAAAACAGGGCATAAAAAGTGACTTCCATTCCTCAGTGCTCAGGAGTCATTAATAAAAACAACAACATAAAAATAACCTCTTCCAGGTGGCTAAAAGACTGCTAAAAGACGTTAAAACGTTAAAACAGACCGACACGCACACAGCTGCAGGTCGCCACAGAACAGCGCCCCCACAACGCTCCGACTTTTAAAAAATCTGCTCCTCACTCCATTCATAATCTCGCCGCTCCCACTGCGCTCACATACTCTCTTCTATAAACTAGGCTACAGTTAACCTAAAATATTTGCAGGGATTGCTCTGTAAATCAAATTGACAATATAACTAATGCTTATGCTAATTTAAATACTGTAGTGTGTTAGTCTGTGAAAATAGCCTACCGTGTCAGGCATTTAATCTTGACATTGTTAGAATCTTGTCTTTTTTACATGTCTAACACTACATTTAACCCCCTGTTTTTCAATTGGTTAATATTGCCATAGCCATGGCAGTTCTGTGATTGACACACAGACAGTCTACTGACAAATGAGTTACAAGCTGCTTTGGCTTTATGATTTTCAGACAGTAAAAAAAAAAAAAAAAGAAACAACCGGGACAGAGGGGAAAACTGGAACATTTTAGTGTTTTTGCAAATATCTCCCGGGACACAGGACAGGGGGGTTAAAAACTGTCCCAGCTAAAACGGGGTGTGCTGTGCACATCACTGGAGTGATGCTTAGTTGCCTCCCCTCTGGTGTTTTGAAGTGAACAAAATCAATAAAATATAGAAAAATCACTCTTTACTTCCTGCTGCTGTCAGATTTTTATTACTTTAATAAATGTATTTGTTTTGGACAGTGCATGTTGAGACACATGTAGCTCTTGCTTGGGCTATTAGTCATTGGAGGGATAGAATTCAGAAGACTAGTTCTTTAGAGCCTCAAGGGTATAAATGATGAGATAAACAACTTACAAATTGTTTCAAATAATAAATGTATTAATTATTAGGGCAAATGGTAATGGAGCAATTCAATACAACATAACATAAATTACAACTTTAGTAAATTTCCTTCTCAGTTAGACAAGGTATAATTTTCCAGTAGTTCATTTGTAAATCCTTTAGTTAGGAGGTCAAAGGTCAGTTTTCCAGTTCAGGTGGGTATTGTCCATATCCCGAAGATATTCCAGGTTAGGAAATTAGGGGAAAAAAGAAGTAGATCCTACCAGCTCGCCACTTGTCGTTGACAAGAATCAGTAGTCGTCCGTTAAGAGCTACAAACAACCTACACACAAAACCCTGACCTGAAACAAGGCCAGGACAACCACAATTAACATTCAACTTTACAATTACCGGTAACAAGTTATTATCTCAAGTCAGTTATATTTTGTTAACCCTTTAACCATCAATATAACTGAGGTCAGTACAATTCAGTTCGCGCAACACTCAATTTCAAAACAATTAGCAAAGGCTACGAACAAATAATCAAAACACCGCAAAGAAAAAAGTACCTGTCTCTAAGACAAGGTGGCCGAATTAAAGGCAGTAACTTAAAATTCATAATACAGTTCACATCATATCCATGTGTTACTTTTAAAGTGCGTGAATAAATAAAAATAACCAGAAACGCTCATTTTGTCAATGAGGTTACACTCGCGGCTCACTATACCGCCAATAAAACTCAATAAACGATCAATTTGCTACTATTAACTAAAAAGTTAACAAGGTAAAAGTAAAAGAAAACTCACCGCTGAGTCAATTATTAAGGTTAGAATTTCCCTTTACTCTCTGAAGGGTTTGTCCAAACTTATTAGCACGGCTAAGCACACTTGCAGCCACAGCAGGAACCTGATGACGGAGCATATTCCTACGCCTCCTCCTGAACTTATGGCATCCAGCAGAGAGCATCCGCGAATGAGAGGGGTCTATTTTCTCATGTGACATGGGTTACAGGTTCCCCCTCTGAACATGTGTACGTCCGCGTACATGGAGTTGGTTGGCAGCGAATTGTTGGCTGGCAGACAGTACGGGCTGGTCTTCTTCCTCCTCTTGTAACACATCCGTGAAAGCATTGGTTAAGCCATGGAACAACGACTGTATGCTTTTTAAGATGGGTTGTCCTAGTTTGGTGTAATGAAGACGTTCTGGTGGTTTGCGACTTCGCTTTGGAACGCCTGACAGGTTGAGAAGTATCCGAGTCATATGGTAGTTCAGCTTCTGAAGAACTGCTAGCTTCTAGCGATGGGTCATTCGTGACATTAATTTCAGGAGAGGGTTCTCTTCTGATGTTCCAAGTTCATTGGTCTGTTCTTCACTTGGAATTCCTGTATTAGCAGGGTTCTGGTCTATTAAACTACTACTACGACAAAACAAGTGGATCAGGTAGCGTAGGTGGTGTAGGGTTAGTAACAGTAATAGTCTCGTGCTTTGGAATGCTCAAAACTGTGGTAAGTGTGAAGGGGTTGGCGGTAGGTGGGTCATACCAATGATATGGCATCCAGTCATCTTCGCCTGATAGAAGCTCTCCTCATCAGAAGAAGCGACTGTTACAGATTTCTTTTTCTTGGCAAGATTCTGAGTGGGCTTCGGGCATTTGGTAGGTACCCACAAGGTAAGAGGAGATCTCTATGAAGAGTACGGATAGGCTTAGGTTTTGTTTCAGGACGTACAGTATACACAGGAAGATTTCCTGCCCGTTTACAATAACATAAATGTCCGGTTCCCACTTGTCTGCAATCTTGTGTTTACCTCGCAGTTTGACATTTCTAACCAGTACTCTGTCACCAATGTCTAGCTGTGATGGAGTCACATGTTGATCAAAACGAGATTTGTTCTTGGTCATAATTTTTGCAGCATTTTCTATGGCAATTTTGTAACTTTTTGTAAGCTGGACTTTAGATTTTGGATGTATTGTGAATGGCTTTGTTGGCAGGCATTCACCGGCAGACCAAAAACCAAGTCGATTGGTAGACGGGTTGTCGTCCAAACATTAGTTCATAGGGTGAAAATCCAGTTACATCGTTCCGTGTACAATTATACGCGTGAACCAATGGCTTGACAAAATCTTTCCAGTGAATTTTGTCCTCTACGGTCAGTGTACCCAGCATGTTTAAAAGAGTTCGGTTGAAACGTTCTACTGGGTTTCGCGTGGGTGATATGGAGTAGTATGCATTTTTTTATTCCGTCATTTTGCAGAGTTCTTTGATCGTTCTAGATTCAAAATCTGGTCCTTGATCACTATGAAGTTTTTTCGAATCCCATAATGAACAAAGAAGTTTTTCCAAAGACTTTTTGCAACGGTTTTAGCTTTTGATTTGAAGTGGGAACAGCAACAGCATATTTTGTGAAGTGGTCGGTGATCACTAAAACATTTTAATTCCGCTCTTATCCGGTTCAAGTGACAAGAAGTCTATGCACACTAATTCCAAAGGCCCTGAAGTGTGGATATTGACGAGTGGTGCTGCTTTGTCAGGCAACGCCGCTTGACGCATCTTTCGCAGTGTTTCACTTTGTTGTACACGTCCAATTGCCATTTTGGGCCAGTAGAACCTACTGCGGACAAGGTCAAGTGTTCTCTCGATGCCCATGTGCCCCATTTGATCATGCAGATGGTGCAAAATTTCAGATCGATACTCACTAGGCAGAACAAGCTGATGATGCTGGTGGTCCCCACATGCCTTCTTCTCCAGAGAATATTTTTCGGAGCTCCAGACGATGGTGTTCTTTAAGAAGTAGTGGAAACTCAGGGTGTTCCTCCCTTAAGGTAGGAGGTGTTTCTCCAGTTTCTATCAAGGCAATGATGTGTCTCAAGGTTGGGTCTGCCCTCTGTTTCTCGGCAATTTCCGTTTTGGTCAACTGAGAGATTAAAGACGAAGCAAACTGAGTGTCGGACATAACTGTCAGGTAGACGGTCAGGATGTGCGGAAAGTGATTGGACAAGTGCAGTGTCAGCCGTGCTGTAAATTAGCTGTCGGTCACATATTGCCCGCACTGCATGTTGATCGATGGTAATAAATGTGTTTAAGGATGAGGGATCGTGTAGATGTTGCTGAGCAAATTTCAAGATTCTCTCCCTTTCTTTTTGGGATCGTACATCATCGGCAAGGTTGCCTTGCGGCCTACGCGAAAGTCCGTCAGCATCCACATTCTGCTTACCAGCTCGATAAGTGATTTTAAAAGAGAAGGTGGAAAGAGTTGAAAGCCATCTATAGCTGGTCGCGTCCAGTTTGGCAGATGTAAGCAGATAGGTTAGTGGGTTACTGTCAGTGACCACTGTAAAATGAGTTCCATACAGATAGTCAAAAAATTTTTCAGTAACTGCCCACTTTAAGGCAAGAAATTCCAGTTTATGAGCAGGATATTTTGACTCGCTTCGTGAAAGGCCACGACTTGCATATGCAATTACTCTATTCCGTCCTTCATGTTCTTGATAGAGGATAGCGCCAAGCCCAGTAGTACTTGCATCCGTATGCAGAATATAAGGTTTATGAGGATCAGCAAAAGCGAACTGGTGCAGAGGTAAGTTTTGTGATGATTGTTTCAAACGCTTTCTTACACTCAGGAGACCAGCGTCGTGCAATGGACTCCTTGGGATTCAAATATTGCTCTTGCTTGATGGTAGATCTGTATTTTTCTGAGACGGCGGATATCCGGCGGTGAGGTCATGTAAGGGCTTTACAATACTGGAATAGCCTTGCACAAACCGGCGGTAATATCCTGCGAACCCAAGGAATGAGCGAAGTTCTTTTAAGTTTTTGGAGTTGGCCAGGACTTGAGCGTTTCAATTTTCTCAGGATCTGTTTGCACACCATTCTTAGATACCACATGTCCCAAAAATTTTACTGATGGCTGGAAAAACACACACTTTTCAACTGACAACTTAAGTCCAAATTCTTTGAGGCGATTAAGAACTCTTAATAATCTCTCCTCATGTTCTTCTAGTGTAGGGCAAACACAATCAGATCATCTATAAAGACTAAAACTTCTTTTAAATTCATCTCTCCCATACACTTCTCCATTAGGCGCTGAAAGGTGCTGGGTGCATTGGTTACTCCCTGAGGCATTCTATTGAATTCCCAGAATCCCAGTGGGCATACAAAAGCGGTTTTATTCTTGTCTGCTTCTTCCATTTCAATTTGATAATAGCCAGACTTTAAATCAAGAACAGAAAACCACTGTGAGCCAGAGAGAGCTGTAAAAGTGTCTTCCAATTTTGGTAAGGCATAGGCATCTTTGATGGTCTGTAGGTTCAATTTTCTGTAGTCAATACATAGTCGAACACTACCATTTTTTTTTCTTACCACTACAATGGGTGAAGCAAAAGGTGAATCAGATTCCCGTATGACACCGGAACTAGAAAGCTCTTGTAGATGTTGCCGAACAGCATCCAGATCTTGTGGATGGATTGGTCGTGGACGTTGCTTAAAGGGCGTAGGATCTGATAGTTTGATATGGTGTTTGACTTTATCAGTCTTCCCGAAGTCCAAGTCATGTTTAGCAAAGACTTCTGGGATACCATTTAATTTCTCAATGATGCGAGCTTTCCACTCTGGTGACAAAGGTGAACTGTCAAATTTAAAGTTGAAGTCTGGTTTCAAAGAGTGAGAGGATTCAGATACATCGTGTTCCTTTGACAAGATTTTTTGGAAAGCACTGATTTCTGCAAGGGCTGCTCGGGCTGGAATAACCACGTCATGATCGGACTCATTACGAATCAACACAGGTAGGTGATATGGCTGAGTGTGAGGAAAATCAACAATACATGACTGGACCATTAAGCCTCCAGGCAGTGAGAAAGAAGTTGGATGTTCAACTAGAACAGCCTTCTCAGACTGAAGAGAGCAGGAGATGGCAGGGCCTTCCAGAACAACAGTTTGTTTAGCTGGAATAGTTTCTGGACCATCACTGTGCAATTTAATAATTCCATGGTAATTGTCATTAGCAAATTTATGTCTTAGTTCGAGAATTTTCAAAACAGCTCTGTACCCATAAGGACTAGGAAAGAAGGAATGATGTTCTGAAAGATATTTCTCATAGACCAGATCAAGAGTATTCATGCCAATGAGAACAAATGACTGTGATGGTCGGATGTCCGGTACAACTAAGGCAAGTGTGTCAATGTCCATAGATGATCCAAGAAACTCAGCCGGAAAAGTGATGGTCATATCAATGTAACCAAGGTAAGGGACTGCTTGCCCATTAGCTCCCTCCACTTCCAGAAGGTCATGAAGGGGCTTAATTTCATGATCAGAAAGATGATTGTTATAAAAAGAATGAGAAATGGTGGTGACTTGTGAACCAGTATCTAGTAGGCAATTTGTTGTTATGTCTTTGATGACGACTTGTGCTGTGCTTTTGGCACCAATGAGTCTCCTTGGCAGTGTGAAAGGGTATTTAACTGGTTTAATGGTGGGACTCGGTTCTGTGGCAGTCACTGGCTGTCCCCTTGCAGAGACTGCCTCTAGTTTAATGACTTTGAATTTCTGAGATCCCAGGGTTGTTGCTTTTGTTGCAGTTGTTTCTTCTTTTGTAGCACAAGTGCAGGGTTAGCTGGGTGACTGCACGTGGCTATCATGTGTCCATCCTCTCCACATTTAAAACAATAACCAGGTCTCGGCCTTAAGGTGTTAACATTCAGATTTACCTTTGGCTTAGCTGGTGTTGCCTGAGAGAGAGCAGGCTTTGAGTATGATCTTTGAGAAAGGAGGGTAGTCATTTGCTTTTGCAACTTCTCCATTTGCTGCTTTAGTTCCTTGATTTCGCTGATGTCGGTACTTCCACATGAACACGCACTCTGGGAATGTACATGGACATGCTGTTTGGAAGAGGTTAGATGTTTTTCATTAGGCTCTCTTTTGCCAACTGCCTATCTTCCTCAGTGCGAAGCAGGAACAAGAAGTCAGAAAAAGGAGGAGGGCTGCTCTTCTTATGCTCAAGTTGTAATTTAGAAATCACAACATTGTCCCAGCAGCCACGACAGAACTGCTTGAGGAGGTGTTTATCAATGTCAGAAGAAGAAATGCCACCTTGTTTTACCACTGAATTCAGTGCAAGTCGTAAGCGTTGAAGATAAGATGATGGTTTTTCACCAGGGTCCTGCAACGTGTTTAAGAACTGAGCAAAAAGCTCTTCTCCATCCTGCACAGTGGCAAAAGCTGAGTCCAAAACCTGCAAGTAAACTGCAGGCATGGTATCAGGCCCTAACCCTTTAACTACATCCGCTGCAGGAGACATTAAGCTTTCCAGAATTCGCCTGGTCACATGCAGAGGAGGCAAGCTTGGATCAGCACTTAGCAATTCAATATTAGACCTCCAAGTCTCATAGTCTGTTTCATTGCTGGGTTTTGGAATTTTTCCAGAAAATCCACGAATTCTGAAGGAAGACAGAGCATGAGCATTTATGTCGTCTTTTCTTAGAATGTGCTCAATCACAACTTTTTGTACTTCAGGAGGATTTAGGTCATGTTGAGAGAGAGAGACTCTTTGGGGTGCTCGCAGTTCAAAGAAAGGAAGATTAGAAGCAGGTATGTTTTGCTCAGGCAGTGTCTCCTGCTGGCCAGACAGGAAAGGTGTGGACTGTACCACCTGGACTGAAGCATCCTCTTCATAGTTATTTGGTTGCTCCATGGAGTCTAAATACTGACTTACTTGACCCATTACATCCTTCAAGATGTGCTCGAATTTTTTTCCTTTAGAACCGGCTATCCTTCTTAACTCACCAATATAATCAGTGGAGCTGGAGGCTTGGGCTCCTGCTGTGGCTGCCCATTCAGCGGCCAGTGATCTCACGCAATAAACTATATCCTCATCAAGTTTTGACTGATAAGAATATGGGAGAAGTGTCTCGAGAGCACTTACTGCAGAGCTGTAAGTAAACTCAACAATCAGGGTTTTGTACAATGAACTAGTTACATCATTCACTACTACTGCTTTCTTTATCGAACCATATTGTTTCAAAATTTCAAGAATTTCTTCATTTGTGTCTGTGGTTGTCACACCAGAAACCACCACAGAATGTGAAATATCCATCCCACTTTTTTCAATGAACTCCATAATTGTAAGACAGATTCAAAAACACAATTCACTAAGTAATTAACAAACAACAAAATATAAATCATTTATACATCCATCAGAGGCTCTTAGCTAGCTCGCCATTTGTAGCTCTTGCTTCGGGCTATTAGTCATTGTACGCAGGGATAGAATTCAGAAGACTAGTTCTTTAGAGCCTCAAGGGTATAAATGATGAGATAAACAACTTACAAATTGTTTCAAATAATAAATGTATTAATTATTAGGGCAAATGGTAATGGAGCAATTCAATACAACATAACATAAATCACAACTTTAGTAAATTTCCTTCTCAGTTAGACAACGTATAATTTTCCAGTAGTTAATTTGTAAATCCTTTAGTTAGGAGGTCAAAGGTCAGTTTTCCAGTTCAGGTGGGTATTGTCCATATCCCGAAGATATTCCAGGTTAGGAAATTAGGGGAAAAAAGAAGTAGATCCTACCAGCTCGCCACTTGTCGTTGACAAGAATCAGTAGTCGTCCGTTAAGAGCTACAAACAACCTACACACAAAACCCTGACCTGAAACAAGGCCAGGACAACCACAATTAACATTCAACTTTACAATTACCGGTAACAAGTTATTATCTCAAGTCAGTTATATTTTGTTAACCCTTTAACCATCAATATAACTGAGGTCAGTACAATTCAGTTCGGTTGCGCAACACTCAATTTCAAAACAATTAGCAAAGGCTACGAACAAATAATCAAAACACCGCAAAGAAAAAAAGTACCTGTCTCTAAGACAAGGTGGCCGAATTAAAGGCAGTAACTTAAAATTCATAATACAGTTCACATCATATCCATGTGTTACTTTTAAAGTGCGTGAATAAATAAAAATAACCAGAAAGCGCTCATTTTGTCAATGAGGTTACACTCGCGGCTCACTATACCGCCAATAAAACTCAATAAACGATCAATTTGCTACTATTAACTAAAAAGTTAACAAGGTAAAAGTAAAAGAAAACTCACCGCTGAGTCAATTATTAAGGTTAGAATTTCCCTTTACTCTCTGAAGGGTTTGTCCAAACTTATTAGCACGGCTAAGCACACTTGCAGCCACAGCAGGAACCTGATGACGGAGCATATTCCTACGCCTCCTCCTGAACTTATGGCATCCAGCAGAGAGCATCCGCGAATGAGAGGGGTCAATTTTCTCATGTGACATGGGTTACACACAGCCATAGTAATGTAAACATGCCAGATTGTATGTAGCCTGTCCCAACATTCTCACACGTTCATACATAGGTGCTGTGGCACTGGAAGCAAGAAGATTTAGGTGTCTTGCTTAAGGACACAATGACATTATGATCTGTGGGGAGAAAGGGATCAACCCACCAACCTTCCAGTTATAGGCCTACCACTGAGCCGTTTTTAACCTAATTTTTGTTCCAGCTTTTACTGTTACACTGTGTGATGCTGCTTTTACTGTACTTTAAATATTTTCTAAATATTTCTTTTTATCTTATCTTAAATATGTGATCACTGAATATGCTTTAAGTGAAAACTGTGTCCCACACAGTTTCTCATCATTATTTAGTTGCAAAAAGGGTTGGCATTCCATTTTCAGCACAGCAGCCTCAGATAGCTTTGTCAGGATGGTAAACGCCTCCACATTAAAAATAATGCAAAATTAACTGTTGTAAAATAAAAAGTGTATTCTGTGCTGTTTCTGCCTCGGATTCAGACATCTAGAATGAGCTGAGAAAAATCTGCATTGTGACATCTCTTAGATAATGATGGCATCAGATGAACATTTAGTTTAGACTTTTACAATGTGTGTGCGGCACAGAGCAAAACAACACTTCATTGGTTTAGACACTTTGCTAAGGGAAATTTCAGCTCTTTTTTTTTTGTTGTAGCTTCAGACGCTTGTTTTTGGAGCTCACATGGTGAACGCATTTTAGTAAACTGGATTTGAACCACTATTTTTGGAGGCAGCATTTATATTGTGCTCAATTTGTGAACATTCTCCCATCATGTTCTGACACTGCGGCTGTGGAAGGTCTAAGTACACTGGGTGAAACAAAGTGGTCTAAATCCTGAACTCTGTGGGTTTGGTGCAGACACTATACAGTGGCAGATGGTCGCACTCACAGCAGGCAGCTGTATGTTCACCGGCTCTCTAGCATCCAGGTCAGCTGCCTGCCACCATGTAAGGAAACGCTCTGAGCCAGTTGGCATCTGATCACAAGTGAATCACACCGTCTGGACGAGAAAATAACAACGACATGAGGTGAAACGGGTTTATCAGGACTTAAAGGAATAAGATAAAGAAATATGATTAAAATTAAAACACTGTTAAAACACTTATTTCAACAGGACTATGGAGACAAGCTGTTTTAGTTTTGTACGCAACACATCAACCATCAAATCTAATATCTGTTACAATCAAGACTCTATTCACTCTCTAATATTTAGCCCAAAGATGTTCATTTTGTCTTCCACAAAAGTTAACTTAAGTTGCCTGATAACCGATCTGTGTATTTTGAGTATTATACCTTGACCAATGATAGTATTATAATATGTTATCGATAGCACATGCTCATTGTTTCCCGTTCTGCGACATGTGTCTCACCACAGGGTGATTAAATCCGTTTTTGTTCTGATTCCTGCATCAGAAGATATTACTAAAATGGGAGTATCTCAACTGCTCCAGGGCGGGCTTTTCAAACGCGGCAATCAGTAAACACGCCCCTCATCTCAGAGCCTGAGCTGAACAAGGTAACGCTAATGATAACGGCTGCAGAAGCCTTTCCACTCTCATCTCCTTCATGTTAATGTTTAAATAGGTATCTTACATTTTGTTATTTTATTCATGAAATTGATTTTTAGTGAAAGATTGAATAAGGGCTTGTTTAAGACATACAATTCCCGGGCTGAAAATAAGTCCCAACCACGCCCTGGACCTCAGCATCTGTAAAGATCTATTTTAAAAAATACCTTTTTTATACAAAATGAGAAAGGATTTTTACTCCTCGTTTGTATAGTTGAGTTAACAGACTAAGGGTTGTGTCTCTGCATATTAATTAATTTGAGTGACTTGGACTGTGTTTTAAATCATTTTTCTCTCGTCAAGCCTCATGCTGTATAAGTTTCCTACAGAAGCAAACCTCTCTAACTAATGTTCATCCCACGCATACATAAAGCAGTTATTGACTTAAAAACGCTCAGAGACAGACCTGGCTGCAGCAGACAGGACCACTCCTATGGGTACTCTTCTCGTCAGCCTCGTTTGGGAAGCACTGTTCCCAGCTCCAGCAAATCAAGCGAGAATGAATGATCTAAAAGCGCATCACAAAGCGATATTTGGAGAGAGGCGGGACTTGGGACTCACTTTGCTGTAACTGCTACATATTGATTGACAGGCAGCTAGACTGTTGCTTTGATAGAGGAAGGGGCTCCCGCTGCAGATTGATTCACAATTTACACCAAAAGTGTCTCACGAGCATCGCGTGTTACTTGCGTCTGCTTAAAAGCGTCAATGTACACCAGAAGTGTCAGCAATGCCGCTACTGCTTTGTGTGTGTGGATCTCCCTCTCTTTTTCCATACTTTTGTGATATTCTTGCTTCTTCATATAGCTAAGCTATATTATCTACTGATAATATGTTTGTTGCACTATATTGTATTTGTCTGTGAAGGTTCTGAGTAATCCAGGTCATCTTGAAGAAAAGCTTCAAGCAAAAGCATCTGGAATCATCAGGTTTCAACAGACTTTATCAATTCTGAGAATTCTACCAGAATTGTTTGTTTCTTGGAATATTTGCTAATTTTGGATGTCAAAAGAGAGAGCTAAACATTCCAAAAAAGGTGTGACAGGTAGCAATAAGAGGCCAGAAAAGTTAAATGCACATATAAGGAACAGCTGGAGGACCAATTTGGAACTTATTAGGTCAACTGGCAACAGAGTGGCAGTGTCTCTCAGAAGTCAAGATGGGCATTCCCCCAATGCTGCGGTGAAAAATAGTGGATCAATATCAGAAAGGATTTCTCAGAGAAAAATTGCAAAGAGTTGGAAGTTATTATCATCTACAGTGCATAATATCATCCAAAGATTCAGAGAATCTGGAACAATCTCTGTGTAAGGGTCAAAACCAGACTGGATGCCCGTGATCTACGGACCTTTAGACGACACTGCATCACAAACAGGAATGTACTGTAAAGGAAATCCCAACATGGGCTCAGGAATACTTCCAGAAAACATTGTCGGTGAACACAATCCACCGGGCCATTCGCCGTTGCTAAAACTCTTTAGGTCAAAAAAGAAGCCATATCTAAACATGATCCAGAAGTGCAGGTGTTTCTCTGGAGCCAAGGCTCATTTAAAATGGACTGTGGCAAAGTGGAAAACTGTTCTGTGGTCAAACGAATCAAAATTTGAAGTTCTTTTTGGAAAACTGGGACGCTGTGTCACTTGGACTAAAGAGGACAAGGACAACCCAAGTTGTAATGAGCGCTCAGTTCAGAAGCCTGCCTCTCTGATGGGATGGGGGCATGAGTGCATGTGGCATGGGCAGCTTACACATCTGGAAAGGCACCATCAATGCTGAAAGGTACATCCAAGTTCTAGAACAACATATGCTACCATCCAGACATCGTCTCTTTCAGAGAAGACCTTGCATTTTCCAACATGACAATGTCAGACACATACTGCATCAGTTAAACATCATGGCTGCATAGAAGAAGAATCTGGTTCTGAAATGGCCAGATCTTGCACCCACAGAAAACATTTGGCAAAAACATATTGAAATGGCTAGCCTACAGTACATTTGGTGCATCATTAAGAGAAAGATATAACAAAAAAGGCCTGATACAGTTGAGCAACTAGAAGCCTGTATTAGACAAGAATAGAACAACATTCCTATTCCTAAACCTGAGTAACTTGTCTCTCTCTTAACTTGTCTGAATAAAATATTGACATTTGAAACGTCTGCATTCTATTTTTATTCACAATTTGTACAGTGTCCCAACTTTTTAGTAATCGGGTTTGTACAACAGCAGCATATTATCAAAGCTCACCTGATATAGATCTTATTGGTGAGTAAAGACATATGTCTGGGTCTCCATGGTAACGCTCAGAGGGTGAAGTTTGTGAAACTCTGATAAACTTTTGCTACTTAAAATTAGCTTTTCTTTGTATTGCTGCTAACAACAGGGTGCTTTCTGAACAACTTTAAACTGGGCAAACTATTATTTCATCTGGCTCTGTCTGTGGGCGCAGCTACTAGGGATGTCTCCTCTTGTCTCAGAGCTCTAGCTGTAGCGCCAGTAGTTCACCTTTGTTGGTCAGAGAGCACCAGAGGTCACATTAACCGAATATTTTCTATGATTGACATTTTTTTTAGCAGGGACAGAAAAATCTGAATGCCATCCGTCATTTTGACAGATTATTCTGAGGGTGATCTATTGTAATTCCTACTCCTGACCAGTTGGTGGCGAATGAACATATATCAATCAGCAATTATCTTGAATTGTGTCGTCTTTGTCGCTGCATTCAGTTTTTCAAACTTCAGAATAGTTTTGATATTGTTAATAAAAGTAAAAAAGAAGACACAATGAAAGAGCATGAAGGAAAACAAACGGAGAACACTGAGCAATCACAGACAGCTGTTACGGGACAATTAAGCAGCAAAAAGGAGGAGAAGAAGCGAGAGAATTGTGTTGAGTGGGAACAGGAGTTTTAAGCTACTAGCATTTCAGAAATATATTCTGGTGCTAAACCATTTAGAGACTTGTAAACCAGTAGTGCTGTTTTAAAGTCTATCCTCTGAGCAACAGGAAGCCAGTGCAGAGATTTTAAAACTGGACTGATGTGGTTGTACTTCCTGGTGTTAGTTAGAACCCGAGCAGCAGCGTTCTGAATAAGCTGCAGCTGTCTTAACCCTCGTTTTGAGAGACCAGTGAGCAGGCCGTTACAATAGTCTAACCTGCTGGAGATAAAAGCATGAATAAGTTTCTCTAAGTCTGGTTGAGACATTATTCCTTTGACTCTGGAAATATTTTTAAGGTGATAAAATGCAGATGATGTAATTGACTTAATGTGACTCTGGAAATTCAAGTCTGAGTCCAGGATGACCCTAGATTTCTAACCTGGTTTTTGGATTTTAGAGAAAGAGACTCGAGGTGACTGCTGACATTTTCTCTTTGTTTCTGTGGTCCAAAGATAATTATTTCAGTCTTGTTTCTGTTCAGTTGGAGAAAATTATTTTGCATCCACACATCAATCTGTTCGATGCAGTGACACAATGAATGGATTGGTCCATTTTCACCTGCTGTGAGTGAAATGTAAATCTGAGTGTCATCTGCATAATTATGGTAGGATACACCACAGCTGTGTATTAACTGGCCTAAAGGAAGCATGTAAAGATTGAATAATAGAGGTCCCAAGATAGACCCCCTGTGGAACCCCACATGTCAGGGCCATTTGGTCTGATACACAGTTTCCAACCGAAACAAAGTACTTCCTGTCTTCAAGATAGGACTGAAACCATTTAAGAGCAGTTCCAGAGATACCTATCCATTCCTCTAATCTTTGTGACAGGATTTCATGGTCCACTGTATCAAACGCAGCACTCAAGTCCAACAGAACTAAGACAGAGACTTTGCCGCGTCAGTGTTCAGACGGATGTCATTTGTGACTTTGATAAGTGCAGTCTCAGTCTGTGATGGGGCCTAAAACCTGACTGAAAAGGATCAAAGCAGTTGTTAAGCAATAGAAAGTCATTAAGTTGCTGATATACAACTTTTTCGATGACTTTCCCTAAAAATGGCAGGTTTGATATGGGCCTATAGTTGTTGAGCACTGTAGCATCAAGACTGCTCTTCTTTAGGAGAGGCTTGATGACAGCAGTTTTAAGGCCCTTGGAAATGTTCCAAACTGTAAGGAATTATTGACTATATTAGTGAGTTGTGGTAACAAACTGCTTAGTACTGATTTTAGAAATCTAGTGGGTAAAACATCGAGGCAGCAGGTGGATGAACTCAGGCTGGAGACAGTTTTTTCAATTGTTCTGTCATTAATGGGTGTAAAATGTGTAAACTCAACCAAAGGTCTCCTATGTGGCTGCAGTGTTGTTGTTTGCCCTTTGGACTGTATCGCATGTTTAATGCCTTGAACCTTGTTGTTGAAAAACAATGCAAACTCATTGCATTTAGTGGTGGAAACTAATTCTGGAGGAAATGGAGCTGGAGGGTTTGTTAATCTGTTCACTGTAGCAAACAGGACACGTGAGTTGTTACTGCTGTTGTTGATGAGCTCTGAGAAGAATATTTCTCTTGCTTTTTTCAAAGTTTGATTGAAAACATGCAGATTTTCTTTGTATACCTCATAATGAATTAAGAGTTTAAATTTACGCCATTTTCTTTCGGCTTTTCGGCATTCCCTTTTCTGTGCCCTGACAGAAGGAGCATTGCTCCACGAACCCTTCTGCCTCTTCCTCATCACTTTAACCTTAACAGGAGCAATGGCGTCCATAACATTTAAAACACCTGAAGTATAACAATTCATTAAATCATCAACTTGACCTGATGAGGCATTTTCAAACCTGATTGCCTCCATAAACTGTGTCCTGGTGTTATCATTAATGTGCCTCTTCTGAACAACTGTAGGTCCAGCAGCAGCTTTTGGAATTATAGACAGATGGAAAAAGACACAAGAATGATCAGACAGAGCAACATCAATCACAGTAACTTCTGAAATATGAACACCCTTTGTAATGACCAGGTCCAGAGTGTGACCTCTGTTATGGGTCGGCTCATTAACATGCTGACAAAGACCAAAAGTATCAAGAATAGTAGAAAGTTCTTTGGCATTTCTGTCAGAAACATTATCCACATGCACGTTAAAATCACCTGATATGATTATTTGTTCATATTCTGTGCAGATAACCGAAAGCATTTCAGTAAACTCATCAATAAAGTCATGACATTGTTGGGGTGGTTTGTAAAGAACAACATATAAAATAGATGGAGAAAACCTCAACTCCATTTTGAATGCCACATACTCAAATGATGAAAACTCCCCAAGTGATAGTTTCTGGATAAGAATATTATCCCTAAAAATAGCACAAACACCACCACCCTTTTTGTTTTCCCGCATTTTGGATAAAAATGTGAAATTCGATGGGGTGGATTCAATAAGGACAGCATTTCCAGTCTTGCTGTCTAACCATGTTTCTGTTAAAAACATAAAATCAAGCTTATTTGAAATTATAAAATCATTAATTAAAAAAGATTTGTTTCCCAAAGACCTGACATTGAACACTGCAAGTTTCAAGTCTGTTTGAGCAGGACCAGACTTTATCTGTTTGCAGGGAATTTGAATCAGGTTTGTCTGATTAGACAATCTAACTGTTATTCTCTTCTCGAGTCTGCGACTTCTGACTGTAGCTATGGAGCTCGGGGGGAGTGTTCTCTCCCAGGGCCTCGGGTTGATAAGTATTTTATGATGACAAAAAGTCCTGGAACAGCAGAGGCCCTCAGTGTCCTAATCGCTGATAGTAGCCTTGATGCTAGTCAAGGCTTTTGGAGGAGCTGGTCTGGGAGGAGCTGGTCTGGGAGGGGGTGGAGGGGTCTGACAGGGGTGCATTGGACACCTATCGGGGTCTCATTTGTTCTGGCCAAGATGGAGATGATAGAACCCGTGACCTGGCCAAGTTAGGTGTGAGGGGTATCAACTTAGTTCCAGATTTTACCAACATTTCCAGGTGATCTGGAAATCCCATTGTGAATCCGGGGATGGGACAGAGATGGTGAGGTCCTCAGAAGGTGTTGATGTTACTGGGGGTCCAGGGTCCTATTGGGGGTCCATTTCAGTAGTGGAGGTGTTGATGGTGGTCCAGTCAGAGGAGGATCTTTGGTTGGTGAGGCTGGAGTGTTTTTCTCATTATGGCTTCTCAGAGGGCCCTTTCTTTGTTTAAGAGGGCGACCAGCACCATTTAGGTGTCTCAGGGAGTGCAGGAGATTATCTGTTAGCCTCCTGACCCCTCCTCTGTTTAGGTGTGGGCCCTTTCCTTTAAACAGGTCTACACGTTGCCAAAACAAGTTGAAGTTATCAATAAAGTGTACTCCTCTTGTCTCGCAGGTCTTGGACAGCCATGTATTTAATGCAAGCAGCCGACTGAATTTATTGATCCTTCTGTCAATGTTTGGGAGTGGTCCACTGATAAAGGATTGCACTTCCAGATTTTCAAGTTTATTTAAAAGCCTGGAGAAATCCTTTTTTAAAACCTCTGATTCTCCCTTCCTGGTGTCAACTGCACCCACATGTACAATCAGCTGTTTAATGCCTGTGTGTTTGGACAGGACTTGGGGGAGGAGTGCTGTTATATCAGGGACCATAGCACTTGGATAGCTGCATGTAACAAAACAACTATAGTTTATGTCCCTGACAGCACCGTCTCCCAGCAACAGGATATCTCTGTCCTTCACTTTTGGCATAGATTCTCTGTCTCTTTTAGCCTGGTGCTTTTCCACAGATTTTTGTGTATTCCGTTTTCCATAGACAAAGTTTTATTTCCTCCATGTTTTACAGTTAAAGAAGAGTTTTCTGGTTCATTCATCAGTGATTCAAATCTGTTTTTTAGCTGGATGTCTGGTGATGCTACAAGTGCTCTTGTGATGCCAGCATTCTTTTTTCTTATCCAGTGCTGCTTTGGCTGGGCACCAAGTTTATGCCAGGTGCCATCATTTTGTTTCAATCCCTTTGCTTTGCTCAGCTTTGGGAATGACACTGTATCTTCCAAGTTTAAATTCACAGTCTTACCACATTGTGTGATCGGGATTGTATCCTGAAGTCCTCTTTCAGATTCCAAAGCAAAAATCTTTGTTTGTAGCACACTGATTTCTTGTTGGTATTTCCAACAATTTTGGCAGAAAGAGTTTGCAGTAGTTGTTTTTATCCCAGACATGTTGAAAAATAGATACTAAGACTCCAGTCGCTCAACAGGTCCAACGTGTTGTTTAAAAAGTAAAAATAAGTAAGAACATAAAAACATAAAAATCCAGTTAAAAGAAAGTAAAAGCAATGTAAAAAGTTGATCCTAAATGTGGAGATAACTAAAGAGAAAAGTAAAGCTGGCAGGAGCAAGCAGAGGTGCGACTGCACTCTTCAGAAGCAGGAAGTATGCACCAGAGCTGGCTGGTTGTTGGCTGGCCTGTCTTGGAGGAGACCAGAGAAAACTCTTCCTCCTGTGCATGTAATCTCAGACTAGTCCAATTAAAAGCCTAGCTGAGCTAATAATATTACTTCATCTAAAATATAAATGTGCACATGTTCAGAAACTCTCAACTGACTCTCAGTTCAACAACAAAAGGTGTTTCTCCATGTTTCCCTGTTAGTTCCTGTCTAGTCTGTGAAGTTCTCGCTACTTACAATTAGAGTAAACCATGAGAACAAACCGCACTGAGTCAGCACAGACCTGAATCAAATTTAAAACAGCTTCCAGACAACACTTTACAACCACAGCAAGAGCAATAAGGGAAGCCTCTGAATCAGAGCCATAACACTAACAGCTCACAGTGGGGCAGCCATTTTACTTAGATATTAAACAACCCAGGCTAATCCAGACAAACAAAAAAATCTGCATAGAAACAGCAATCTAACGGATTTTCTTCTCAGTTCAGTGGCGAGTGCATTTAGCCAGAGTGACGTGGAAACCGCAGTTTAAAGTGGATAATCTGACTACATTGGTGACCTGTATGACCTGTAGCGGGCCAGGATTAACCTAGAAACAGGAGCAGGATACCCTCAGGACACCACTACAGTATGGCCTCAGTCGCTTACACCAGACACACAACACTTTCTAATATAATACTGGATATGTGTCAGATCCCATAGCAAAACATGCATATGTGATTATTATCACACATTTCAAAATACTGTTCAGCAACTCAAATCAGAAAACTGATTCTTTAAATAAAAGTTACTCTTACACGTATTTAATGCACAATGGATAACTTTCTCAAGTTATGGAAAGGGTCCATTTTAGTTTTAATCACTGGGCAAATTCAGTGATCACTTAAAATGCAACTGGCCTGTGCCTGTTCAACATGACTGAGGTCTAAACCTACAGTCTAAACTCACAATCAAACTACAATGACTAAACGTAACTGTAACCCAGTTCTCTATAAGCAAAGCTCATTTCAGCTCTCTGATGCAATCTTCAAATTTTGTCTTAGGTTTTGGACCATGTTCTATGTGGCTGCATGTTTATGATCATCTGACCCTTTATTCCATTTGGCTGAGTCAACAGTCTGTATATAGAGAAATTCTGGCACATTCATCCATAGAATGTGTACTTGAATGCCACAGCTGCTGGAGTGTCATGTGAGGGCCATGTAATACCTTGACTGCAGCACTATAGCAGCCAATTTACACAATTTTAATTTGTTGTCAAGATCAAAAATTCATTCATCAGAACAAAACAAACAACAACTACAGTTGTAGCATTTCATTTCATAATGGTGGGACTTTTTAGGGTCAGGAAGTCCCCAGTAGGAACATCCACTGGAAGGTAAGCGTCTATGACACTCAAACGCCACATAAGGCCAGGAGGAAGCAGGCAGCACGGTTTAGAAGGAAACACTGTTCATTTGTGTTAGCTTTAAAAGGAAAAGTTTTGCCATCCATCTGCCAATTAGCTGCAGCTCGTGGCAAGAGGAAACACAATATATATCCATTATGTGTGTTCACAGGCAGCCAACCCCACAAGGCAGTCTCTGCTCAATTCATTACAGTGATACAAAATCCTCCCTTGGGCCCAGCCAGCACTATTAGACTGCACCGCCTATCTGCTCACACCACTGATAGCACAATCTGCAGTGTTGTGCCTGAACGCGTTCATTGAACGATAGTTCATGAACTCGTTCATATTTTGGACGAACGTGAAATGAACGTGCGGTATTACTGCCTGATGAACGTAACTGTGAACTCGTTCATTCTGGTGTCTTTCTATGTGATTTCTATAGAGCTTTCCAGGCAAAAACCTGGCTAAAACACATCGCAAATGGGTCTTAATATGTAGCGGGAAAAACACCAAATCTGGCAACACCAGCCACCAGTGTCGCACCGCCATCCGCCGCATGCGTGACGCGTCATCAAAAATAAAAAAATAAAAATAAGCATGGTGGCGACAGCAGCACGTAACAAGGCGTATGATCATTTAAAAGAATTGTATGATTGCACCTTATTGATTACTGTCCTGTTTTTCTTTTAATAATTCCTCATTTAAAAAGACCATTCAAGCAGCACGTTTTTGAGAATGTACTGTTGGGTTGAAAGCTGCAGCTGCTACTAGTGTGGACTGTGGAGTGAATGGACAGCAACAAAGCATTAAAGCAACAATGAATTAAAGCAACAATGAAATGCTGTCCTCAATGCTAATGTAAACCCTGGTTGGATAAGGATTCAAAATTGGATATGAAGATGAAATCTGACGCATAGCTTTGTTAAAACTGATAAAATAATTGCTGTCTGTGATTCTACTGTATATGGGCTGTGGCAATAATTTTGAAAAATAATAGCTCGCAGCAACATATGGAAAAAAAGAACTAAGAACTAGTTCATTTTTGGAACTGTGAACTTAGTTAAAAATGTTGAAGTTTGAACTATGAACTAAACTAGTTCATTTTAAAATTTGTGAACTAATCTTTGAACTAGTTCTTGTAGAAAGTAAACTTTCCCAACACTGACAATTTGGAAACTGAAAGAGAGCTAGCGCTCTTTCACACACAGCCTCTTGCTCAGATAAGCTCCCATTACTCTAATGTCATCATGCACTTCCTGTCCAGAGCTGGTCCAAGTGCACAACCAAGGCTGGAGTCACACTAGAGCCTGTTGTATTTGTATAAATCATAGTCATGAATGAGGTGTATAAACAATTACAGCAGGGTAACCGAGTCTGTATTTGTGGCATTTATTAACTTCAGTAGACACCATGAACCTCACAGACCAATTTTGCCTAAATACCATTTTATAAGTTATGGTGTCAAAAAGATCTACCTTCACTTGGGCATCAGGGCCAACCTTTGTCATTCATTTGTAAAAGCAAGCAACTTAAACAGCATTAACTTTATCATTCTAATTGCAGCAAAACAGCATCTGAAGTCATGTAAATTATATTGCTTTTATATTATGCTCCATATACCCATGTGCAATGCATGCTTATATAAAGAAACTATGAATTCAAGAACATGCATGCTTGAGAGCAGTGGCCCTCGATGCTGAGGATGTAGTTCTACAGCATGAGGTGGAAGCATGAAAGCCAGAAACCAGGCCTGGACTTTTTTATTCATGGTAACTGGCACCATATACAGAGTGTGGGTTTTTAGTGCACTGATGCCTATAAAGATTCATGGGCAAATATCCCTAGGGTTGCTCCTGCTCAGGCAGCGCTGAGTTCCAGCAGCTTTAGCTCAATCTGCTGCATGTAGGGGCCAGGTGTTGAACTATTGTGATGGCATTGCAATAAAACAGTGCACTCTTCATTCTGCATAGTACACCTGTGTATTCTAGCTTTATATTTTAGCTTAATATACTGTATTTTTTCTATCTCAAAGACAAAAATGATCAAGATTTTCTTTAGAACAATGCTGCACCTAAAGGCCAATATAAACTCGAACAATGGCTCATTGAGACTTGTGAAAAGCAGGTAGCAATTAGTTGGAAAAGCACTGCAGTCCATTCAGCTTGATTCCAGCTAAAATAGGTGTGAAGTTTTTTAATGGAAAAAAGATGAGAAGAGAAAGACACATAACCATGACTCCAAAGAAATAGATAGCAATATTTGAAATAATTTGTATTTTTGCGTTTGTTTCTCATTTTGACTGAAGCAGACGAGGAGACCACAGTGGTTATGCTTTTCTAGGAACCTTTCTCACCCTTGAAGTGAAACAGCTCCAAAAAGTACAGACCCAGCCTGTATCACCCCTTGTATACTGTAGGTTCCACCAAAGATGGCTATAAAGGTAGTAATAATATCTGAGTGTAAAGCATTTGCATTTCAAAATGTCTCACTTAAAACATTTGATATGTGGGGTTTGTAGAACAGTGGCTATGATGAGCGATGTGAAGATTGTTGTGAGGCAACATGCCTTGTCATTTTGGACCTCATCAAATTGGGTTGACTGAGCCTGGTCTGTAGCTGCTCTAAACTGTGAAATGCATGGCCCAACACAGTTAAATGGCTCCAGAGCTGAAAGTTTTAAATCTTATCTTTAAACATATTTTTATTTTTGGGTTTTTAACACAACAGAAACGTGTGTGGTCTGCTGTTGTTAAAACACTGGGCTTACTGAGCCAGGCTCTTTTCTGCCACAGAAGCAGTGGATCTGATCAATAACCCTACTGCAGCCACTGCTCCCCCACACATGTGCTGTAAGGTGAAAAGCTGTGGACGTGGGCCGCTTCCACATAAATCAATTTGCCTTAAAGACTCAGTATCCAGGTGTCTGTGCACTCAGCGGAAGCCCAAAGCATTTTATGGGGAACATGCTTTTAATGAGGCAGCACTTCACTACATGCTGTGGTTTGATTAAATCCCACATGATAAACTATTTTGTATCTAACCACATCACTATGGGGCTACTGGACCAACACCTCTCTGTATCAGACAAAAGAATATTATCCATATGTAAGCAAGTGGTTTATAAGTCCTATCCTTATGTATTTTTATCATATCCACAAGTCAAATCAAGCCCTCCACAGCTGTTCTCCTTTGTGTCTTACAAGGCAAGAAGGGCTAGTAACATGTGATGACCACTGCCAAGTTAGATGCAAACCTGGTAAAAAGAAAGAGGATCATGGGGAAAAAACTTCTTCTCTTAAAAGAGTGGATGAAGTTGGTGGTAAGAGATGGGACCCTGAATCGCACTGTCCAGGACGCTCAGAACAAAGCCATTGTTCAGTTGGTCTTACCCCAGAAGCTACAGAGGAGTATGACTTTTCTGCATAATGACTCAGTCACCTCACTTTCCATACTCAAGAATTGACTGTTTTTATGCTAAATTTAAATAGACATAAGATTAAAAATTCTGATATAGGGGTGAGAGACAATTCCAACCATGCGGAGGTGTACTTAACGTTGCATTTAGACAACAAACTCAAAGAGACTTTGTGGAGACTAAACACTAGCCTTTTGAATAATCCTCAGTGTCTAAAGTATATAAAGGAGAATTTAAAGATTATATGACCCATAATGACAACAGAACAGTGTCTCCTAGCACATTATGGGATGCTGCAAAAGCCGTTATTAGAAGTAAACTCATGAGGTGGTCGTTCCAGAAGAAAAAGGAAAAAGAGAGACAAATGAGTATAATGACACCCGTACTCTTAATGACATAATGGAGACTAAACAAACCTTAAATAACCTATATGAAAACCAAGAAGAGCAGAGAGCTAAACTAATTAAACAAAATATCTACAAAAATGGACCTAAATCTAAAAACTTACCATCTATAGGGACAGAGCAAAACAAAATAATAGCTCAGGGATAACAGATGAGGAGATAAACAGGGCAATATCAAGATTAAAAACAAATAAAATGCAATGTGCAGATGGGTACTCATCAGAATGGTATAAAACCTTCAGGGAAATAATAACACCAATATTAAAGGACTGTTTTAACTATGTTTTAAACATAGATTATAGGTTATATGTGTCAATATTTGCAAAACGACTGGAAAACATAATCCCGGATTAAATAAACACAGACCAGACAGGCTTTGTAAAAAACAGGCAAACCCAGGACAATGTGAGACGGGCTTTCCACCTCATTGACCACATGAGAAACAGTAATATGGAATCTGCAGTTATAAGTCTTAATGCCGAAAAGGCTTTTGACTCTGTCAGATGTTTATATTTGGTCCTTAGCCGCTTTGGTTTTAATGACCAGATAATTAGATGTTTAAACTCCCTATACTCTCCTACAGCCAGAATTCAAATAAATGATGACTTATCTAAAACAATATCCCTTGAAAGGGGATGTCGACAGGGATGTCTCACTCTCTTCGCCCTCTTCATAGAGCCTCTGGCACAGGCAATTGGAGAAGACAAAGCTATAACGGGAGTAATAGGAGACACACAACATAAATATGTGCATATGCGGATGACATACTCGTGACACTTACAAGTCCCAATGGAAGTTTGCCTAAATTATTATTTCTTCTTAAAAAATTTGGTTCATATTCTGGCTATAAACTAAACTTGCATAAAACTCAAACACTTACTTTTAACTACAAACTACAAGAAAATATTTATAAAAACTGTCAATTTAAATGGAAAAGTAATACAATAAAATATTTATGGTTACAAATACCTAAAAAGGTTTCGGCCATTTATGACCACAATTACATTCCTATAACAGCTGATTTTAAAGCACATTTAAATCGTTGGTCATTATTACCAATGCATATGTACAACAGAATAGATGCTATAAAGATGAATATACTACCAAGGCTGCTTTTTCTTTTTTAATCCTTGCCTGTTAAAGTACCTCCCAAGCAATTCAGTGATTGGAATAGAGCTGTATCCTCTTTTATTTGGGGAAAACAAAAAACAAGGATTAGATTTCAAACATTACAACTCCCCAGGGACAAGCGTGGTATGGCTCTACCGTGCTTGGAGGATTATTATAGAGCAGCACAGTTACGTTCTCTGGTCTGTTGGTGTGACCCTGAATGTGATGCAAAATGAAAGGACCTAGAGAAAAGTCAAAAGTCAAATAAGCATACCTCTCCAATCTATACTGGATGAAAAATCTCTCCTGAAAAAGCATCTGAAAAAGTTAAGTAATTTGATGGCAGTCTCTCTTAACATCTGGCACATGCTTAAAAATAAGGAATTTGAAAGAAATGTACGAATACTATGTTGGGTGAAATATGATACAGAATTGGCACCAGCTGGACTGAACGGTAGATTCAAACACTGGACTAATTCAGGTATCACTTTGTACTGTATGATATCCTCCACTGACGGTTTGGACACCTTTAAAAACTCATGGATACATACAATTTAGGGAAAGAAGATTTTTCCAGATACCTTCAATTTAGACACCACTTTGATAAATATATTAAAACCATTGGCGAAGGGAAAGGACCTGTTTAGCCACGTATTCACTGATGCATATAAGGGTAATACTAACAGAAAACTGATTTCCAGGTTATATTTATGTCTACAGTTAGACAGGGGACTGTCAACAATGTATGTAAAAAGAGGTGGTAGAGAGAAGCTAACATAAAGATAAGCGAGGATGATTGGTCGAATATATGTAGGACACAATCTACCACTTCTAGCTCAAGTTTGTGGAGGGAATTCACCTGGAAAAACACCTTAAGTTTCTTTATTACCCCCAATATAAAAAAGACACAGTAACAATCCTGAACATGGTCAGTGTTGGAGAATGTGTGGTAATATGTCTGCTGGTCACTTCCATATCTTTTGGGAATGCCCTATTATTTCTTTGTATTGGATAGAGGTGGTGAAGGTAATTAGGACAATATTCGGCTCAGAGTTTGAATTTAATTTCAGTGTTATATATTTAGGAAATCTACCAACACGACTGGGAAAGACAGATAGATATTTGTTACAAATACTTTTAGCAGGTAGCAAGAAAGCAATAACTAGGGTTATAAGTAAAGATTCCCCGACAATTGATGAATGGATAGAAAGAGTTAAGGAAATTTATGTTATGGAACATCTGACTTTCTCTCTGAGACATGCTCGAAAGAAATGTGAAGCATACTGGTAAAAATAGATATTTTATCTGAAAACAAATTGAGATGGATATGCCTTTGTTAAATTGTCTTTTAATTTTTTTGTCTTCTGTTCTACATGATGTTGAGCGCTTCTGTTAATCTACAATAATTGTGCCTGATGTCCCTTGGTCAGTCTGTCTGTTTTACTTTCCTTCTTGTAAAAAAGAAAAAAAAAGGATAAAGTATAAGTATATACAGTATAAGTATATATATTGAAGAATCTCCAGAATAGCAAAGGTTCAGCCAATGATCAGCTCCAGGATGATCAAAGACAGTCTGGAGTTACCTGTAAGTACTGTGACAGTTAGAAGACGTCTGTGGGAAGCTAATCTACAGTATTTTCAAAAATCCCCTGCAAATCCCCTGTTTTTTTAAAAAAGGCATGTGCAGAAGAGGTTACAATTTGCCAAAGAACACATCAACGGGCCTAAAGAGAAATGGAGGAACATTTTGTGGACTGAGGAGAGTAAAAATGTTCTTTTTGGGTCAAAGGGCCACAGACAGTTTGTGGGAATACCCCCAAACTCTGAATGTAAGCCACAGTACACAGTGAATTTTATTTATTTATTCTATTTATCACACACCAGGACCATGGATCAGTTTGCATATGTCAAAATACTTGAAGAGGTCATGTTGCCTTATGCTGAATCTTCAGCATGTCATCTGACATGCCCTTGAAATGTTTGTTTCAATAAGACAATGACCCCAAACACACAGTAAACAAGCAAAGTCTCGGTTCCAAACCAACAAAATTAATGTTATGGAGTGGCCAGCACAATCCCTGGACCGGAGAGGTGCCACAAGTTGGTGCCACACAGATGTGAAGCAGTTTTAATAAACTGTGGTCATACAACTAAATATTAGTTTAGAGATTCACAGGATTGCTAAATCCTAGAAACAAAAACGTTTGTTCAAAATAGTTTTTGAGTTTGTACAGTCAACAACAGACACTGCTATTTTTTTAACACACCCCTTTCAACTAATTGCCCAGTCTTAAGAGCGTGCATATTATGAATGCTGGGTCATGTTTGTTTTCTGAGAATCTACTGCACCTAATGGTAACTTGTTTGCCACTTAGCAATAAAAATATACAAAACCTGAAATATTCTGGTTAGTCACATTGTCCTGCTATTATTTTGAACAAAACTGTATATTGTTTAACAATACACATGTATCGTATCACCAGGTGCTTGCCAATACACAACTCTAATGGTACTAAAGTGCACATTAAAGGGGCACTATGTAACTTTTTAAGCTCAAATAACGTTTTTATTTGCCCAAATATGAGCCGACCATAATTAGATGAGACGACTAAGACATTCTTTGTCAAAAATTGTTATCTCAATGAGCCTGTAGACTCATTTTATTGTGAAGCGCACGGGCCGGTTCTCCCGGAAATCTACCCGGATGTTACGTAGTGCGCTCCTGTGTACAGCGCTGAATTCCGGCAAAGCCGCCATTACAGCCAGCGAGATCAGCCGGCAGAGATGGACTCTACCAGCAACAAAAACGACCGGCCTCTAGCACTGCTCAGACACCGACATTGACTCCTCAAAAATAAAAACATAACATGTTTACTCGAGCAAGACACGAGAAAAAACAGAACTGTGACCAAAGCAGTGGAAAAACAAGACTGAACATAGTCAGAGCATTTGAGCCATGGAGAGAGCTAACTTTATGCCCTATTTTGGGAATAAAAACGGACCCTGAGCTGGCTTTTTTTCTTATTGAAAAGGTAAGACATCATTACAGACAATTTATAATATACTGTGGTGTTTTGTTTTCAGTTGTCTAAAGCTAAACAACATTAGCATGCTTGTTAGACGGGGATGCTAAGCGGCTAACATGAACGACTCCTAAAAAGTTACTGTTTTGAATGGATTAAATACTTTGAGACTTTGAGAAGTGAATTATAACCCCGGTTTCAGAGGCTACTAAGTCTAATCAATTTGCTGTCTTAGCTTTCAAATGACGTTTTTCAATGTCTTTTGAAAAAGTAGCTCAGTAACTGAGCTAATGAGCTCAGAACTCTTTTTGGGGTTACACTTTGCTAAGTACTTTTTTCTTTGTTATGTCTTTTGGCTCGTTTATTCAATAACCTTCACCAGAGATAACGTGATCCATGACAACTTTATAAATTTAGCGAGGATGTAATATATGATGTAACTGTTGTCACAGCCCATCTAATGTGCTCTGGCACATGTCTTGCCTTATTGCTTTTGTCTGGATAGATCCACTTCACTTATGCCCATTCACTGATGTTTTGTTATTTAAATTACATTTGCAGGTCTCTGATGATTATGATTATAGTGTGATTAGCTGTGTGTCTGCCTTTATTTGTATGTTTGGTCACTAATTATCAATAAGTGGTCTATTCGTAAATTGTATGTAAAGAATACATTTTATTATAATGACACTGTTAAATGTAATGCTTTTGTAAATGTGATGAGATTGTATAAGGCAACAGTCTAATAATGGTTGAATTGTTTACAGCTATGAGAAAAATACAGTGGCTAAGGGTCAGGGGCCACATACATCCACACAAAGAAAAGACATAGGATTGACACATCATCCTGATTCAGTCACTGCATGCAAATCTGACAGGTAACTGTGTTTTCATTTAGTACTACACAAAAACTAAAGTCAGACTGTAATTTTACTAGTGTGCACTTGCAACAATGTATGACAATTACATTTAAATTTTGATTATTCTAATTGTGACATTCACTCCAGCTCAGTAATGGGTTTAGTTTTGCTGTAACACAATTTATTTCCTTTGTCAACAGTGAAGAGTTCCAAATTGAGGAGTGCAACCACTGGATGAAGACCAAGTGTTGAAGCAAGGTAAATGTAACTGTCTCTATCTCCTAAACGGACGGTGGCTGAAGGATGTTGAGAAGTTTCTTACCTTTTAGGTAAGATTTAAAAAATATATAATTTTACATACTGATTTATTTGTTTGATAGTATATGCTAAATGTGTGAGTAAGGACTATATTTACAGCACTATCAATGGAACAACAAAAACTAATAATAACAATAAGTTTTTATTATTTGGTTATTTCAACAGTCATGTCTGTTATACTTGATATACTCTGAAGTTTCATGTTTTTTCTTTGCTCTTAGGTTATCTTCTGATCTGGAGTCCTTTCAGAAGCATATAGTCATGTACGCTGGCAAGCGCTTCTCGTTCTCACCGCCAGTGGATCAGGCTAGGACTCTTCTCGCTGCACTGGACTATAATCATCATGACCACCACCGGCCAGTACATGTCAACAATAAAGGCCAGGTTTCATAAGTAATACATTTTTATATTTCATATTTTTTTAGCCTGAAAAATGATGCTCATGTTGTTGTTATCTAATGTTAAATGTATTGTTCCACAGACAAAAAAAGATCTACAGCAAAAAATCATAGCCCTATTGTGTTTGCACAGTAAAGGAGACAAAGGACTACAGATACATCCACGGCTGCAGAGTAACATTTTAGGGATCCGACTAAAGTCTCATGGGGGACTTCAAGTGTTCAAGGAGTATTCTTCAAGATGACCCTCGGACCCCTGGTCTTCTACCTGGTGTTGTTCCGCCTCCCTCACCTGAATTAGCCCAGACACAACTCTGCAGAGGACAGGTGTCTCAGCCACGTGCCCACTGTCCTGTCCTCTCTCTCTTTCATAAGAAATCATTATGTGTAGGTCTCATGCAGCAGAAGTCTAGCCTGTTTTGTTATTTATCAGATAAACTCCAGAATATCTAGGTGCACTAATCTAACATGTTGAAGACATGTTTGTTACCTCTCAAACACTGTGTGCATCTGTATTACATTCCTTTGTAAATTGATGAAATGAATATTACTGTCAAAACACCAATGCATTTTCTTTTTTTTTTATTTATTTCTCTCTCTCTGTAGGACATGACTTCAGCCACGTAAAGGGCAGCAATAGGAGAGAGTGCTTTAATGGAATATGTCTTTAGAGTAAATATATACAGAAAACAGTTAAATTATATATTTATGTATTTTCTAAAATGTGTAACATTTGTAAATAGAGAACAAGGAGTAATAAATAATCTCTATCTTTTGAGGTAGTCACTCAAATTATTATGTGTATATGAGATGTGTATCTACAAAAAAACTACTTTTACAGAAACAAGTAAATGTATAGGTAGTGGATAATTGTTAATTCAGTCTAAAGGGGGCTTCTTTGAAACTTATAATTACTAAATGAGTCTGGGTATTTCTCCCTAATTCAAATGTGGCTGGAGGCCTACATCAAGACAATGTTCCATGTGGGCCTTCCTGCTGAGACACCCTACTGGATCCTGTCTGCAGCATTTGTTTTCCAGGTTTGTTGGTCTGACCCGGCGGTTCAAACAGGTGCACCACGGCTGACGGGTATGATTGGTCCTGGTGTGGTCTAGAGAAGCCTCTGGCAGATGAGTTACAACAACCTGGAGAACTTCATCCTTCTCCTCCTGCGACAGTCGTTCTAACTGTTCATAAAAATGGAACAACATGCACTGTTTAGTTCAGAGGTTTATTTGGGTGTGTGATCATTTGTAGATATATGACCAACCTGCCTCTGTTGTCCTGCAGCAGCAGTGCCACCCTCAGTCTGTCTTCTTCAATGACAGGCCCAGCTCCTCTTCTTCATCTCCTGTGGCCTCTTCTTCTGCACCTCTTGCTCTCCCCCTTCTTCACTCACGATCAGTGCTCTCTTCCACCGGAGCTTGAGTCCTGATTTGGAAAAAAATATTGCATATCTGTATTTTTATAGTGCTAAACTTCATGTTTGAGGTATTCTGAACGACACCAACAGTGAAATAAACAATGATAAGCTAAAATTATACTGTGAGGTTATGTTTATGATGTCTCAAAATAATGCAGGACCAATTCATTACAGTAATAGTAATAACCTAGAAACAAGCTAAATGAGTTGACAGTCACACGTTGGTGCAAAGACTCGCCCAAATAACAACAGTAATAGTAACACATGAACAGTATCCTGTCTGATATAAGTTCTAACTTTAGCCGTTCTCCTGCTGAGACTCTTGTAAACACTGAGCCTCGGTAAAAGCTACGTGAGTTGATGTAGCGTTAGCGGCTAAGCTAACGTTAGCCCCTTTTATCAAAAGTAACATGCAGTAGATAATATATATACGGTTACAACAGCCATACCACGTTGAACAACGCTTTATAAAACGAGCCGTTTGTCAGTCTGGTGCTTTATTATCTTCCATGTCTCAAGAGTTTGCTTTACTGCTGTCAGCACTCGACATTAAAATATAGTTTACTCTCAAAGTTTGTTCAGCAATACACTTTTACAGAAGTGTAACTTTTCTTACCTTTGTAAACATGATGCAAGTAAATGTCCAAGTCCTTCAGGGCGACAGACTGAAAGATAATGCTCGGTGACTCAGTCATGCACGTACGAACACGCGCCAGTCTGAACACGAGAGCGAGCAAGCAGGACACTGACTGTAGTTTCTCTTAACGGCCACAGGTGGCAGTAACTGTTAGGTTTTTATGAAAGCTACGTAATGCCCCTTTAACAAGAATAATTGTACATTGTCTTATATCAGCTGATATAAATGAACTCATGTTTTTTAATTGTGTACTGCCGCACACATATTGTAGAGGCTTAATTCACCTGAAGCATTCTCCTGAAAACACTTTCATCTGAAAAGCAAGGCAATTTTATTTATACAGCACAATTCATACACTGGGTAACTCAAAGTGCTTTACAGGAAGAAAAGACATTTAGAAACAGAAAAAAAATTAAAAACAGTATAAAAGAAGAGTGCAGATAAAAAAAAAACTTTAAGTTGTAGTCTAGGTGTAGCTAAAGAGGAAGGTTTTTAACCTCCCCTTGAACATTGTTAAAGTTTCATGCAGATTTTTGCTGCATTAAACTTAAACGCTGCTTCACCCTGTTTAGTTCTAACTCTGGGCTCGAGCAGAAGCCTGTCCCAGATGTTCTCAGAGTCCGAGGAGGTTCATAAGCAAATAACATTTCAGAAATTCAGAACTTCAAAACCTCAACTTAAAAGGATTTTCTACAAACACAACATTCCAGTCCACTTTAAACCAGGGAACACGCTGCGTCTAAAACTGGTCCATCCTAAAGACAAGGCCCTCTCACAAACAGAGTAATGTAGTTTATGCAGTTCAGTGAAGAGTGCAGTGACAGTTATGTCGGTGAAACTAAACAACAGCTTCACAAGCGGATGTATCAGCACAGAAGAGACAATCCTGGAGGACCTGAGTCTGCAGTTCACCTCCTCCTCAAAGACAAAGGACAGCAATGTCTGAATTTTGGCCAGAGAGGCCAGATGGTTTGAGACAGGTGTGAAGGAAGCCATTTTTGTGAAAATGAAAAAACCTTCGTTGATCAGAGGAGCTGGTCTAAGATTCATGTTGCCTAGTATTTACAACAGTGTTCTTAAACCTAAAACAAAAGAGCCTCAGCCTAAAACAACAAACAGGGCACCTGAATGGAGCAGTGCCACTAACGACTCTCCTGAGCCTTAACGACTCCCACATCAGGAGTCACACTGCCCTTTCATGCTAACGACGGTGAGAACAGAACAACCTGGTCAATCAGATTTGGTTTCAGGGGAAACTCCTCACTCTAGAGATATCTAGAATTAGAGACAAAACGTCTTCACCTTGAAAACTGAGTCCAGATGCTTTTTACTTAAATCTTTTCTTTTAGCATTTCAGAAATATATTGCTAAACCATTAAGAGACTTGTAAACCAGCAGTGCTGTTTAAAAGTCTATTCTCTGAGCAACAGGAAGCCAGTGCAGAGATTTTAAAAGTGGACTGATGTGGTTGTACTTCCTGGTTTTGGTTAGAACCTGAGCAGCAGCGTTCTAAATAAGCTGAAACTATCTTAGTCCTTGTTTTGAGAGACCAATGAGCAGGCCGTTACAGTAAAGCCTTGCGTTGTCTCAAAATCCAACCTTTAAATCCCGTCTGCTGTGAGATGACTCAATTGTAAATGTCTAAAACATGGGGCTCCTGACGTGATGGGTGTCAGGAACACAACTTTTCAAGAACGGCAGGACTCACTGTGCAGACCCACACGAGGACTATGGTTCAAAAGGTTTAATTCAACAACACACAAGGAAACACCAAACTTGCGGAGACAACTTGAGGATTCAACTTGAAAATACAATCCAGCACAGGACAGGGGAAAACACACAGACTATCAAGGGAACACAATGAGACACAGGTGGAGCATATTAAGGGCAGAGCAGGCAATCACAAAGGAGGGAAAGACACAAGGGCAGGAAGTAAACTGACATACAGGCAGGGGTGAGACACTTCACAATAAGACACAGGAAGTCAACTACAAAACATACAACAGATACGAGGTTGGGACATGACAGTACCCCCCCCCCCCCTTAAAGGCCGACACCGGGCGGCCAAAACCCTCCGTGGACAGAGACAGACCAGTGTCCAGGATGGCACGGGAACAGGAACCGATTGAACAGACACGGGCGGGGCAGGGTCCGCCGGTGCAGGGTCAGGCGGGGCAGGGTCCGGGTCCGGCGGGGCAGGGTCCGGCGGGGCAGGGTCCGGGTCCGGCGGGGCAGGGTCCGGGTCAGGCAGAGCAGGGTCCGGCGGGGCAGGGTCCGGGTCAGGCAGAGCAAGGTCAGGAGCTGGCTCTGGGGCTGGCTCGGAAAGAGTTGGAGCTGGAGCTGGGGCTGGCTCGGAAGGAGCTGGAGCTGGAGCTGGGGCTGGCTCGGAAGGAGCTGGAGCTGGAGCTGGGGCTGGAGCTGGAGCTGGATCTGGGACTGGCTCGGAAGGAGCTGGATCTGGGACTGGCTCGGAAGGAGCTGGATCGGGACTGGCTCGGAAGGAGCTGGATCGGGACTGGCTCGGAAGGAGCTGGATCTGGGACTGGAACTGGCTCTGGAGCTGAAGCTGAAGGGGCAGAAGCAGACAGAGCTGAAGCAAACGGGCAGAATCAGGCAGAGCTGAAGCAAACGGGCAGAATCAGGCAGAGCTGAAGCAAATGAGGCAGAATCAGGCGGAGCTGAAGCAAACGGGCAGAATCAGGCAGAGCTGAAGCAAATGAGGCAGAATCAGGCGGAGCTGAAGCAAACGGGCAGAATCAGGCAGAGCTGAAGCAAGCGGGGCAGAATCAGGCAGAGCTGAAGCAAACGAGGCAGAATCAGGCGGAGCTGAAGCAAACGGGGCAGAATCAGGCGGAGCTGAAGCAAACGGGGCAGAATCAGGCGGAGCTGAAGCAAACGGGGCAGAATCAGGCGGAGCTGAAGCAAACGGGGCAGAATCAGGCGGAGCTGAAGCAAACGGGCAGAATCAGGCGGAGCTGAAGCAGACGGGCAGAATCAGGCAGAGCTGAAGCAAACGGGCAGAATCAGGCAGAGCTGAAGCAAACGGGCAGAATCAAGCACCTGGTATGGATCAACTACCTCCGGAGACACTGGTGAGGCCTTCCTCCCTTGCATCAGCTGCATCAACAAGTTCATCTGGGCTGATAGGCGAGAATAGGCCTGTTCCCGGTTCCTAGCTGCCTCCTTCACCTCCTGGCGGAACGAGATGACCCGCTCCCCATTTGGTCAAGGCGTTGACCGTGGGCCTGAAGGACAACAAAAACCGGGTCCATGGAGTCCATATTTCTGGCTGGATTGTACTGTCAGGAACACAACTTTTCAAGAACGGCAGGACTCACTGTGCAGACCCACACGAGGACTATGGTTCAAAAGGTTTAATTCAACAACACACAAGGAAACACCAAACTTGCGGAGACAACTTGAGGATTCAACTTGAAAATACAATCCAGCCCAGGACAGGGGAAAACACACAGACTATAAAGGGAACACAATGAGAGCACAGGTGGAGCACATTAAGGGCAGAGCAGGCAATCACAAAGGAGGGAAAGACACAAGGGCAGGAAGTAAACTGACATACAGGCAGGGGTGAGACACTTCACAATAAGACACAGGAAGTCAACTACAAAACATACAACAGATACGAAGTTGGGACATGACAATGGGCCCTGGCTGTAATAAAATAAAAATATATATATATTTGTACTGGGCAAGTTAACGCGTTATTTTCACGCTAACTCCTTAACTAATTAACGCCGACAATTATTTTATCGCGCATTAACGTTGGCCAATTAATATTGTGAAAGATGACGAGCTGAAGAACATTCTTAGGGTCGCAGAACGAATGACTGCACGTATGAGCCGCCCTCATGACGCACCATCTCAAGAAGAATACACGAGTTGTATAAAAGGGCGACAAAAGAGGGCGACAAAAGTGGGCGACAAAAGAGGACGACAAAAGCGACGGCGCACCAACTGTTACCCTCACTGGAGTCTACTGGACATCGCTAGGCAACCATAATTAGCTCGCGCCGTTACAGTACATTATATTGAACATATATATATATATGAACAGCAGGAACTGCACTCACATGCTCTGACTGTAATAAAAACACAAAACAGACTGTAGGAGACAGAGCATGGGTTAACTGTGCGTTTGTGTGTGTGTGTGTGTGTGTGTGTGTGTGTGTGTGTGTGTGTGTGTGTGTGTGTGTGTGTGTGTGTGTGTGTGTGTGTGTGTGTGTGTTTGTGTGTGGGTGTTGGTCTGGTAATGAGGGGGCGGAGCTCACGGGAGCGTGGCAAGTGCACGTAGCTCTGTAAAGGTGTGCACTTTCGGGAGGCCAGGTGGTTGAGAGTCAGGTACAGGTAGCCGCAATTTTTGTTGACCGCAAAGCCAACAGCGAAGCAACGCAAAGCTTACTGAAAGGCTGAGATTATATATTTATCTGTTTATGCATTCTGCTGAGCTGTATTATTTAATCTGCAATAAACCTACCGCACATCAGATCTGAGATTATTTGTTAATCATAGTCTCTAAGCGCGTCACAACCTTTAGCAGCACCAGGACCCAACTCTGACCCTCACCGCGGCTCCAAGGTTCTACACAGACATTTATATTGTTTACATTGTTATAATGTTATGATCGAGGCTCTGGACATAACTTGTTTTTATAACAAAGCGAAACAAAATATTAATGCCCTTGCAGTGGCAAATATTTTTGGTTTAATATTTAATTTGATTACATTAATGCTTAAGTTGAGATTTACAAGAAATATTTCAACTGCTACTAACTTTTAACTGCTGTAAAAAGCACCTTATTTGTTGAAAGTGTTTGCTAACCAAATGTTTTTTTATTTATATAGCAGTACGCTCAAAATAAAAGTATGCAATACACAAATTTTTAATTCATTATTAATTTTTTTGTATAATGCGATTAATCGCGATTAATCGCAGAACTTTGTGCGATTAATCGCAATTAAATTCTTTAATTGTTGCCCAGCACTAGAATAAATAAAAGAGTTCCCAACTGAACCCAATATTGCCAAATCCCCACAGGTCTAAAAAACAACACCCAGTGAAGGCAGCAGCATTTGTCTGTCAGTCCTAAAGAGCCCAGACAACCCCAGTCCATCATCTGATGCTAAAGTTTTCAATAATTGTGGTGTTGGTTATGTGGATATCTGAACTAACATAAATAATTGTTTAGAGAATAGTGACATCTGAACTGTGACATCCTTAATTAATTATATTTAAATTTGGGTCATAAAATGAGCCATATTTGCTATGCAATAAAAAAATAAAACGTAGTAGAAGTGAGTTGTAGCAAACACAGACATTGTCTGTGAGTAGCTGTTTACAGAAGAGAGCACTCACCTGTTAAATCCAGGTGAGTATTTGCAGAGACATAGATGTTCAGTGAGGTCCACGGCCATCCCTATAACAGACAGGAACAATTGGTTTTTTAAGAATGTTTTTGGCCTTTTTCCCTTTATTTGACAGCAGACAGTAGGTTAGCAGGAAACGGAGAGAGAGAGAGAGAGAGAGAGAGAGAGAGAGAGAGAGAGAGAGAGAGAGAGAGAGAGAGAGAGAGAGAGAGAGAGAGAGAGAGAGAGAGAGAGAGAGGAACAACATTGGGCAAACAACCCTGAGCGAGACTTGATCCAGGTCTCCTGTGTAATATGGGTATTTACATGAGCTCTACCCCTTGGTAATCTATAAGTACTAGAGAATGGTTCAGCAGGATTTGGTTGGTCTAACACCGGCAGTGTCCTGGTGTGCAGTGACTGGCAGTAGATCTGCACTGCTTAAGTAAACAGTAGAAGAAGACAGATTCGGTTTTATTCTCATCATTCTGAAAATTATATTCAGAGGCTGCAGCAGTTTCCTAAATTTGAGGGACTGCTGTTGTTTAATATAATTTAGACAGAGAATGCAATTTTAACGCTGACTGTAAAACCAGAAACAGCTGCTAATACTGAAAAAATATTACATTAAGAGAATCTTTGTTTGAGTTAGCGTGGACATGTGTTTCAATTTGTTGACAGTGAGAGATGGCAGCATGGCAGATGCCATCTCTCACCGTCTGTCTCAAACTGACTGACAGGAACAACTTTAAATAAAGTTCATGACACAAAAACAAATGTACAAAGCAAAACCTAATAGTCCTTTAACAAAGGATTATCCCTCTTACTTTGTAGAAACGGTAGAACGCTGTGGCATCAGGTGTGACTGGATTGGTGGAAAATGGTGGCAGAAAGAGGGCCCATTAGCTGAATTTAGCTTAGGGCCACTGCAAGAGTAGACCCAGCACTGACTATACCTCACTGTTGGTGTAAGTGTGACTGGACTGCCTTACGTTATGGTGAAGCCATGTGAGAGAGCAAATGTGTTTCTATTAACACTACTGATGACATTAAAAAAAGAGGCCACAGTCTTTTATTCACTGCCTTTAGTCTCTGCAGTTGGAGGAAATGGACAGAACTTACCATACTTGCCTGGTGAAAAGGATGCCAGAACCAAAACCAGTACCATTTTCTCTATACTGGAAAACAACATAAGAGGGTTTAAGGTATTAGTGAAAATGGACCTTGTTCTATGTGTTATAAATAAGTTGAAATAAAATAATATAGTAAAACAAAGTAACTATTCTTGTATAGTCCTACTAAACTGTGTGTTATATATTACTGTAGCCTGACAGAGTCTGATATATTGTGTTTATATCTTTAATGAGCCCCTGAACAGTGGTGTAAGACAAGACATTATTTTTGTATAGCCCAATATCACAACAACAGCCGCCTCAAAGGGCTCAACAGACTGCACTAGACAACATCCCCTGTCCTTAGACCCTCCATCAGGGTGAGGAAAAACTCCAAAAAAACACAGAAAAAAAAAAAAAGAGAAACCTCAGGAGAACCACAGAAGGAGGGATCCACTCCCAGGACAGACAGGCCGTGCAAGAATGTGTCCAGGACAGTTGAAAAATACAAAGAATTAAACAAAATATTTGTAAAAAGAACAATTATATTGGCAGTGTCCACTCTGTGTGTGTTTAATGGTGGCTCTGACCTCAGCCAACATCAAAGTAGATGACAGATGGGCTGCGGGTCCTCATTCTGGAGGAGAGAGGTTGAGTGTGTACCTACAGCTACAACCGGTCTGAGTGTGTACCTACAGCTACAACCAGTGTGAGCGTGTACTTAAAGCTACAACCAGTGTGAGTGTGTACCTACAACTACAACCAGTGTGAGAGTATACTTACAGCTATAACCAGTGTGAGTGTGTACTTACATCTACAATCAGTGTGAGCATATATCTACAGCTACAACCAGTGTGAGTGTGTACCTACAGCTACAACCAGTGTGAGTGTGTACCTACAGCTACAACCAGTGTGAGTGTGTACTTACATCTACAATCAGTGTGAGCATATATCTACAGCTACAACCAGTGTGAGTGTGAACCTACATCGACAAGCAGTGTGAGCGTGTACTTACAGCTACAAGAAGTGTGAGTGTACCTACAGCTACAACCAGTGTGAGCGTGTACTTACAGCTATAACCAGTCTGAGCATATATCTACAGCTACAACCAGTGTGAGTGTGTACCTACAGCTACAACCAGTGTGAGCGTGTACTTACAGCTACAACTAGTGTGAGCGTGTACTTACATCTACAATCAGTGTGAGCATATATCTACAGCTACAACCAGTGTGAGTGTGAACCTACATCGACAAGCAGTGTGAGCGTGTACTTACAGCTACAAGCAGTGTGAGCGTGTACCTACAGCTACAACCAGTGTGAGCGTGTACTTACAACTACAACTAGTGTGAGCGTGTACTTACATCTACAATCAGTGTGAGCATATATCTACAGCTACAACCAGTGTGAGTGTGAACCTACATCGACAAGCAGTGTGAGCGTGTACTTACAGCTACAACCAGTGTGAGTGTGTACCTACAGCCACAACCACTGTGAGCGTGTACTTACAGCTATAACCAGTGTGAGCATATATCTACAGCTACAACCAGTGTGAGTGTGTACCTACAGCTACAACCAGTGTGAGTGTGTACCTACAGCTACAACCAGTGTGAGTGTGTACTTACATCTACAATCAGTGTGAGCATATATCTACAGCTACAACCAGTGTGAGTGTGAACCTACATCGACAAGCAGTGTGAGCGTGTATTTACAGCTACAAGAAGTGTGAGCGTGTACCTACAGCCACAACCAGTGTGAGCGTGTACTTACAGCTATAACCAGTCTGAGCATATATCTACAGCTACAACCAGTGTGAGTGTGTACCTACAGCTACAACCAGTGTGAGCGTGTACTTACAGCTACAACTAGTGTGGCGTGTACTTACATCTACAATCAGTGTGAGCATATATCTACAGCTACAACCAGTGTGAGTGTGAACCTACATCGACAAGCAGTGTGAGCGTGTACTTACAGCTACAAGCAGTGTGAGCGTGTACCTACAGCTACAACCAGTGTGAGTGTGTACCTACAGCCACAACCACTGTGAGCGTGTACTTACAGCTATAACCAGTGTGAGCATATATCTACAGCTACAACCAGTGTGAGTGTGTACCTACAGCCACAACCAGTGTGAGCGTGTACTTACAGCTATAACCAGTGTGAGCATATATCTACATCTACAACCAGTGTGAGTTTGTACCTACATCTACAACCAGTGTGAGCGTGTACTTACAGCTATAACCAGTGTGAGCATATATCTACAGCTACAACCAGTGTGAGTGTGTACCTACAGCTACAACCAGTGTGAGTCTGTACCTACAGCTACAACCAGTGTGAGCGTGTACTTACAACTACAACTAGTGTGAGCGTGTACTTACATCTACAATCAGTGTGAGCATATATCTACAGCTACAACCAGTGTGAGTGTGAACCTACATCGACAAGCAGTGTGAGCGTGTACTTACAGCTATAACCAGTGTGAGCATATATCTACAGCTACAACCAGTGTGAGTGTGTACCTACAGCTACAACCAGTGTGAGTCTGTACCTACAGCTACAACCAGTGTACACGTATACCCTTGATCAATCAGTCTCCATACGTTTGGTAAAATAAGTATGTTTTGAGTTTGCTTTTGAAAAACCTCAACAGAGTCAGCTCACTTCCACCCGGAAAAGGCTCTGTAGTCAGCAGTCTTCTTCCTAATTCAAGGACCTTGAAGGAGCCAGCGTCCTGAGAGCGGGGGGTACGAGCTGGAGTATACTGGGTGATGAGGTCAGATTGGTAAGAGGGTGCGCGTCCACAAAGGATTTTATACAGTATGTTAACAAGAGAACTTTGAAATCAGCTTTAACATGAATAGTAAGCCAGTGTAATGAAGCCAGGACCAGTAATCTCACTAATGTGCTACTGCAGAAATAATGTGGGGTCTAAAATGAAGTTGCAACCACAGTGTAACTTGAAAAGTGGTACTCAAAATACAAAGAAATGTGAAGCGGCTGCTGTGTAGCTCTCTGTAGGAAACACAGAAACACTCTCTGCTGTCTCAAGACCTGCTTGATACTGAAAATTGGTACTTAAAAAAAAATTATCTATTCTTTTTTATTGCCAGAAAGGTTCCTACATTCGTTACCCAGGCCTAAATGTGAATAATTTGAATAGATATTTTATCTTTTTTGCGGAAATCCTCATCCTCAAATCTAAGCACGTTTGCAGCAGCCTGGAACAGAGACATTCTATTTTATCTGATTAAATATGCAGAGCCATGCCGCGTAGCTCAACAGCTGTAGTCTTCAGTCTTCAAACCCACTTTGAAACTAGTTCAAAGTGGGTTTCCAAGACATGAGGAAAATTTGGGGTTTGTCATAAAAAAAAAATAATAAGGAAAATTAAATGTTTAGGTGTTTCCATGAGACCAAAAATGTCCAGCGGGACAGTTTCATTTTGGAATAAGGGAAAACACACAACAATTCACTCTCACATTCTTGGGGCCTTTTTAAGATGGACTGATTTTAATGGAGACTGTCACAGACCACAGCACAGCAGCAGGCCTTGTGCTACTGTTCTTCACACACCAAAGTGCAAATAAAAACAGCACTTTTAGAGATCCAGCAGCCTGTAAAAAATCTGCGGCAAACGGTGAATAAAGTATGAAATTCTAAGGGAATCTTTGTCTTTGGCATCTTCCCATGAGTATGTTTTATTAGAAAAGCAATCAAGTTTATATATGGCCTCTTATTTTCTTTAGGTAATTTTCAGATCAACAACAAAGCCATTGTTGCTGTAAAAAACAGTAAAATATGACTTGCTACTGCACGTAGCAGAGTGGTTAGCACTACTGCCTCACAGCAAAAAAGTTTTGAGTTCAAAAACCCGACTCAAACATCCTTGGTCGACTTGGTGAGGAGTCTGCATGTCCTCCACGTGTTACCGTGGGTTCTCTCCAGGTACTCCAGCTTCCTCCCACCGTCCAAAGACATGCATGTATAGGTTAATTGGCAACTCTCTGTCTCTAAAGGTCAGCCCTGCGACTAACTGGCCACTGTCCAGGGTGTACCCCGCCTCAGGCTCAAAGCGGCAGGAATAGGCCCCAGTCATCGGTGACCCCTAACGGGACTAAGCGGTAGAAAATGAATGAATGAATGACTGAATGACTTGATTTAGTGTAATCTGTGAACTAAAAGGACGTGGTGTAGCCTGTCGCCATGGTGATAACATCAAAGACTCACAGCCAGGGTCATGGCGTCTGTATGAAGCTAAATAAAAGATACCAAGTGCGACTGATCCAGTGATCTTTTGAACGAACAGCATTTCAGCTGAGAAACAATGCCCTCCATGTGTCAGTAAAGTGTGCATTAGTACTTAAATATGGACATATCACTCATGGCAACAAACTGGATCTTATTTTCAAGTAGTGCTATATTAAATTAGAAACATTACATATACATACAGTATAATAGTATTATTATATAATATTTACATTGTTGTAAAATCTATAACTGGATTAAATGTAGCAACACAGTCATTAAAAACAAAAGAATAGAGATCATATATCAGAAAAAAAATCAGATAGATAAACAACAAAGCCATTTTTGCTGTAAAAATAGTCAAATATGACTTGATTTGGTGTAATCTGTAAACTGCAGTTGTCTCTCAGTCTTCTGTCAAATCATCACTCATCACCGATGACCGATGCATAGTGGACAGTAAATTATATTATTGGTGCAGTAATTACATTTGGCTGTAAATTCTCTAAAATTACCAGCATATTCTCAATTTTCATGCAATAAAGGACATGATCCACTTGTGAGCTACAGCTGTCACCTTCCTTGGGCAGTGCTTTGCCCAAAAAGAGACCTAATAGCTCTAATTACACTAAGAGGAGACTGTCGGTAATACAAGCCAAATCTAATCATTTACAGTAATGAGGCCCACCTAAACTGACTGTGTCTTTACACTTTAAGTGCGGGCATTATGGCCAAAATATCAAATCCCAAAAGCCATTCTAAATAAGAGGGTATTAAGTTTGGCTTTAAACAGAGGCAGGTCAGTTATGGAACGTAACTCAATGGGCAAATAATTCTAGACCACTGCAAAAGAACAATCGCCCCACTGTTTGAACCGGGAGTGGTGAGGGGGTAAAATCTCAGACAAATAAAAAGGTGAAAGGCAACTGATTGCATTAAAAACAAACATTTTTATATAGATTCTGAACTGGACAGGAAGCAAGTGCAGAGAGTACAGGATAGGTGTGATGTTTACAACTGTTAACAAACAAGCAGCGGCATATTGCAAAAGCTGCAAACGGTGAAGACCAGTTTGGTTAACTCCCACATTGAGCTCATTGCAGTAATCTGTGCAAAAGCATGAATGGCTTTCTCCAGGTCAGCACAACTCAAGAAGGGTTTAAACTTTGAAAGGCCGCAAAGCTTAAAAAAGCTTGCCCTAACCAACAGAATCTTATTTGTTTGTCAAATTTTAGACTGCTGACTAGTTTCACCCCCAATTTTTTGGACCACATGGTTAAAGTAGGGGGCCAAAGCAACAGACATTGGGAATGTTGAACAAGCAAAATAAAATGATTTCATTTCTTTCCTTATTCAAACAGAGACATTTTTGAGACAGCCACAATTTGATATCATCTAAACATCTGTTGATGGATTCAAGACAGTCAGAACAAGCAGGGAAAACCAGTAGGTAAACCTGCAAGTCGTCTGCATACAGATGAACATATTGTGTTTTGAAATAACTGCACTTAAAGGCAACATATTGTTATAAGATTTCTTTATCCAGAGAGACACATAGACAGAGTATAATTTAAAAATGAATTGTCAGGTTTAAATCTTGCAAAAATGAAGCAAAGACAACATGTCACAAGTGGAACAGGATGCGGTTTGCTTGTAAAAGTAAATGATACATGAGATTTTATATCACTGCAGTGAAGGCTGTAGGAGGCGTATTTTTCACACACACTCCCCAAGGCACAGGCTCCAGGTGCAGAAGTCCTCCCGTGGCAAGTTCTGTCAACCTCTAGATATGTCTAGTTCATGTTTGGATTAGCATGAAGGACATGACATGATCAGATTTGACATGACCTGAAGAGAAGTATGAGCACCCAGTAATTATAGACAATAGGAAATTTAAAATGATAACACATATACAAAAAAATAAAACAAGGCCCAAAATAAAACCCTGTGGAATACCAGCGGTCAAAGGGGCTGAGGAGGAGGAGAGGTCACCAATCCTGACAAAGAAACTATCTGTTAAATACAACCTAAGCCACTGCAGCACAGATGATGTGTTGTCATTCATTTTAATCCTGCATAAACCTGGTAGTGTCACAGTTGTGGGGTAAGTCTAACTCTCTGCTTGTCACACAGAAAGAAATGGATAAAACCGCAAAAGCTCCTTCCCTGTGCTGCATCAAACCTTTTGTGGAGTTATGCTATATTACAAAGTCTAATTTTAGATTTTACAGAAAACACCAAATATTCAAAGCATAGAACTTAAATACTTTGCCGTAATTTAAGCGTATGCACACAGGAGGACCTTCCATTACTATTTCTTCACAAGTTAATATCTTTGAAACTCTTCTGAGCCCTGAGATTGCTGCAAAGTTTCTAGGGCCAAACAGGGAATGTATTTAGCTGCAGAGTTGTTTCAGACAGTGTAAGGAAGTCTGAGCCCTGCCCTGGTCCAGTGATGCTGCAGCCTGTCTGTCTTTGTGCTCATCTCATTTACTATGCCAAATCCAGGCACACCCATACTATCTTCAGACAGCCTGAGCGTGAGACACGTCCTGACTCCTCAGCAAAACAAGAGTTAGGGGCACTTGATAAAAATGGTCATATATAACTCACTGTAACAAGAAACCAACAAAGATTAGATACAAGCTGCAAAATGGCATTATACCATGTCTCCCCATCCAGGTTACTAAAAAAGTCCAGAAGTAAGGATCAAGACAAATGCTGAATTTTAAGTCCATTATATTATATAAAAATAACTGAAATATTGTATTATTTCTACAAACTCTATGTATACACAGATGGTGTTTGCCTTTAAATATACTAAAAGCCATTGGATATCATAACAACATGCAGTATTTACTCACTGTTATATTAACTTTTCTGATTTTGTAGTATGCTAGCTACTGCTGCTTGGGAGTTGAAATATTGATTGACAATGGCCTGAAGTCTGAGGGCATGATGAAACACAGCAATAGGCCCATGACAAAAGCAGTTGAAGGAGTAGAGCGATAGAGCAAGCCCAACATGTTTGGACTGACAAACAGCTACTCTTGGCTAACTTGAGTTTGATTGTGTAGGTTTTGACATAAAAGGTTAAGCAGACATATCAACTGTTTCAGCTCTAACCGGCTGAAAGTGGGCATCATTCAACCAAAGGCAGCGGAGTCTGACATACTTCTGTCAATAAATCAATCCCTACTGTGGTGTAACTAGGACCAATTAGTCAAATTACACAGTCAATGCTTTAGCCATACTACCAGAGATAACCATATTCAAAATAATTTATTTTATTAATGACCAAGGGGAAATTCAGTTCTTTGGTCTCTTCAAATTGATTCAAACTTCATCTGCCATTCACAGACTGATTGTTCAGTTGTTCTGTCCTGCTGGTTCACTGATCTCAGTTGCCATTGGCTGATCTCTGTTGTTCAAAAGCTGAATGCAGGGGATGGTCCATGTTGTTTAGTAAACACTCATCTGATGAAGCATCTGATGATGGGTCTGTAACCTCCACCTCCTGTTTCTTCTTTGGGTCCCAGCTCTGCAGCCTCTGTATCTCCTTATGTCTCTGGAACCATACCAACACCATAGACAGTCTCCGATTGCATGACTGCAACTATGTTCCCTGAAAAAGCAGGAACGAGCTGCGTACATAATACATAATACATAATGGTGAGTGATAACACTCATGCATTTGAAGGTAGCATGCTATTTATAAATAAAACAATTATAATATAGAAATATTAATAATGTATCTAATGTATTAATAATTCATTTTACTAGTCTAAATAAAAAATAGACTATATTATAATATATATATATTACAATAGACTAATTTGATTATACATCCATATGTATATTGTAGCCTATTAGGCTATACGCTTGGTGCTACCAGACTAGATCTATTTGTTTAAAGTGGTTTAGAGTAACTGCATTTGTTTATCTTGAGGCTATTGAATTTATTTCACAAACAAAAGTGTCAATGCTCCATACTAAGAGGGGCTTGAGAGTGAGTAGTCGGACACAGACAAGGGAACCTCGCGGTGAAAGTGTGGAGCTGAATATGCAACGTCAAAGTCAAATTAACTTCACTTTGCGGTCTTCAGGTCAACTTTATTTGAAAGGACATCTGGACACGTCCACAGTGCTTCATTAAAGTGCAGCAACTCATTCACGCTTTTTCAGGGAACAGGGTTTCAAATCCTACACTTGATGCTGCGTAGAACTCTGCTTTAGGGAACGAGAATACCAACGCCACCGCAATGGAAGTGTCTAGAACCCGAAGGTTGTGTGGTGGCGTAAATCTGGAAAGCTTTGAAAGCTTTGAGAGATTTGAAGGAAAAATGGAACCCCTTCGGAGATAAGTAGGGTGAGGGTGCAAATTAATTTTGACCAGCCCAGAGGCAAAGTAAGAGCATGACAAGCCAAAATAGCGGCCACATACAGTATTGTTCAAAATAATAGCAGTACAATGTGACTAACCATAATAATCCTGGTTTTTAGTATATTTTTTATTGCTAAGTGGCAAACAAGCTACCAGTAGGTAGCAGTAGATTAGAAGACCCAGAATTCATAATATGCACGCTCTTAAGGCTGGGCAAATGGGCAATTAGTTGAAAGGGGTGTGTTCAAAAAAATTGCAGTGTGGCATTCAATCACTGAGGTCATCAATTTTGTGAAAAAACAGGTGTGAATCAGGTGGCCCCATTTAAGGATGAAGCCAGCACTTATTAAACATGTTTGAAAGCCTGAAGAAAATGGGTAGTTTAAGACATTGTTCAGAAGAACAGCGTAATTTGATAAAAAAGTTGATTGGCGTAGAGGAAAAGCTATAGTGAGAAGAGGTGCAAAAAATTATAGGCTGTTCAGCTAAAATTAACTTTAAAGCCTTAAAATGGAGAGCAAAACCAGAGAGACGTGGAAGAACATGGAAGACAACCATCAAAATGGATCGAAGAATAACCAGAACGGCAAAGGCTCAGCCAATGATCAGCTCCAGGATGATCAAAGACTGTCTGGAGTTACCTGTAAGTACTGTGACAGTTACAAGACGTCTGTGTGAAACTAATTTATTTTCAAGAATCACCCGCAAAGTCCCTCTTTTTAAAAAAAGGCATGTGCAGAAGAGGTTACAATTTGCCAAAGAACACATCAACGGGCCTAAAGAGAAATGGAGGAACATTTTGGGGACTGATAAGAATAAATTGGTCATTTAGCAGACGCTTTTAACCAAAGTGACTTACAAGTGAGGAAAACAATGGAAGCAATTTTAACAACACAAGCAGTGTTGGTCATCTTACTTCAAAAAAATAATTAGTTACAGTTACAAATTACTTCTACCAAAAAGTAGTAACTAAAAGTAACTCAGTTACTCAGCAAAGTAACTGAAGTTATTTTTTATGTTCTTTAACGGTATTACAGTCTATAACAGCTTAAATATCAAAGATGTTTATATTAATTGAAGAATAAAAACACTATATACTAGGGATGCACGAATGTTCGCAACCTTGAAATTATTCGCCAAAAATAGCTAAAAAGCACTTTCGGTGTTCGGCCGAATAAGTAAAAAGGCCGAATAAATTTTGCCGAACAATGAGATTTTTAATGACGCAATCAAATAACCCGCGTAGAGTGAGAGGCGCGCTTTATGCAGCAAACATGTCAGCAGTGTAGAAGCACTTTAAAGTGTGAGAGAAAGAGGCAAAACGGCCATTTGCAGTCATTGTTCTGCTGAATTGTCCAGAGGGTGCATCTGCAAAAATGAGAAAGAAGTGAAAAGAGAATAACCCATTTGCAAGACAGAGGACAAGCTCAACCGCTCAACAGTTAGATGGGTATCTCTCAGAAGTCCCCATCCCCAGGAGCAATAACCCTCTCGAATTTTGGAGGACCAATCAAGGTCAAGGTAGGCTACTTGTATGGGAAATTAATTTAAGATTTTATTTATATTTTGGATTATGGTAACACTTTATAAGTAGTTTCTATTTTTAACATTAACTAACAATGAAAAACCCTTATTAAAAGCATTTATTAATCTTAATGTTAACATTTACTAAAACAGTATTAAAATTAAGTATCACATTTGTAATTTTTGAATTTAAAAGTATCAAAAGTAGTAGGCCTTTTTGTTAAAATTGTTAATGCACTTATACTAACATGAACTAAATATTTTTTATTATCTTACATTAAGAAAGATTAATAAATACCATAACAAATGTATTGCTCATTGTTAGTTAATGCAATAATGTTAATAAACATTGTAAAGTGTTACTACCTATATTTTATATTATGTATTTTGTGAAAATGTATTATTATTTATTATTTATTTATTATTATTAACTATTTTCAGTGTAGTAAAATAGAAGGCCTACACTGGGTTTCAACCATTTCATTATCTTGAAGACATATTCGTTTTGAACTGTCAGAAAACTGCAATAAAATTTTCAACTATTCTGCAGGTACTTGTCTGCTCCATGCACAAGCACCGACAGTGAGAGACTGTTTAGTGCTGCATCTCATGTCATCGATGAGAAGAGGAACCGACTTTCATGTGAGAAAGCAGAGAAGCTACTTTTCATAAAGAAGAACCTGCCACTTTTCCTGAAGAAGTAGGCTAAGTAGGCTTATGTCTAGGACAGTTATTCATTTGTTGTGGATTCATCCACATTTTTTTGCACTATTAAATGCACATTTGTTGTTGTAGACATACATGTAGAGTTACATTCTTTCAGCAGTCAGTTATAGTAAATTAGTAAAATATTTATTTATTTATTTTACTAATTTATTTATTTTAAGTTATATTGTGTTTTTTGTATAATATTTGCTGGAATGTTCAAAAATGTTCAGTGTTAAATAAATATTTTTAAATTATATTTTGTGATTTATTTATCTGAAAAGAAACACAAAATAGTAAAAAGCTAATTTTTACTATTTAACTATTGTAATGGTAAAAATTGGCAAAAGAAATGGAAAAATGCGAAACACCACATTAGGTATTCGGCCTTCGCCAAGCATTTCATTATTATTCGCCGCTTCAGGCAAGAATTTCATTTTGGTGCATCCCTACACAGTATTTTAGAACATTTGGTATTTATTTGAACTCAGTAGATTCCAGTCTGCCATATGATATGCATAGGAATAAAAATATATAAAAAATTTATATTGAAAATCAAATTCAAGTCCAAAATTAAGTCACACAAATGTAAACCTGTGTAAAAAGAAATAAAGGAAGATCTGGCCATTTAGTGCAAATCTCTAAACCTGTAAATTATTGCACAATAAACACAATCAAACTCTCTGTAGATTAACTTGTTGTTCATTCTCTAAGAGAATGAATAATACATTAATCTATTCTAAAATACTCCTTATCTAACAACTAAACCAGTGGTTGTTGCTGACACGTAAGCAGCGTTGTTTGTTTTAACAAACAAACAATGTTCGCTGGAGCTGTCTTTGGGGTTGGAGTTAGCAGCAGCTAGTGTCGTGTTAGCATGTGTTGATGTGAGATGCTTCATAAGATTTGAGTTGCTTGAGGCAGATGTGGATAAAGTATTTTTCCTGGACATAGCATGTTACAGAAACATTCTTGCCTTTAATATTCAATTAACGAAGTAGCGCCGGTACTTCCAGTCCAAGAACGCCATCTTTGAACTTCCTCTTCGCCATTGTCGCTGACGCTCTCTTGTGTTTAGTGGAAGTCAGCGCGCGCAGTGAGACCGCGTGAGCAGGGCACTGCCCACACACCCCTGCTCTCTCCAGCAGCAGCTGATGTGTAGCCAAAGAATGACACCTTTATTCAACCAAATTGTAGTAACGCGACACTTTACATTCTCAGTAACAATAACGGTGTTACAATGATGGGAAAAGTAATTAATTAGATTACTCCTTTACTGAAAAATTAACGCTGTTAGTAACGTCTAACGCCATTACTTCCAACACTGAACACAAGGTAGCAAAAAGTATAAGTGCACCAAAAAGTAGTCAGTTAAAACTCAGCACAGTATATAATGCTAAGGATAGAAAAAAAGTTATTTTTTTTTTATTTATTTATATTTTTAAGAAAAGGAATAAATAGAACGGAAGTAGAATTCAGTGTTTGTTAGTTAGATGTTGACGGAAGATGGCTACAGAATCTGCTGATCTTGTAGCGCTACACCAGCTGGAAGGAAGCCCAGCATTTCTCAATTGGTCCCTTTCAGGGGCCAAATGTGAAGGTTCCAGAGCTCTGGGGCCTAGGATGAAACACTGTCCCTTGTGCCTGAGAGAGAAGGTCCATCCTGACTGGATTTGCCCAGGGCAAGCCATCAAAGAGAGAAAAGAGACATTAGGTCTGAGAACCATACTCTCGTAAGCCAACAGGGCACCATGAGTAAGAGAGACACCTGTTGAAGGACCTTGGCAAGGACTCCTGGGAGCACGGCAATCATGGGGAAAAGCATAGAAGGGACCACGAATGGGCAATCGCATTCAGATCCAGGGGGGCTGGGGGACTTAAGAAGTATCGGGGACATTGTGCTTTCTCCTGTGGTGCAAAAAGGTCTACCTCTGCTTTGTAAAATCTTTCCCATATATGACTGACTGTGTCGAGTGGAGTTTCCATTCCCTGTGTGTCACTGCCAAAGTCATGGGCAAAGTTCTTTTTTTATATACCATCATGGGGTAATAAAAGGAGAAAACTGACCAACTTAATTAGTTACGTGCTTAGTATCTGTAAGAGGGACGACAAGCTGAACCTATGGTAGATGGCCTTCTGTAAAGTCTACATGTCTTGGGCACTTTATTGGATTGTTAAAGTGAAGCTATTATAAATGATACACTCTTTTTTTCTTGGGCTGCAACTTAAGCATCCACTTGGAGCATGTTCACCTAGACTGGCAGGTTTACATTTGGAGATGAAGGCTGTAATGACCCACTAAAACCACTATGGTGCTACTTTACAGAATTTGACAGTGAGATGCCAGAGCCAGGCTAAAAATAACTACAAGTGATTTTTCACTTCTAAGCCCCATGTTTCAGTACCCTGAGTCACAGAGCACCCAAGCTGTGTTTATTTTTTAATAATCTCTGGCAGCAATGAGAATGAGTCACCCGGAGGAGCGGGTCTGAGCGGGCACTGGCGCTGAGGTGAGATATAGCACCCACACATGCAAGAACATGCATGTTGGATGGCAACAAGCAGATATTTGACTTTAAAGTGTACCAGCGAGAATGAGGGCTAATTACCACTAACAACAGCAACCATCTCTTTCTCTCTCTCTGCAGAAAAACACTCATCACTAAACTGGCTTACTCTCACTTCCTGCCTGCCTTTTCCCCATGCTCTCCTTTTACACAGCTATGGCTGTAGGAGCAGGTGAACACAGTAAGCAGACCACAGTATCAAAAATGTGAGATGATCTTGTACAGAATTACAAGATTAAAGGCTAATTTATTGTCATTTCCTTATACAAAATGTGTTCCTCGGGTCCATGGTGTATGGTGAGGGCAGTAGGGAAAGATTTCTTCTGTCTTACAGCCTATGGGAAGAAATTAAGCCTAGTTGTTCTGGCTCTGAGGCTGAAGAGACATTCATGTGCTGATGGGGCAGATTTTCATGATGGAGATGGCTTTGCTTCTGCACAGGCTGATGGATAACAGTATGCGCTCTACCTCACACTAATTAAAGGCTGTTAGAATGTGAGCTCCTCTGAAAGTACTGACTTTGGTGGGCTTTTTTAATAATGCTGTGTCCATGTGGTAATGTGAGGGCACACCCAGGTATTTTAAGGTCAGCACTATTCTTTACAGATTTTTCAGTGATGAAGAGAGTAGGGGGTGTGGCCATTTTTCCTAAAGTCCTTATATTTAACCATTTCATACGTTGGGTAGGGAGATTAGTTCTACCACAACATTATGTTCTGCAAACATCACAATCTGATGCTTGGGTATCTGAACCACCCGGGCTGCAGTCCGCTTGGCCTTCCTGTACCTTTCAGCTGCCTCAGGAGTCCCACGGGCCAACCAGACTCGATAGGTCTCCTTCTTCAGCTTGACAGCATTCCTTAATTCCAGTGACCACCACCGGGTTTGGGGATTGCTGCCACGACAGGCACTGGAGACTTTGCGGCCACAGCTCCGGGTGGCCGCGTCGACAATGGAGGTGGAGAGCATGGTCCACCCTGGCTCAATGTTTCCGGTCTCCATCAGAATCTGGTTGAAGCTCTGCCGGAGGTGGGAGTTGAAGATCTCTCTGGACTCGACCAAATGTTCCCAACAGACCCTCACAGTACATTTGGGTCTGCCAAGTCTGTCCAGCTTTCTCCCCTGCCATCGGATCCAACTCACCAACTCAGTGTCCAAGACATACGGCCCGAGGTCAGATGAAACAACTACAAAGTCGATCATCGACCTCCGGCCTAGGGTGTCCTGGTGCCACGTGCACTGATGGACACCCTAATGCTTTAACATGATGTTCGTTATGGACAAACTGTTGCTAGCACAGAAGTCCAATAACAGAACACCGCTCAGGTTCAGATCCGGGGGGCCGTTCCTCCCAATCACACCCCTCCAGGTGTCACTGTCATTGCATACATGAGCATTGAAGTCCCCCAGTAGAAGTCCCCGGTCGGAGCACTTTTCAGCACCCCTCAATAAAATAAAAAAATCTTTCTTTTCCTTAGCTGTGTATACTGTACAGGGTTCCAACTGACAAGTTTATGGTGCACTTATGCTTTTTGTAACCTTGTGTTGTTAAAATTGCTTCCAATGTTTTCCTCACTTGTGAGTCGCTTTGGATAAAAGCGTCAGCTAAATGACTAAATGTAAATGGTGGGCCCACGAGAGGTACGTTAAATTTGTAGACCTTAATAAAGCACTATAAATAATGTATTAAAGCAAAATAATCTTACAAAAAAAAAAACAATAGCTCACTACAATATTTAGGTCAGCGATGTAGAGGCTGAGCAGCTCACTAGTCAAAAGCAAAAGTCACCAAAAGGAATATGTAAACAGTTTTGAGTGTGTAGTCAGCCACAAGTATGTTGAACTGAACAGCAGAAAATTACAGTCAAAACAGGTGTAATTCTCTGTTTTCTGGGCCATTTTAAAAGATGGTATAATATTTTAGTTTGACATTCTAAATGGCCCCTACATCACAGACTGAAAGCTTTCAAACAGAAACAATCAAGATCAAAAGTTATTTATAAAACCCACCTTTTGCTTTCTTTATGCTTATGGTATGGAGCCTCCTTAAATTGGGGGCTTTTGCCCTGAAACCCATCACATTGTTCCACCTCTTTTTAGAGACACACGCCTCAACAGACCTTATTACAGGCCTTTGTATGAAATATTGATAATTAAGGTCGGTTTTCAAGATAGACTTTATTAGTCCCCAAGGAAACTAGTTTTGTGTGGATCATATTACATGTATACAAAAATACAAACAACAAAGATTACAAACCACACTATGCAGCCCATTTCTTCAGGCGCAATGATCTTCATGAAAATTAAATAGAGCATTGTAGACATACCAACACAACATACATAGTCGCAACTACAGTTGCTGTTACAACATATGTAACATAAACATACGGACACCAGACAACAACAGGATAACAGGATATCTTTTGGTGGCTATTAACTATGTATTAGTACTATGTGCTATATTTAATGATAACATAACTCTATTTTAGTAATTATTGTTATTTATGTATATTGATGAATTGATATTTCAAACTATATTTTAGTGACAATTATTTATGTCCAGTGATGAATTATTATTATTTTTTTCTCAATGCATGAGGGTTGGGAAGTAACAAAAACATTGTTGTAACATTGTAACAATGTTAATGTTTTAAAACTGAAATACAGTCTGAAATGATAAGTTTGAATTAAAAATATTTCTGATAAAAACTGATAAAATTACATTAACAGCCCCAGTCATTGAGAGATAAAAATATATTGAAACCATTTTAGTTTTATCTGTATCAGTTCACAAGGATATCTAGGCACTGTTATTTACCGTAGTAAATAAATAAACAGTAAATAAACAGATTGCTGTGTTATCAATAATACACACACAACCATCTGAAAGCTTGTGTATCTAAATGCAAATGCAGTACATGTATTCTATCCACGTTCAAGGTATTTCTGAGACTGGGCTGACCTATGTGATTTACAATATCTACATAGGTACAGTAGGTTTATGGCAGTGCAGCAGTCACAGTGCAGTGGAAACACAAACCCCTGACTTAGGGCTTTAATGACAGATCTCTGTTTTGGTTTTGTCCTGACGGGAAACCCCAGGGACTACCAGCTGCAGTATTCATATAAAATGTATGTAAAAATGTAGCCTCACACATGAGTACACTGAAATACAGTATAAGTGGTTTGGTCATAACTGAAGAAAGTAATTTCAACTAGCCTTTCCACCTAGATCCTGCACGTGGTAACTGTCACACAGGAAAAGTCTTCTGCTGGTGCAACGTGAAGAGATAAAATAACCCAGAAACGACCATCTCTGTTTCCACGTCGAAACCACATCAACATATATATCAATATCATAATAATAATGCCTAAACAAAGTATTGTTCCAACATGTGTATAGTTCCTTTGAGTACAGTACATCATCAATTGCGACTTTGCAGGAATTGTTTACTATTTTAATATTCATTCATTCATTCATTTTCTACCGCTTTGTCCAATTAGGGGTCACGGGTGACTGGAGCCTATCCCAGCAGCTTTGGGCCTGAGGCGGTAAAGGTCAGGAGTGCTAACCACTCTGCCATGTGCACCCCAGACTATTTTAATAACATAATACTAATGACTGGCGTTAATACTTTTGTAACAAGAAAGTACAAGACTTGCTGTATAAAGCTTGTGTTATGGCTGACCTTGGGAGTGTTCCTCAGTATCAGTAACTGACCCGCAGCTGATGCCGCTGACTCCAGTGTCTCAAGCAGCAAAGCTGCTACTCATTAATTCATGATTTGTGATCCCTTCTCATCGCAGTTCTGTCAGCTCTGCACTTCTAGAGCCAGCTCTCTGCCTCAGCGTGAAACCTCTCTGTCTCTTTGCCAGCACCCTGTGGTTTTTCCATACGTTTCTGTCCTCAGTAATGGCCCAAATGGTGGTCAGCTCTCTTTCAGTGCTGTCTATAGGACACATTACTTTAGCCCTGTTTGTGTTTGGTTGATGCACTCACTCTGTTCTGTTCAAGCAAAATAGTCCACTGGCACAATGCCTTCCACACAGGAAGCATCAATAATATCAGAGCAAACAGAGCTGAGGGTACAGCAGAAATAAAACACCTATGAAACGTTTAAATTTCAAAGCAATACCTAATTTACTAGAAAAAAATAAGCTATTAGGTTAATTATGGACCAATTTTTATCACAATCATTAAAGTATATTTTCGCACAGATAGCATCAAAATGCTAGTTTCACTTTGTACAAACCAAGTCCAAAACTTAGTTTTGCCACCTAAAATACTTCTGAATCTTCTAATTTACTAAAAGGACCTTTACTTAGTGAAGCTCACAGAGAATATTGCAAGGATTTTGTGTGAAGAAGGCAAAAAATGACAACTTTCTAAACAGAGAATTTAGGCTATAGATTTAGGCTATAGTAGACAATTAGTGATAGTGTGAGGAGCTTGGCGACTCGGGAGGAGCTCAAAATAAAGCCGCTGCTTCCCCACACTGAGAGGAGCCAGCTGAGGTGGCTCAGGCATCTGTTTTGAATGCCTCCTGGACAGAGGCGTCAGACTGGGGGGGTAAAGGGTACCCAGGGCCCGTGGCAGGGGGGGCCCTTAGAAGTCAGTTTTCTATACATACATATACATGTGATTTGAACTATAAACACATTCATCTTTGATAATAATTTACTTTTTTAGAATCCTATGTTCAATGGCTTCTGGGGAAAAGCCGCATCCTGCGCAATGGAGGGACAGTCCATTAAACATATGGGGATTTTTTTGTGTGCGTGTCTGATATTTAATTAAGCCATGTTTCACTTGTAATGTTTACAGATAATGTTAAATTAAATACACACAAACACGGGCATAAAAGACAATAGCCTAACTTAAACAGTAGGAGTTAGTTATATTATAATTGCAAGTAGGCCCACCGGTAGCTATCACTTCCTATGGTATAGGCAAACACAGTTGATGGCGCTAGCTGACATTATTGAAAAAAATGACCACGAATTTAGTGTCTAAACCAAATACTGTGTCGCCTATTTGGGTACACTTTGGCTTTGAGGCAGATGACAAGGGACAGCCGGTGAATTTGGACAAGGCAGTATGCCGTATTTGTTGCAAAGTATCTGTCTCGAGGAAATACAACTAATTCAAGATCACATCTGAGAATTAACCATCCTGCGGCGTTTGCGGACTTGGGAGCACCAGCAGCACACCAACCATAGCTACAACCTCAGGCCAGCAGCAACAGTTGGGAGTCTCGAGGCCTTTGCGAGAGGTGCAAAGTACCAAGGAGGCAGTAATCAGTGGCGAGCACTTACTGATAGCGTGACTCGTTACTTGGTTGAAGAAAGCGTGCCATTCCGTACTGTTGAGAAGCCAGCGTTCAAAGCCATGCTACATACATTTGATAAGCAATATGTACTTCCTGATCGCAAGTACTTTTAGCAAACAGCGATCCCTGAAAAGTATCTGTCAGTGAAGGACAGCATAATACAGGACTTGAAAAACATTGATTATTTCTCAGTGACAACTGATATGTGGTCAAGCGTAAACATGATGCCATACATGAGTCTGACCATACATTATCTCAGCGCAAACTGGGAACTAAAATCAAAGTGCCTGGAGACTGTGTTCACGCCAGAAAGCCACACGGGTGACAACCTGGCGGAAGCCCTCAGGTCCTCCTTTCAAGAGTGGTCCCTGGACGAGAGGAAACTGGTCTGTATTACAACGGACAATGGAGCAAATATTGTGGCTGCGGTCCGAAAGCTTGGCTGGACATGGCTAAGTTGTTTTGGCCATAATCTACATTTAGCCGTCACCAATTAGATGAAATCAGAAAAGGACCGCACTGCCTGAGCCATGGGGTCTGCAGAAATTTGGTGACGGCTTTCTCCCAGAGCTGGAAAAAAAAGAAAAAGCTCCAGAGAGAGCAAACTTCGATTCTACTATCTTTAGAGGTTGTTTTTCAGGTAGGCAAACACATTCATTCAAACGCAACTTGTTGAAACTTTTAACAATTTATTCTACATAATAAAGGGGTGCAAACGGTGACAAAACCTGCTGTGTAATTCATATTAAACTCAAAAGATATAAAAAAAAAGTAATCTATAAATAAATAATAAATCTTATTATTGTTAATATGCTTATGATGTAATAATTATAATTTTTCAAAGCGAATACAAAATGATATTGAAAAAAAGCTATATAAATAAATGTTATTTCATATTATTGTTAATATGTTTATGATGTAATAATATAGGAGTATAGGGCATATAGGCTACAAAATAGAGATTGATGTGAACATTGCACTGGTCGCGAAAAGGAGACAGTGGCATGGTGTATAAAAAAATATATATTTTATTGCACAGGACAAAAAACAGACTAATTGGGGATTACAATTGTGTTTTAAATGTTTTCACAGGATTGTCCGACCAGGTGGGGCACTAAGCAGAAAATGGTTGCACGTGTTCCTGAGCAAGTCCCAGCCATTAGGCGGGTTTTGATGGATGACCGGCGCAGCCAACATTTGATACCGACGTGGCAGGACATCGAAGTCCTCGAATCCATTAATGCAGCGCTGGAGAAGGTTGCGGATTTTACAGATGCGCTGTCTTCTGAGAAGACCGTTACAACGTCCTCTGTTAAACCAGTCCTACAGTTATTAACTGAGGATCTTTTGCTCCCAACCGATGAAGATACGGAGTTGACGCGCAACCTGAAAAAAAATGGTTGGAGTCTTGAAAGACAAATATAGTGCACCTGCAACACAGCAACTATTGGCAAAGGCCTCATTCATTGACCCAAGACACAAGGACATCAACCCACAAGATGACGTTAAAGATGCGCTCCTGGAGGAGATGCTGATAATCCCCGAAGAGCAGAGTGATATCGGGGATGGAGAAGCTGCAATGAGTGCCGCTGCGGCTGGAGAGGTGAGCTCCAAATACATCATTGAGCATTGACATTGTTTTAACATAAATAGCTACTCCAGGTAGGCATACATTTATGTTCGTAATTGAATAATATACCTACTTTACAGAATCACATTCTACATAGAGAGCATTATATATATATATATATATATATATATATATATATATATATATATATATATATATATATATATATATTTATTTATTTTTTTACCACGTTATGCAAATTAGCTTGCGCACACTCTTACAATAAGTACAGGATTGTTCTCAGTTTAATGCACATCTCAATGATTGATAATTACTTATTTTAAAACATAATTCAAAGACTGAATATCTAGTTTGCGGTTAGTGTACCCTGTGATTCTATAGTCTGCATTTATTCTCAACAGACAAATACTCGGCCTACACTTTAGAAAAGGTTTTGTGACCTTAAAGGATATTGTACACTCCCAGTGACTGTTGCTGGAGGGGATCGTGCTTTCAGTAAACCTAAACTTGTAAAGAACTATTTAAGATCAACAATGTCCCAGAATAGACTGAACAGCCTTGTGTGACGCCCCCTGTGATTCCCTGACTGGGCACACCTGTGGGGCTTGGGTTGTTGGGTCAGGTGACTATTTATAGCCTGTTGTCTTTGGCCTCAGGTTGTGGTCTGCCTACTTGCAGGTCGGAGACCGGCTGCCACCTGGTTTGTTTGCTTTGACTTGGACTTGGACTTGGACTTGGTCATGGTCATGGTCTTGGTCTTGGTCTTGGTCTTGGTCTTGGTCTTGGTCTTGGTCTTGGTTTTGGTTTTGAAGGTTGACTTTGGTTTAGTTGGTTTGGTTAGGTTTGTTTCCTAGCTTTCCTATTTTGTTTAGTTAAGGTTTATGTCATGGGTGCTGACCACAATACACACACACACACACACACACATACACACCTACACATTACTTTGTTTCACTCATCTTCAACACTAGCATTACACCACTGATTATACAGATTAACACATTTCATGCAATGTTATAAGTTATGTTGCTTATATTCCATCCGTTCGTTGAACTTATTTTGTTGTATTAATTGAGGTGTTGCTTGCTACGTGTTTGTCAGTTGCGCTAATACAGAACTGGTTTCAGCTGTGCTGAGCTGCTGCTCAGTGGGGAGCGCGCCTGTTTGAGGTCGAACTGAAGGATTCTGTGAGAGGACACTGGGACTAAAGAAGCAGTTGTTGCCCGCTAGAGGTAAGTGTGACTGTATGGCACGCATTCCAGAAGTTTTCTTTGAATAGGCTGTAGGACACTTCCCCCTTTGGGTTGTGTTCATTTGTTTTGTTTAGTGTGTGGGAAGCAGTTAGCGTTGGCTGTCTTTAGACAGTCATCTCGAGCAGTCCGTGAGTCTGTGGGGTTGCCTGCATGCAGGTCGTGTCACTGGCTCACTGGGTTCGTGCTTAATAAACCCACTGCAGAACCACCAGAAGACTAGGGTTTGGATAGGTTATAGTTAGTTTTGGTTAGGCAGTCAGGGAGGAACTTTCTGGGGGCTAAGCCAGCCTTTTATTCGTGTTAATCACTGTGCACTAATCTAGCCGGAAACTGGTGTAAATCATGGTTTCGTTGTCGGATTTTTTTGACGCGCCCTCTGCAGCGTTTTTACAGGGTATCTGCAGGTTTCTGAGATTTAGATTTAAGACTTTTTAAGACCTTTATAATACCATCTAAAATTAAATTTGAGACCAATTTCATAGCAACAAATTTGCGAACAGCAAACAAAACCACTCAATTTTTTTCCATCTGGTAATGTCCAGTCCACGCTGCTTTTGCTTAAACCAAGATGTCCTGGATGACTGAGAACCTTCACAAACATAATCTAACATTTTTTTTATTGCATTTCTTATTATAAACTGTATAAAAAGAACACTAGATTAATAAACTGTAATGTATTTTAAAGAGGATAGTAAATATGCATATTTTTAAATGAACTGAATGTGATTATTACAATGTGATTACTTTGATTAATTAATTGTTTTTCAGAGAGTGTTATGAATTTGTAATTTTTTTATAAAATAAAAAAGAAAGCATTTAAAACTCTTTTAAACTAAGGAGATAATTCGTTATTAATCACATAATTAATTAATAAATTAATCACATTTTATTTTATTTTATTGGTTTGTCCCAAAAGTAAACAAAAATGCATCTAATTTGTATACCATGGCTTTATATATTGGCGATTGTTATTTACGGTACATACAGACTAATAAACATATAGTTTTCTTTTTTTTTGTCTTTTTCTGAAATGAAATTATTAACAACAGTAACTTGTAATGCAAAATTAGTAAACTACAGGACAACTACAACTTCTAAAATACCATAACTATAGTAAAATGTATGAAATATACACATGTGCTGTAGGTGTTTGGTTGCAGTAACTTTATCTGTTTTTATCCAAATGGCAAAGTTAGTCGTTTTTTAGAGTGTGGGACCTCTCATAAAGCACAGCACACATCACTTTTATTAATATCGCTGCTTTGATTAGTGCATTTGCGCTGACTGTGTTTACCCTGCCTCTCCCTCCTCGACTGGGTAAAGTGTCAGGATGAACAACACGTATTTGTCCCAAACAGCTGTCAATAGAAGCCGCATTATTCCCGACCGAAAGTGCGCTTTATGTACACTGAGAAAAGCACGAGCAGCGCAGCCGCTCACACGCCCACCGAGACGCGAGTTTGAGGTCTTCTTTTCTGAAAGATTTTAATGGCAACACATGGTAATAGTGGACTAGAAACAAAGAACAGGGTGTCTGAGGGAGTGGAAACATAATTTAGCACATAAACCAGAAATTGTTTCTTCCAGTTAAGTTGCATGTCGCAATTTTTCGACTTAGAAGGGTTAAGGATCATTTTATTTAGCCTCTGTTTAAAGTATACCATACCTTTGATAATCATGGTCTGGGTTATTGTGATAGAATAGAACTTTCTCCATTCCCAGAAGCACAAGCCGGCATTACGCGAGATGAATTTAAAGAATGTGACGCATCGACGCATTTTACGCACGCCGCTGCAGCGGTTGCAGCACTAGTATAATTTGTTAGTTGGTCGGTTCCGCCTTTTTTGTTCTGCGTGACAAAGACGTAACGTTTCATTATTTTTTTTTAAATAAAATGTTCTTTACGTTGTCGGTTCATTTTTAAGACCTTTGAAACATGGATTTAAGACTTTATAATGCTAATTAAGGCCTTATTTTTACATTATGGAATTCAATACCTTTTAAGACTTTTTAAGGATCCGCGGATACCCTGTTTTAGATGATTGTAAAAAAAACGACTTGATGAAAATAGCAGATTCTTATGGCATTGTTTTGTGTGGTAAGCTGCGAAAAGATGAAATTAAAAAAGAGCTTTTGTTGTCTTTGATTAATAAAGGGGTGTTGCCGGAACAGAAGGTAGTGGGAGCAGAGTCAGAGCCAGAGTCAGAGCCAGCGTCAGACACAGTGCAGTATAGAACACAGACTGCTGGGTTGGCCTTTGAACAGCAAAAAGAGTTGTTGAGTTTGCAGTTGGAGCACGAGAAGGTGAAGTTAGAAATTGAACAAGTCAAATTGAGGGTAATACATGAGAGTCTGTCTCAGAGTGTGGCAGGTGAATTGGGATCCGTCAGTGCGCGTGGCAAGGTGGATATTACTGCCAGCCTTTGTTTAGTCCCTAAGTTCAATGAGCGTGATCCTGATACTTTTTCACTTTATTTGAACGTGTAGCTGAGGCTAGGATCTGGTCAGATGCTGATAGAGTTCTCCTGTTGCAGTGTGTACTCACTGGGAGGGCACAAGAAGCATATTCAGATGTGTGTGCAGAAAGTGATTTGAGCTATAAAATGGTCAAATTAACAGTGCTGAGATCATAACAATTAACTGCAGAAGCGTATCACCAGAAGTTTAGATGATGGATTAAAAGCTAAAATCAGACGCATGTTGAATTTGTTCGTGATTTAACATCTCATTTCCATCGCTGGTGCACTGCAGTTAAGGTTACGGATTTTGAAGGTCTTTGTGAATTAATTGTGTTGGACAATTTAAAGACACACTACATCCACATATAGCCACATACTTGAATGAACGTGAGCCAACTAGAGTTGTTAAAGCTGCTGAATTGGCGGATGACTTTGTTTTGACGCATAAAAGTAAGTCCACAGAGATGTGTTTAGGGCTGGCTAGTAAAAATGATGACTCTTACTCTTGTAGTAAATTGTCTAAATCAGGATTTTCAAACAAACCTTTTGGACGTGCTAATGTTACAGCTGTTTGTAATTATTGCCATGTGGAGGGCCATTGGAAGGATCAGTGTCCCCTATTAAAAGGTAAAGGGTGTCTGTTGTCCCCAGCGCCTGTCATGCTCTGTGGTTCTGGTGAACCTGTGAGTGTTGGTGCTAATGATAGTTCTGGGTTTGAGCCGTTTATAACAAAGGTCTCTGTGTCTTTAATTGGCAGTAGGGGGAGTGTTGCGTGAAACTGGTGCCAAGCATTCATTTATCATTCAGTCAGTTCCTTTTCGGCTGAGTCAGCAACTGGGGACTTCATTGTGATGAAGGCTATGGAATTGGGTTATGTTCCTGTGCCACGCCATAACCTGAATTTAGAGTGTGACCTCGTTAAAGGAATCTTTGCTGTTGGAGTGCGTCCAGCTCTTCCGTTAGAGGGAGTTTCGATGATCTTGGGGAATGATATTTGTGGTAGTGTTGTTTGGGCTAATGGTCCTCCACCACCTCCTGTTGTGGTGTCCGAGCCTGTTGAGGTTGATCTGTCAGTTAAACCCTTCTGGGGTTTTCCCAGCCTGTGCAGTGACTAGAGCACTGACTAGGGACTGGTCTAATTTGGATCAATTAGGCACTGACTTTAAAGACTTGGTGTCAGAGTCTATTGTACTGCCTGGTCTCCTTTTGTCATTCATGGTGTGAATGGATTCAAAGTCAAAAGTCTGACTCCTCTCTCTCTTCTGTGGGATTTATTTTTGCCATCGGACCAAATAAGGGATGTAGCCCATGGCTAAATGGTGCATAAGGGTTTGTTAGTCCGGAAGTGGGTGCCCTGTAATGATGACCTTGTGGGGAAACCAGTGTTTCAGGTTGTAGTACCTTGTGACCTTCGCAGAAAGGTGTTGGAAACTGCACATGATGGTGGTGGCCATTTGGGTGTAAAGATTCCTATGAGCGTGTACTGCACTATTTCTTTTGGCCAAAATTGAAAAAAGATGTGGCAAATTATGTTAAGTCCTGTCATACCTGCCAGCTGACAGGTAAGCCAAATCAGGTTATTAAACCTGCCCCTCTTGCTCCCATTCCTGTGGCTAGCCGACAATTTGAGTACTTGATTATTGATTGTGTTGGACCAGTTCCCCCATCTAAGTCTGGTTGTGCTTATTTGCTAACAGTAATGTGTCAGACTACCAGATATCCTGCTGCCTTTCCATTAAGATCAATTTCTGTGAAGTCAGTGGTCAAAGCATTAACCATTAACCATACCCTGTAGAAAGTCAGTTGGCCAAAAACTGGACTTTAAAGAGCTGATCAGCAAATTTGCGAATGCTAAGACTTGTCAATGGGCATTTAGTAAAAACTGACATTATTTAGTTTGTGTTTATTAAGACCAAAGGTTTTCTCCTTTTGTATGGTCATTGTTCACAACTGCTTAACAGTATATTTGATTTAGTCCAGGTTTGGACCTGCTAGACCTTTTGACATCTCAGTAAGTAGTAGTACTTTTGACAATAAAACAAAAAATTTAGAGTGTGTTTTTATTTAAGTGGAATGTTCCACTTAGTGGAATGTTCCGAGCATGTCCCACTGAGAGGAGACCCCGGGGAGGACTGAGGACACGATGGAGGGACTATGTCTCTCGGCTGGCCTGGGAATGTGAGGGAAGTTTGGGCGTCTCTGCTTAGACTGCTGCATCCGCAACCCGGCCCTGGATAAGTGGTAGAAGATGAATGGATAGATGGACTTTTTTTAAATTACTTATTACTTTTTTTACGTTACGTTACGGATGTCTTAAAAACCCATGTATAGAATAGTGTTGGGCAGATTACATTAATCACACTACTAATTACTGCTTCTAAAAGTAATTTAGTTACTTTGTGATTACTTTACTTAAAAAGTAATTATATTACTGATTACGTATTACCTAGACATAAAAGAAAGGATAGCACAACCCCTATAGCTTTGGAATTAACTTTATTGCAAAGTCAACTGCAAAGTGAACTTGCAACAAACAAATTTAGGCAATGGCCCTTTTTAACGACTTATAAATATTGTCACTTGCTTTTCCGAACATTATAAAGAAACATTTTAATTTTACCCCTCAGGTGTTTCAAAATGTTTGATGTGGAGTTTTTTACAATTCAAAACGGTTTGCTTCTACCTCATAGCTGACAACGGACAACAAGATTCTTTAGATTATTTTCTTTACTGAAATAAACTCAAAATAATAACTATATTTCCAGCGAGAGAATGTGTACTTTCAGACTTCTTTCATGCTTTGTGTGTTTTGGCACTTGTGTACATCTGACAGATGATATGCGTGTTTGTTTGCGTTTGTTCAAAGCTGCATCATTTATTTATTTATTTATTTACTCAGCGTCTCATTGCGTTTTACAAAATTTAAAGAAAAAACGCATAAAATATTTATTTAGCCTGCAATATGTAATGCCAGAGTAAGGTTTAGGAACTAAGGTTAATAACTGCAATATAATTACTAGTTTGAAATGCATTACATTACTTTGTTACTAAAAAGTAATATAATTACAGTAACACATTACTTGTCCAACACTGAAAGAATATGGTACACCTGGTATTATAGTGACCTGCTAGCACTTATATTTTTATTTAGTGTTATTATTGTAGCGTGTATGGCTGCGCAGTATGTTTCCTCTCTGCACACTTAAGCCCAAAATGCTAATCTTACCCAGATGGTCAGTGGTTAGTGGAGGCAGGTGGAGGACATATGGACAACAAACCTAACCCAAATACTGCTTCTGTCCCCAACAAGGAGGCACAGAAAACCTGACGTCTTTTACTGCAGTTTTTTTCGAGTTTGCCAACAACATACATGTGCTGTGCTCGAATACAGTGCTCTGTCCACATAGGCAGCTTTTCTTGGAAAAAATTGAGATGAAATAGCAGCCATGACTTTAATCACAGCTTTAGCATGTCTAGTAAGAGACACAATCAATGACAAATGAGTGGATTTGTAGCCATCTCCTGCCATCTGGGAACTGACCATTTACAGACACAGCTGGGAAAGACTCAGAGATGGCTTTACACACTGCCACAACAGTACATAAGTTTGAAATTCAGACAACCATTGGCCACAATGCTGAAGCCCCAGACTCAAAATACTGTGGTCCAACAAAATACATTGTTAAAAGGTCATTAATTTTTTTCTGTAAAATAAGACTCAATGGTCTCCATGGTGAGCGTCAGTGATGAGTGCACTGTACTGCTGTCTGAACGTTTTGTACACTCTCCGAGCTGATGACTCAATGCTGTGTTCAACACATACCAGTCTGCTGCCGCTCTCTATTCAAAAACATGGTTAAACAAACAAGCTGTTCCTAATGTGCCCCTGCTCTACGGCAGGAGGAGTCGCTAGAAAAGGCAAACTGAGTCACTGATCACCACAAAAAGCCACAAAAGAGAAAGACAGAGTTTGAATTATAAAAAGGTCTACAGCTTAAACACATTAATTTACAGAGTTGTGATTGTATGAGTGTGCCCAAGATAGTGTCCAATGAGTAATTTTGTACAAAATAAGAGGAAGGGTCCCTATTTGATGGTTTACGGTAACCATTCAGATGGCTGGAGGGTGGCCTCAATATTTGGCAAATGAACTGGACTGCAGACTTTAATAAAATATGTGTAATTAATATTAAATGGAAGTTGAGGTCCGTGTGGTCACTAGATCAAAATTATGCATTAGAGCAACAATGGCTCCTAAAAAGAATAATGTCATAATGGAGGATGGATACCATCAAAAGAAGCACTAAACTTTTGAACCGAAGAAATAACAAAAATCTCAACCCAACAAAAATCTATAATAGACTTGATGTATGAGGTGAAAGACTAAAGAAACTAAACGAAGAAATACAAGAGAATAACTGTTTTCTAGAATTGCTTGACAGATATGGTACAATATACACAACTAAATTACCTAATAATCACAGGGCTGAAAGGTAACCCTACACCAGAGCCGTGGTGACATAAGGAACTAAATGAAATGGACCTGGAGAAGGTGGAGCAGCAGGTGGTTTGTTTGGACTCACTATCTCTTTCTGTTTTTGTCTGTCTTTCTTTCTTTTTCTCTTTGTCTTTTTAGATACAGGAAGCAACAACAGTTCGAGAGGTAAACAGTGGACAGCCGATAGTCTCAGCATTATAGATGCCTTAAGACAATGTCCAGACTTCCTTGTCCAGTCAGCTGCAGACTTATCATCAATGGAAGTCTGGCAACTTCCCTGGACCAGTAAGCGCCTCACCTGTTGTATCTGTATGAAACATGGACAATTCACACATGTCACATGTTTATAGGTTTGCTGAGGTTGGTTTACTGCAGGAGCTCAGGAAGAATCTACACTATGTTTGTCAGTGAGGAGATTCCACTGCAGGCGAAGGACCTATGTTTTGTGCAATTATTAGGGTGCATTACGTTGTTCTTGTTGGAAAATGCTGTTAATGCCATAGTTGGTTACACTGGCCCTCATTTATCAAAGGTGTGTACGATGACTGAGTGTTTGCTGTAGGCTAGAGGTTTACTGTAACAAACCTGTAATAGACCAGACTCGGGCAGGGGGCCCCGCTGCCTCCACAGAGGCTGTAGCGACCAGCAACTCTGGGTCTGGGGCTCAGTCTGGAAGTCGGTCTTGCGACAATTGAGGGCTCCGGTCCGGCTTTCTTTCTCCAGTGCTTGTTTTATTAAAAAGTATTTGTTTGTCATTTCTTGCTCAAGGAAGGGTCTATTTTTGTCATGTTTTGTGCCTCGATGCCGTAAACTCTGTGGGCGAGTACAGCTGAAGTTTGAATATTTATGGGCATTTCATTCAGAACAGTTTCAGTCCTCTGGATATATCAACAGCCATTGTGTATACACCAGTTTAGGCCTGGTACGCACAGTTTTATAAATCCCACATTCACTCTGTTGTATGGCTACTTTAACACACAGATCTGCATCCGTTTCTACAACTTTGATAAATGAGGACCATTGTGAAGTCTGATATAAACTTGTTCATATTGTTGTAATAGTTTTCCAAAAAATAACTTAGAAGAGGCTTTTGTGGTTGATAATTACTACAAATAGACCTCAATGTCAGTATGCAACATTCAAATTGCTCCAAAGTAACATATACTGTACAAAAGACTAGGGCTGGTTGGTATGGCCTAAAAATAAAATCAACATAATGTGTTTAAGGGCCCTGAATTACTGTTTCTCACCACTTTGTGTTACAGAAGGAGAATTTAGTCCAGTCACCCTAGAGAAGGTATTGGAGTTTACATCTGGAGCCTCAATAGTGCCTCAATTGGGATTTCCACACAATCCACAAATTCAGTTCCTTCATGAAAGCAACAGAATCTTCCCAGAAGCAAATACTTATAATCTTGTACTACGCCTGCCGCTGCACTCTTCCTATGAAGCCTTCAAACATTACATGATGGAGGGAATTTTGCAAGCTCCAACCTTTGGACTTGCATGATGTTAAACTGTGTGTAAAACTTATTAATAGAAATTCAGTTTTCACTCAAGCTCTATTTGTGCTTAGTTATTTGATAGAATGCTGTGTGTAATGCTGTGTGAGTATTTTTTTAGATGCAGTTATGTTAATTTTGCATGAGTAACAGTTCACTTCAGTTATTCAATACTGGGTTTCACTTAACTCGAGTGTGTGTGTTTTTTTATTTTTATTTTTTGCTTTATTTATTTTTGTTAATTTTATCAATAACTCCAGACCAGAAGAGGTCAACCAAAAGGGTCTGGACAGAGACCAGAGGGACAGAAGTACAAGCAAATGTCCATTCAAGCCAATCCATATTTTTACATACATTGAGGCAGTATAGCACAGTGGTAGAGCGGCGTTCTTCGACCGGCGGGTGGGCGGTTCGATCCTGCTTGAAACATCCCAAAACATCATAACATCCCGCTCTTCCTCACATACTGTCGTTGTGTCCTTGGGCAAGACACTTACATTACCTCCAATAAAGTTCTGTAACACTGATAATAGTTTAATGTCTGTAAAGTGCTTTGAGTGCCTACTACAGTAGGTGGAAAAGACCTATATAAAAATAAAGATTATTTATTCATCTTTTTTAATGTATATTTTCAATCCCATTCACAGTGGTTAGATCATTCTCCACGTTTCCAAGTATTCATATTGAAAATCTTTATCATGCATTTTTAAATCTTGTCTAGTGATTTATGTTCCATTTAAACCATAAGATGTTTCACATTTTTCTTACATTAAGACTTTTATTCAAAATTGAAATCTCATTTGTACTAATTAGATGCTTTTCCACTTTTTCTACTAATCATAACACAATGGGAAAGGAACAATAAAAATATTGTCAGCCAACAATACTACAAAAAAATTAAGACAACTTTTTCCAACTTCCCTCCATCCATCCATCTTCTACCACTTATCTGGGACCGGGTCACTGATGCAGCAGCCTAAGCATAGACGCCAGACTTACCTCTCCCCAGACACTTCCTCCAGCTCTTCCGGGGGGATACCAAGGCCAGCCGAGAGACAGACCAGCCGAGAGACATAGTCCCTCCAGTGTGTCTTAGGTCTTCCCCGGGGTCTCCTCCCAGGTAGGACATGCCCAGAACGCCCTAGGGAGGCGTTCAGGAGGCCTCCGAAACGAATGCCCGAGCCACCTCAGCTGGCTCCTCTCGATGTGGAGGAGCAGCGGCTCTACTTTGAGCTCCTCCCGATTGATCTCACCCTATCTCTAAGGAGCGCCCGCCACTCTGCGGAGAAAGCTCATTTTGCCCGCCTGTACCATTCAAACATGGACATTAACCAATTGCTGAAGGGCCATTTTAACAGTTGCAGATGGATTTTACCCACATGCCTAAAATACGGGACTATTCCTATCTATTGGTAAAAACAAATTGTTGAAAATTCATATGCGCTGACATTAATCTTGTTTACTATAAGAGCAATGCCATGCAAAGTTACTTGATTATCCATGCATGAAATACTAATGAGTCATCCTTTTCAATTAGCTCCCTTGATGGAAACCAGTAGTGTATCTCACACAATTACATTTATTCATTGTTCTACAGTAATTAATTCTACAGCCATTGTTCTACAGTAATTACCAGTGTTACAGCCACTGGAAGCAAGGTGGGTTAAGTGTCTTGCCCAAGGACACAACAACAGTATGAACTGTGGGGAGAGCGGGAATCGAACCACCTACCTTCAGGTTGAAAGACGACTTCTCAACCCACTGAGCTACTGCGCCCCAATTACAAAGGTTCAGGAGGCATCCGAAACAAATGCCCGAGCCACCTCAGCTGGCTCCTCTCGATGTGGAGGAGCAGCGGCTCTACTTTCAGCTCCTCCCGATTGATCTCACCCTATCTCTAAGGGAGCGCCCGCCACTCGGAGAAAGCTCATTTTGCCGCGCCTGTATCCGGGATCTTGTTCTTTCGGTCCCCACGACCCAAAGCACATGACCATAGGTGAGAGTAGATAATCGACCGATAAATCAAGAGCTTTGCTTTGCAGCTCAGCTCCTTCTTTACCCCAACAGACCGGTACATCGAAGAAGCTGCACCGATCTGTCTGTCAATCTAACGTTCTTTCCTTCCCTAACTCGTGAACAAGACCCCAAGATACTTAAACTCCTCCACTTGAGGCAGGAGCTCTCCACCAACCTGAAGGGGGCAAACCACCTTTTACCAACTATGAACCATGGTCTCAGACTTGGAGGTGCTGATCCTCATTCATTCGCTTCACACTCGGCTGCAAACTCGGCTGACCTTTAGTGTAGACATCATCCCTAAAAAGCAGAGACGAGATCCTGTGGTCCCCAAACCAGACTCCCTAACTCAGTTACTTTTTGGGAGAAGTAATTTATAACTGTAACTTTTTTGAAGTAAGATGACCAACACTGCATATCACATACCAGTTTCCTCTGCACGGGCTGCCATTGATACATTTTTTGATTCTCTCTGCTTGACTACACTAACACTAGCTGGTGAGTCCGGTTTGGAGACTACAAGATCTCATCTCTGCTTTTTGCAGATGATGTTGTTCGTAAAGCAGGATGGGATCGGTGCAGTTTCTGCAGTGATGCAGTCGATGTACCGGTCTGTTGTGGCGAAGAAGGAGCTGAGCTGCAAGGCAAAGCTCTCGATTTACCGGTCAATCTACGTTCCTACTCTCACCTATGGTCATTAGCTTTGGGTCATGACCGAGAGGACAAGATCCCGGTAACAAGCGGCCGAAATGAGCTTTCTCCGCAGGGTAGCTGAGTGCTCCCTAAGCGATAGGGTGAGGAGCTCTGCCACTAGGCAGGAGGTTAGAGTAGAACCACTGCTCCTCCACATCGTGAGGAGCCAGCTGAGGTGATTTGGGCATCTGTTCAGGAAGCCTCCTGGACGCCTTCCCAGGGAGGTGTTCGGTATCCCCCCGGAAGAACTGTAGGAAGTGTCTAGAGAGAGGAAAGTCTGGGCGTTTCTGCTTAGACTACTGCCCCCGCAACCCGGCCCAGGATAAGTGGAAGAAAATGGATGGATGGATTAATAATGACAAGAATAATATCTGTTTTTTTTCTTCTGTTTGTGAATCATTGTGGTTGTTTTTTTTTTGTTTTTTTTATTGTCTTGTTTTGTTGTATAATGTGTTTTTTTTTAAGGGGTAGGCATAAATAAGTCTCAACTTCATCCTAAACCCTTTTGGTAAATATGAACTTGAAGAATTTTGAAGAAAATATTGTATTCTTTCATTCTTTTGTTGACCAAAATAAACTAAACTAATATATTCTGGTCACATGAAACAATTTAGAAGTGTTCCTGCATGTTATTAACCCAAAAAGTCCCTAATTATCATTAATGGTAGACTGTAGAGGGGAGTACCATGAATCTCAAAAGGATGAGGACAAATGGAAGCCACTACTGTGTGTGAGAGAGCATAGTACAGGACACAGATGCAGCCTGTGCAGGTCCCGATGGCTCAGGCTTAGTTTACGTCAGCCCAGAGCACAGTGACATATGTGCCATTATTTATAGGCTGCAGATCCGCTGGGAGGCTGCTTAGGCAGGGCATTATTTGAGAGACCAACCTGTCGGCCATTGATCTACACACTTAGCGAGCAATAGAGCAAAAGAGCAGAGACAATGATGATCTGTCCTCTTGAAAGAAGAGCATGAAGAGAAAGACAGGAAACATGAAGAAAACATGGGAACATGAAGCGCACATTCTGTGGAAACATAAAAAACACACAACAATAGTACAACATGTCTCAGCTCAGACAAAACTATCTCTCAATGAATTTCAATTACCAGTGACTGTAACACTGGTAATTACTGTAGAACAATGTATGTCGCTTTGGATAAAAGCATCAGCTAAATGAATAAATGTAAAAAATGTAAATGTAATTAAACTATTCTTGCACATATGTAATGCTGGTCCAGTCAAGTCCACCAGACCTCCATGAGTACCCCAGTCCACCAGTGCCTCAGTCTGCTCTGAGCATGACCCCAAAATATGTGCTGGAGATGCTAAATCCATTAACGCCTGTCTATAATCTGTGTGAGCTCTAACAGAGGAGTTAAACCTACCGCTACTGCACTGTCACCCCCTATATACTTTTTACTACAAAGCTGCTGCCGGCCAGAAACCCTGGAACTATCTTCTGGAAATGTGTGTAAATCTCTAAAAATGCTGTTTTGTAAAATATTTTATCACTGCATATTCACTGTTTTATCAGTTGAAAACCAATGTTTTTTATAAATAATTGTGTACTAACACACTGTGTAACAAACTGTAATAACATGTAACTACATAGTACATACATACTCTAATCCTAACTCTACCTAAAATATGTACACTTAATTCCATTATGTAATTACTAAGTAGTTACATGTTATTACAGATTTAACAAGGAGGTTGATTTGTTTATTTTTATTTGTATAATTATGTTGCTGTTTGTTTGTGACCGCATGCTGTTACTAAGCTGCTACTTAATGCATCATTAATGGATTTATGCACTTTATTTGTGTTGTCTATTTATAATATTTGACTTGCGTATGCACAACAATTTGCCTTTTTTATTTGACAATAAACAGTAGGTTGACAGAAAATAATGTGGGAGACGGGAATGACATTGGGCAAATGACCGAGCGAGATTCAAACATGGGTCTCCCAAGTATTTGGCATGCGCTCTACCAAATAAATGAAATGACACAATTTGAATATATATTATATATTACTTGTGTCTTTAACATTGTTTGTATGCAACTATAAGCAGTGACTCTGAGCTACAACAGAGGAAATGGTGGTGCAGAACAGACAGAAGGCACATCAGACACTGACTATTGTGGAAATAAATTACATACAGCAAAAGAAAACTGTCCTGCAAATTAAAACAGTGCAAAGTGTGCAATAAATGGAACCATTTGGCAAAAGTATGTTGCTCTAAGTGCCCTGCGACTAACTGGCCACTGTCCAGGGTGTACCCCGCCTCAGGCCCAAAGCTGCTGGGATAGGCTCCAGTCACCCGCGACCCCTAACGGGACAAAGCGGTAGAAAATGAATGAATGAATGAATGAATGTTGCTCTAAGCAAAAGAAAGCAGTACATGGAGTAAGTGAAATACACAGCATCCATAAACAATGACTTGTTTATGGATGCACAAGAAAACTGTGACTGTGATGACAAAGAACAAATTTAAACAGACATTCTTGTTGGTCCTCATAAGAGTCTAGTCAGATTCAAGCTAGACACTGGTGCATTAGCTAATGTAATTCCTACAAGTGTATTCATAAAGTTAGGAATACAGCATACTTTGCAAGCTTCATCTCGCCCACTTCATGTGTAGTGGAAATAATTGTAGCAAAATTATATACTAAGCTTTTATACAGCAAACATAGTCCGTTTAGTAGTACGTACTACCACTAAACATAGTAGTATGTTTTTTTTAAACATACTATATTTAATGCTACTTAAAAACATAGTTGTATGATTAGAGTCTGTATTTTTGTTTTCTACAAATGTACCATTGAAACATTTTAGTAAATATGTTTGTGATATTAATCAGTAAATGTTAACAAAAATTAGTTTACATTTAAAGAATTAAAGAATTAAAAAATTAAATATTAAAATAAATATAAAAATGAACAAAAACAATTTAGGCCTTAATTAGTATTATGGAGACGTGGTTATGACTCGAGCTGAGTGCACTTGTTTTTGTGAGCTCCTGGCATTATTTGATTTATATCCTGTATATCATCCGGCATTTTTGTTTCTATAAGTTTAAGTTGATTCACAAATGTTTTGAGGCAAACTAACGATCAAAATGCCTTCGACAAAACCCAAAACAAAGCAAAATTCGGACTCTTCGCCACTCATGGGACAAGATGACGAATGGGATGCTAGCAGTGTGGCTAGCTCAACAGGTAACGCATGCAGCGCTCCCCAATCAGAAGAAATCTCTATCAACACCGGTCAGAATCTGAATGTGATTCAAAAGTTAGATATGATGAGAAGTGAGTATGCAACAAAGATCAATGGCGTTCTTAACGCGATTCATGATCTTAAAAAGGTTGTGAGGGACTTCTCAGGACGCATGGATATAATAATAATAATAATGGATTGGATTTATATTGCGCTTTTCTCCCGAGGGACCAAGGGACTCAAAGCGCGTACAGGTTGTCCATTATTCATTCATACACAGTCGAACTGGTGATGGTAAGCTACAACTGTAGCCACAGATGCCCTTTGGCACACTGACATATGGCGGCGTATTAGCAATGTAGAAGATACAGTTAATACGGAAAAGGGCAATATGGAAGAGGTAATCAAGCGCCTAGCCTTCCTTTCACACAAGCTAGACGATCTGGAAAACCGATCTCGGAGATCGAACCTCAGACTGGTTGATCTGCCTGAAAAGGTGGAAAATCCTGATGTGATCGCCTTCTTGGAAAAATGGTAACCTGAAGTGCTGGGCCCGGCAACTTTCCCCACGGCACCCATCATTGAGAGAGCACACAGACTACCTGGTAATTCACAATCCAATCGATCATCTCTCCCAAGAGTGCTGATCATAAAGTTTTTAAACTTTCAAGATAAAGTCCGAGTAATGCAAACAACCAGGCTCAAAGGCAAGATCATGAGGTCAGAGTTTTTCACGATCTGTCCGCAGAACTACACCGTCAGAGGAGGCGTTTTGACAGGGTTAAACAGCAGCTGAGATCCCTGAACGTCAACTATGGAATAGTTTACCCTGCCAAGCTGCGCCTGACAATGGATGGAAAGACCCGCGAGTTCAAGAACCCGGCTGATGCGGAAAAGTTTTTACAGGGAATACAAAGTGCAGCGGTGAAGCGGTGAGAACCTAAATGAGCGGTTGCCAGATCTTAATCTTCGAGACCTAGCGAAAAGTGACTTGAACATGTACTTTATCCTCAACTGGGCAGGTTTGCACTCGAACTTTATTATGTATGACTACTAGCCTACTTCTAGCCTGCGGTAATGTGTTACTGATAGCTAGGCTTTTCCATGGTTTTTTCCATTTTGTTTTTCTGGCATTTTACTAGTAACCTACAATTTTCAAATCCAATGCACCACATATAGTGGAAGAGGTTGACTTACTTGAAAAGTTCGCCATCCTAATTGTTATTATTATTATTTAAAGTACAATTGTATTGATTTTTTTATTATTATTGTACATTTTATTTATTATTTTTCATTCAATTCTTACAACTTTTATTTTATTTTATTTATTTATTCTAAACATAAAGCCAGGAGATTCAGATTTGTTTTATATTTTATTGTTTCTTGATCCATATATGCAATTGGTTCGGTTTAACTGTTCCCTTGTTGATATTGGAATGGTCTGAGGATATAACTATAGTACAAGGTGATATAAGGGGAAGGGGATGTCAGGCTGTTCAGTTCGGGATAACAGCTAATGGGGGGTGTTCTTGTGTAGGTTTTTGAGTTTTTATTTTGTTTTTTTATTTCTTATACATGCACATTGAACAACTTTTTACTATATATAGACTATTGCTATGCTGTACAATCTGTTGTACATTGAAGCAAAATCTCACAGATAAAGAAACTTAAAATTACCTCTTGGAATGTAAGGGGAATGATTAAAATAGATAAAACTTAAGCAAGTGATGACAAGGATTAACCAACTTGAGTCCTCTATAGTATTCTTGCAGGAGACTCATTTAATTAAAGAGGAGCTCCAAAAAATACAAAGAAGATGGCCAGGTCAAGTCTTGGCTTCATGTTTTTCTTCTCACTCTAGGGGAGTTATGGTGTTGATCCATAAAGCCGTACCCTTCCAAGTTAATAAGAACATTACAGACAGGGCTGGTAGATATCAGATAGTGCAGGAACCTATTTGAGTAAAAATATTAATCTGGTTAATATTTATGCCCCAAATGAAGATAATCCAGCGTTTTTGAAAATATATTCTTATTGATTGCCTCGCTACCTGGAACAGTGATAATAGCGGGTGATTTTAATTGCACTCTGGACCCGTTGACCGCTCTTCAGGATAGGATAGCTCTCACTCTCAAAGTAGAAAAGAATTAGACAAGCTATGAAAGATTTGAATCTATGCGACCCTTGAAGAACATAAAATCCTTTAAAAAGGTAATATTCATGTTTCTCTTCTTTGTCTAAAACCTCGTCTCGTATAGATTATTTCTTAATTCCTGTTTCTTTATTGCCTAGTATAGAAAGTAGTGTATACGATAGTGCGGTTTTGTCAGATCATTCCCTCATCTCATTATTTTATATTGACTCTCAAAACACTAAAAATTCCCCTAGATGGCGCTTGCATCCCAGATGGTTGCAGAACTCAGAATTTATAAAATCTGTTGGCAAACAAATAGACCTATATTTTACAAACATCAGCAACCATTAGATGGGAAGCCTTTAAAGCATTTATTAGAGGCCAAATGATTAGTTATACTAGTTCCATATCTAACAAACATAAACCAAAGTTGCTGTAGTATATTAAGACTGAAGCAAACTTTTTATGATCAGGGTGAGAGACCCAGTAAACTACTGGCCTGGCAACTTGAAAAATTAAAATCAGAAAGAGCTATTAATGAAATCAGGAATGGTAAGGAGAAATTATGTCAGATCATTTGTATTATTTTATAACATTTGTATTATTTTATAAATCTCTATATCAAACTGAATTTTCTATAAGTGCCGCTACTCAAACTAAATTTTAGACGGGTTGGAAATTCCATCTATTTCCGAACAGATGAGGCTAGAGTTGGATAGCGTATTGAGTTGGATGAGGTCTCTAATGCTATTCTTAAAATGAGGGGTGGTGGAGCGGTGGGTCCAGATGGGCTCCCAAATGATATTTTTAAAGAATTTAAAGATAAATTAATAGGTCCATTGCTGGATATGTATGCAGAGGCTTTTCAACGAGGATGTCTCCCTCCCTCTTTGAGAAGTGCCCTGACAACTCTTATACTAAAACCAGGAAAGTCGCCTGTAGAATGTGACTCATATAGGCCAATTTCACTTTTGAATACGGATGCAAAAATTATTGCAAAAGCCTTGGGAATGAGACTTGAGAAGGCCTTGCCTCAGCTGGTACACTCAGATCAGAATGGCTTTGTTAAGAATCGCCATGGGTTCCATAACATTAGGAGGGTACTCAATTTGGTACATGCCGGGGATGGCCCTCCGGATGCGGCCATCTTGTTACTCGATGCTGAAAAGGCATTTGACAGACTTGAGTGGCCATATTTGATGGAGGTGCTTGCGCGATTTGGTTTTGGGTGATGGATTGAAATTCTATTGGTCGATTCTAATGCGGAGGTCCTCTCTAACAATTTTATCTCTAATCATTTAAATTAAGTCGTGGATCTAGACAAGGCTCACCACTTTCTCCCTTACTCTTCGTATTATCCATGGAACCACTAGCAATAGCAATTAGATCACACCCTGTAATTCGGGGTATTCATACAGATGTTATGGAACACCGTATTGCCTTATATGCTGATGATACCATTGTAGTTTTATCAGAGCTTGAAAAATCAATACCTTCCTTTTTAAAGCTTGGACCTGTTTGTGAATTTTTCTGGTTTTAAAGTAAACAAAGATAAATCTTCAATTATGTTTCTTAATGAACAAGAAAGAAATAATCCAAAAGTAGTGCACCCCTTTGTTAATGCTGTTAATGGTTTTGATTACCTAGGAATTAAGATAACCCCCAAAATAAGTTCCCTTAGTTCAGCTAACTACGATCCTTTATTGTTGAAGGTGTCTGAAGAGACGACTAGATGGATGACACTGCCCCTGCTTTAATGGGAAGAATAAATGTAATTAAGACATATTACGGAAGTTTTTATATGTCTTTCAGTCGTTATCACTCTCCTCTTGCTTTTTTCCCAAAAGTGAGTAAGCTTTTTTATAATTTTGTCTGGAGTAACAGGAAGCCAAGACTTCGACTTTCTCTTCTATACCTGCCTTATGACAGGGGAGGGTTACAATTACCAAATTTATTGTGGTAGTACTGGGCTGCTCAGATGAGGGCTGCAATGTTTTGGTTCTCTAGAGGCTTGAATATATTTTGGTTACAGGTTGAAACGTTGGCCGCAAGAGGCTTGACACTTGACAGCTGTTTATATTCAGCACCTCTTAAAGAACTAAAAAGGAAAACAGATAACCGATTTGTGGAAAATACCATAATGATCTGGTACGAAATTCATAAATTTCTCGGTGAGTCCCCATTGATGTCTTGCTTTTCCCCTATCTGGGGTAATGAATATTTCAGCCCAGCTAAAAATGATATGGGGTTTAAGCTATGGTTAAATAAGGGTATTGCTAGATTGAAAGACAATATTTTAATGTCATTTGAAAATCTAGTGTCAACATTTTATATACCCCAGAAACATTTTTTAAGTATCTGCAGCTTAGAAGTTTTATTTTTTCAAAACAAAATAATTTGGTACAACTTCCTTCATTATCCACATTGGAAACCTTTGCCACATCAAGACTGTTTCAGTAAAGGGCGAACTACTCAGTTATATAATCATAATAAAGAAAGCTCTAAAAATAAAAGACAGGCATGGATGCAGGACTTAGATAAAGACATTCCTTTAGAAGAGTGGGGTACAATATGTTTAAAAGCACAAACACAAACTAAAAACACTCGGCTGAGACTCTTACAATATAATTGGATAATGAGAACCTATATAACACCTGTGAGACTGAATGAATGTAACCCTAGAATACCTGATTTATGTTTTAAATGTAATAAGCTCCAAGTAAAGTAATTAGGGTTTTTATTTTTTTTATTTTATTTAACCTTTATTTATCCAGGTAAAAGGTTTGAGAACTAATTCTCATGACCTGGCAAAGAGGTCCTAAACGAACTATGTTTGCTGTATAAAAGCTTAGTATACAATTTTGCTACAATTATTTCCACTACACATGAAGTGGGCGAGATGAAGCTTGCAAAGTACGCTGTATTCCTAACTTTCTGAATACACTTAAATTATTACATTAGCTAATGCACCAGTGGCAGGGAAAAAAAACATAAATAGGAAACATACAATTACACACTCGGAACACAATAAACACAACATAGTGCAAACACAAACATGTGCAAAACAGGGTAAATAGCTTTGGCAAGGACAAAAAGAAAATAATTTAAAACCAGGTTTATCAGCAAGCACAGGAGTTAACTATAACCTGCCGGAGTTTCTGTGTAAACATGGACACTGACATGAAAGATGAGAACTTGAAGGTGTTACGCTCAAGCTTCTCTCATAGAACCCCTTTAAAGGTCCTTGAGTAAGGGTGCCACCATACAGCAATATACATTGATATATCACCTCCCACCAGAGGGCAGGCTCCGAAAGCAAAAATATAAGGCAAAATCCAATGGTGACAATACAAGTGTAAAAATCCTGTTTACGGTCTGGTACAAAAGATAGCTCCGGTCTCTAGAGCTGAGTTTTTACTACATGACAACTCTGCTATCTATTCGCTTCTTTCGGCTTTTACTATGCAGTAAAATCCGAAAAGCCCGAATGTAACCGCCTTTTATTACCCTGTCTTATATATAAAGTGGAACCAGTGACAGAGCCTCCGAGTCTAAATGGAGGGCCAGCCCACCAGTTTGTAAAGCTCAAGGTGATGGGTATGAAAAGGAGTGTTAGTGATAAAGCATGGCCGAGTGATAGAGGGTGTCCAGTTTTTAAAGCAGAGCTTCATGCCATTTTGTAGATGATGTCCAGGATTGGGAGCAGTCATCTTAACAAGTGTGTGTTTGGTGGCATGAATGAAAGAAGCTTTATTGCGAAAGAGGAAGGCTAGTCGGGTTTGACTTGTGCTTGAAGGATATTGATATGTTTGATTAAAGACAGGGATGAGTCCAACCAGATACCTAGAAAAAAAAAGTCTCCAAATATATACAAAAAATTAAACAGGAGGGGCCAGATAGAATTTTACAAACCTTTTAAACCAGATTATGTTGAACAGAGTTAAGACTTAATGTCTTTTTTATGTCATTGATGTAAATGGAAAGATGGGTTGGACCCAGAATAGAGCTTTGAGGCATGCCTCTGGAAATGAGAACCCGACAAGGTGTTATCAGCCTTCACCTGCTGTACACGGTCAGAGAGGTAATTGAAAAACCAGTCACAGCAGGTTGCAGACAGACCAATAATGGGGAACCTACTTATAAGTATGCTGTGATCAACTAAATCAAAGGCCTTGGCAAGGTCAAAAAAGGGGACCAGGCAGACATCAAGGACCTTCAAGGTGGCTGTAACACATCCATGACCAGACTGAAAGCCAGACTGAAAATCGGACAAGATTTGATTTGTCTCCAGAAAGTGGCTTAGTTGTTTATAAACCAGCTTCTCCAAGACTTTGTCTAGACATTATAGTATAGAGATAGGTCCATAGAATTTTGTGTCAGTGCCAAAACCACCTTTGAAAAGTGGAAAAACCGTGACTGATTTCCAGTCAGAATGAAGAGCAGAGAGCTGTAGAGACATATTAAATAGATTTGTGAGGGCAGCAATAATGTGAGCAGCTGCTTTGAGGAACTTGGGATCAAGACTATCAAAGCCAGCAGATTTGTTTGGGTCAAGCTTAGTAAGCTTATTCTGCACTTCAGCAATGGCGAGTGGTGAAAAGGAGAAACCAATAATATATAGAGATAGCCGAAGAGCTAACAAAGCTGTATCATCCTTAACTGTAGAGACCTTAACAGGTATTGAAGCATTGAAGGCATGGGTAACATTTACAAAGTGATGGTTGAGGAAGCCAAGCGAGACTTATCAGTAATTTAATAACAATGTCATTAAATAACATTATTATTGGTAGATGGGGATTTCCATAAATTTGACTGTTTTCCAGAACTTCCTTGCATCAGAGCCACAGGTTGTAAGTTTCTTCTTAAAATGGATTTTGGCAATCCGTATGGCCTGAGTTGTTTGTGAGGATTGTGAGGAACGGGCTTTCCGCCAAAGGGTGTTCTTACGGTGGATAAACTCCGCAAAATCACGAGAGAACAAGAGGCTGTAGCAATTCTTGATTCTGAATCTTTTAAAAGGAGTATGTTTGTTTATGATCTGACTGAACAAGTACTTGAAGATAAGTCATGTCTCCTCCAGGGAGGGGCAGAATCAATTCTGTTCCACCTCGCTGACACATCACAAAGAAAGGCTTGCATATCAGAGTTTTACAGAGAGCCCTTGATTACCATCACAGGAAGATTTTTAAGACACGTGTTTGGTCATTTGAAGGGGTGTTAATGAGAATAAGGTCAATCAGTTTGGAGGATGAGGATTTTTTCAAGTTCAAGGCTCTAGAATGAGTTGGCGACCACAGGTGGGTAAAATCCACAATTGATACAGGAGTAAGTGTACTCGGTGCCAATCAAAGCAAAGTGGCAATAGGCATGAAATATAATATTCCTGGACAGAAACTTCTATCCTCTTAACTCCACCAATTAATTTACAACTCTTGACACAGACACAAGGTTCTTAAGTGTGAAGCAAACAAGTAAATATGAGATTAGACAGTGGCATGTTCTTGTTGCTTGAGGATGGAAACTTTAAAATAACAACAAAAAAAATGTAAATATACATAAAGCCCACAGTCAAAAAAATAAAAGATACATATTAACGGTAACATTTTCTATGAGAAACACACACAGTTCAAGAGTGAGAAAAATGTGGTTATCAAAGTTGTGAAAACCATCTTTCCACTGGTAACTAAACACTACTGTGGACATATACTATGGTACGTTCAAATGTCTGTAAAACACAAAATCACATTGATGTGTTATAAGAATTCTTTATCTTTATTATCCAGAGAGACACATAGACAGAGTATAATTTAAAAGGAATGGTCAGGTTTAATTCTTGCAAGAATGAAGCAAAAGCACAAACATGTCACAATGGAACAGGATGAGGTTTGATTGGATTTTATGTCATTGCAGTGAAAGCTGTAGGAGGCGTATCTTTCACACACACTCCCCGGCACAAGCTCCAGCTGCAGAAGTCTTGTGACAAGTCATGTCTACGTCTAATCATGTCTAGTTCATGTTTGGATTAGCATGAAGGACATGACACAGATTCGACAAGACCTGAAGAGAACTATGAGCACCAGTAATTATAAACAATAGTAAATTATTATAAAATATTGATATCAACACTTAATCAATACTAGCCATCACTGATTACAATTGCTTATTACAATAGTCATACTTCTTGGGACTTTCTGTCTACCAAGCCCATCATGCTGACAAGCTTTGCTTTTTTGGTAACTAGCACTGCATCTGCAAGTGCAGGTTGTCCAACACATAACTGGCATATTGTCTCAAGAGGAAAGAACTGCTTTGGGTATTTCATCTTCATTCTCAGGGTTCTTTTGGCAGTGCTTCTGGAATTTTGTTTTCCTTGAAAATGTGCTGCACACTTCTCATCATATCAATGGTGTCAGGAGACTGCAACCCTCTGAGCGTGGCATTATGGGCACCTATGACTTGACACAATGCTGCAACTCTCCAGACAGTGAGGAGGTAAACTCAGTCTTGACAAAAGTATCAACTGCACAACAGAAGTCAGTTACTTCGGACATTTAATCACAAAGGATGGAGTCAAGCCTAATCCAGCCAAGACCACAACAGTCAGAGACATGGAGCCACCCAAAGACAAAGGTAAGCTTAAAACCATACTTAAACCATACTTGCTACTTGTCTAAATTTGCTCCTATGATGTCAAATATCAATGCCCATAGACTGTGACAGTTTGCAAAGGGTATGAATAATATATGAATAATATGCCAGTTTTTGTTCATATGTATAAAAGCTGAGAAATATTTATTTGCACAACAATGCCTCTTGTACATTCTTTTATTATCTTCTGGAAGATGCCTGTGTAAGAAGAAACTTGCTGGTTGAATAAAAGTAACTTTAAATAAAGATTTGCCAGGGGTATAAATAATGTCAGGCTTGACTGTATATTGCGACTGTATATTGCCAGCATATACAGTATACAAGACTTTATAGAGAAGTGTTCTAGCATAAACGATCTTTCTGATGACAATGATGACAAGGCGGTGGCCTAGAAGCACTGACCTTTTATCTGCAACAGGAAAGTGACTCCTACCCCTCTGAATCAACTAATCCTGAATCTCACAGTTTTTGTTATTAAAAATAATGACTTTTGTTTTGAAAATAATTTTTCTTTCAGAAGTATCTGGCATTGATATAGGCACTATTTGTGCCTCTAATTATACAAATTTGTTTGTAGGTTCTTTGAAAATAAAATTTTCTTCAGTGAGATTAAAAATCCACACGTTCCTAAAATCATTAAATGCAGTGGCACAGTGGTAGAGCGGTCGTCCTTCAACCGGAATGTAGGCGGTTAGATTCTCACTCTCCCCACAGTTCAGACTGTCGTTGTGTCCTTGGGCAAGACACTTAACCCACCTTGCCGCCAGTGGCTGTAACACTGGTAATTACTGTAGAACAATGTAAGTCGCTTTGGATAAAAGCATCAGCTAAATGAATACATGTAAATACTACTACAGATATATTGATGACATTTTTTTGCATTTTTTAGAGACTAATTTGTCACTCTCATAGGAATTTCATTAGAAGTGCAAGGACACAAGTGTAAGAGATGAAGAATCGTTTTTTTACAGCAAGGGTATTCATCTTCATGGGTTAATTGGGCCCACAATCTTGCATCCCATAAAAACACGCTCTAAATTACTCAAAAAAACAGCAAAGAAACAGAAACAGTTTTTTATACATGCATAACCCAGTATTCTTCCCACTCAACTTCAGTTCAATTTTCAATAAACACTGACAAATCTTAAAATCCAATTCTGTACTTTCTGCATCCACCTGTCTTTGTCACTAGGCGAGGAAAAAATCTCCTCTGGCTGCCCCAACAACATGCCAGAAAGGGTGCTGAAAGAATGTGCTGACCAGCTGACTGGGGTTACTGACATCTTTAACATCTCACTGCACCAGGCTGTGGTCCATTTATGCTTCAGGATGGCCATAATTACAGTGTGCCCAAAAATCTCCTAAATCTCCTAAATGACTACCACCCCATAGCACCTACTTCTATTATAATCAAGTGCTTTGAGAGGCTGGACCCAATTGTCTCCAGTCTCCCCCATACCTTCGATTCGTACCAGTTTGCCTGGTAAGAACCCCAACCACTCTACAGAGGATGCTGCTGTTCACCCTGTTGTTATATATTTAATGCATAATTTTTTTTAGCTGTATTTATTGTATTTGTGCCACTGCATCATGCCTTTGCATCAACGTTTTGTTCTGATTTAAATTTGAATTAAAAAAATAAAGTCAGTTTCAGTAGCTATATCCCCTGAGTAAAGTACAAGCCATTCATTATTCATTTTACACTGTTCCTACACAATTAGCCGAGAAGAGTGAAGCTGAAGTCAAGAAGCTGAACTGCATGGGGACTATCTCAGAACCAGACCAGAAAACAGCCACAATCAGGCTGGAGTCTGCTACATGCAGACGTACATCGGCTGCTATATTCATCAGCTCTACCTGCAGTAGTTCACTACAGTCTGCCTATGGCCGGATCACATGACCCCAGGCTCTGATCACATGACCGCACCATATACAGGACAGGATATATAGGGTTTCGGGAAATCTTTCAGGGCCATTAATAATTGCGCAACCTTCAGTCAGTGTAGAACAGCCTGACATTGACAGAAAATGATGTGTCTGTGATCTACTACTGTACTTTATATTTATTAATTAATGTATATATTTAGCATCAAAGAGTTTCTCCTTTACATTTTAAGCTAAACTCAAAGGGTATTCCACACTCCATCTTGTGTAACAAAGTGGTATCACAGGCATTACCCATTAGGTTAAAACTAATCTGTCGCGTCATTTCTTGAAGAAACAGAAGTAAAATATAGACTCCTAAAGCAGATAAGTGATATAGAGGGTCCTCTCCTCACCAGCACCCATGAGACCCAGTGCAGGAGCTGTCCGGCTGTGAGCCCATGGGATTGACTCGATTTGAGGAGCTCTGTAGTTAGCATAACTATGACACAACGCTAACACGGCACCAGGAGGGAAGTGAATTCACCATTCGTTTGTCAAGCTGTGACTGGATCTGTTTTTGCCGTCATACACACAACGCCCACATGCATGAGCGGATTACCGGGGGAGTCTTACCTGAGTGTGGGCCGTTGGAGCGGGCTATCCTGGAGATTCAGCCGGTAATCAGGTCATGATGGCGAGCACTACAGCTGTAATTCCATCCCCGGGTTTGTATAGTTCCCTTTCCCAGTTGTCGGTTTGTGCATAAAAGCGACGAGGTTCCGCTGTTCAAAGCAGCTTCGCAAAGGCTCCTAAAGCATCTACAGCCTCAACAGTCACAGGAGGAAAGTTTAGCGGACTCCACGATGATATGAGGCACTCCTCCCGTGATAAAATCCACAGAGACTATTCTGGTCCGCGGGCTGTGCCGCTGCTACTGAGATAGATGCAAATACCTGCTGCAGCCTCTCGCTCTGAAGACAGCGCACACGCGCGGCAGATGGACTGAATGCACATAACACGCAGAGCTGGGAGGACGTAACGGGTATCGTCTGGAAGAGCGCATAATTTACGTGCTTGCCTCCAAGGGCTTTATTTATGACTAGAACATCATTTAGGCTATATGTCATTTATGAAGCTATTTTTTTGACTTCCTGGTGTAAAATGATTTATGTGATAATTTGTAATTTAGATTAAATGAATTTGCTTTTCACTTTGCTTTTTCACATTATTGTGACTAGGTGACTATCCTAACCATATTTTTTAACAGCAATTAAAATGTGTCTTTATGCTCTTTGGGTTCTTGAGTCCAAACGATTTCAATAACATGAATAAAGCGCTTTGTGCCTAAGGTGGAAAAGCGCTATATAATAACAACAACAAATATATATAACCGGATATCCTACAGCTTTCAAACTCGCATGTCTTTGACAAAAATAAACGTATAACAATCAGCACATAGCATGTGCCGTCGGATTCCCAGCCCAAACTAAACAAAACTAGCATGCCAGATGCCACAACAGCGCTTAAACAGTAGGCCTACAGTCATTGTTTATGCAAAAGAAATAAAAATAAAGATATGGACATAAGAAGTAAAAGGAAGCCAATAGATTATAAACTGACCCCTTCCCAGTGGGACATTTCAAAAGGGAAGAGGAAGTGACACAGAACTGCATTTATAGGACATTTCTGTGACAAAGAAGAAACAAGGCAGAGCAGGTGGACTTAACCCTATACACACGCATATAGCTATACTTGGGACCTGTGCTTCCTTTTACAAAAACAAAAAAAGACCTTTACAATTTGCATTTTAAATAAAATGTTTGAACATACTGTGCACTAAAGTATCAGCAAGTACTCAATAAATTAGAATCACAATCAGCTATTACTTTATCAAAAGAAACAAGGAAAGAGTGAGAAATCAGACAGCAACAACTGGAGACTGAACTCTCTCACAAAAAACCTACTCAACCTGAGTCATAGACTCAATGAACCAACAGACTGGCCTAATGATTCTGCCAAAATGTGTAGTAAGTCTACGGCTCAGATCAGTTTCTTGTGGGTCATTAGGGTCACCTTGATGGCTGTGTGACTCATATGAGGGGATCACAGGAGCACCAGCCCATCCAGCAGAGGCAGGAGAAGACGCCTCGTCAGGGGGAGGCAAATCATCTCTCTCATCAGGGTTGTGCTGGTGGACCAAGGATGCAGTGCAGTCTTCACTGAACTTGTTGATGCTCGGAGGATTCTCAAGGTGGGAAGTATCCGCTGAAGCGGCCTCTCCATTTACCGCGGACCCACTGGATTATTTGGAACCAGCAACAACACCAGCAGCAGGTTCATTTCCCAAGATATCCAGCGACATGGTCAAGGGCAAGAAGTTGTCTTGAAGGAGAAATTTTGCAGCGGACTGTGCGTTCATTTCGGGCCAGGTCTTAGGTCTTGTAGATGTGAAGGTCAGGCTTAGAAGTGACAACATTGTAAACAACTGGTAGTTTGCGTTTGCCTCTGGCTCCTTTGTTTGCTACTAGCATCCGGTCTCCTACCGACAGATGTACCTGCTCAACAGTGCTGTTTTCCTGGGCAAGGATTTTGGCGGGAATAGAAATCATCCATGAGTGATTTTACATAGGTGTTGTAGTCACAAATGGTGTCATCATGGAGAAATTCTTGAACATAAAGTAGACCGGCAATCAGGGAACCCTCCCCAACAGCAGGTAGAAAAGAGCAAATTTTATTCTTTTGTGAGTGGTAGAATTATACACAAAGGTCACTGACTGAAGCATTTGTGGCTGCATCCGTTTCAACCTAGGGGGAATGATCTCAACATGTTCCCCAATAGGTTCGGTTAAACCTCTCTGTGGCATCATTGCCCATGGGGTGGTAGAGCGTGGTGTGCAACTTGACAATGCCACCCATTTCTAGAAGCTCCGCTACCAACTCATTTTCAAAGCTAGGACCCTGGCAGGAGTGAGCATGTTGAGGGAAGCTAAAGATGCAAAAAAAATCCTCCCAGAGCTTCTTTGCTACACTCTTTGCTTATTATCCCGACATGGTAATGCATGTGCCAACTTTGTGAAGTGGTCAGAAACCACAAGTAACCTTTTGTGACACAATAAATATTCCCATCCAGAAATGAAAGTTTATCCCAATCCAGAATCCTCAAAACTTGCAGACACTCATTGATCAACTCACGCCTGAAAGGTTTGCACTTCCTGCTCACATAGAAGGCAACTCTGGAGATCACAGGATCCCATTCCTAATGAGACAGGAGCTCAGTTTGGGACAGCACTAAGGAAATGTCCCGGTCGGACACAGCAAGCGTTGTTAGATGGTCAACAAGGTCCCAGTCACTGGCATACGACAGAAGGGAGGAGACTTCTTCCCCGGACATGGAGACATTGGCTGGCTGTGGAGAAGGGCAGATCAACAAATGACTGGGGTTGGCAAGTCAGATGAAAAGCATCCTGTACAGACTCATTTTTCACATTGCAGGCCTGCTTTAACAGTTTACTATAAGGCTCAGACAAGAGATGCTTGGGCAATGGTCACACGCTACAATGTTCAGCCTGCCAGGGACATATTTGATGTCAAAGGTGTGTGGATGACCCAGCATCAAATTTACAAGCATCAAATTCACAAGCATCAAATTTTGGCTATGTCAAAATGTATGTGAGCAGGTTATTATTAATCCAGATGGTAAACTTGTGATCGTTCAGCCAATTTTCACATGCTGCCCACTTAAGAACCAGAAACTTAAGTTGGTGAGCAGAATTTTAGCCTGGCTGCGACTGAGAGACTAGCTAGAAAAAGCACTTGATACAGAATGGTTCCTAACTTCTCTCAGCTTCTGATAACGTGCTTGGCAAAAAGGCAGCCGGAAAGAGTGGTCATCGACTTCGATGGACAAATTTCTTTGCTTCCTCACAGTCTAACATTTCTCTTGAGAACACGTCCTCATAACTAATTCGGCTTTCTTTTCCAATTTTCAAAAACTTCACAGCCTTCTAAGTCGTGGTCACAGCTCTTCAGCACCTGCACTGGGTCTGTTGAGTCACAAGGCAAACAAAAATGACAAGTAGATTGGTCAAGCTCAGATTTACATAGACCCTGAGAAATAAGAAAACGGCTACACAGGTGAATATTGTCAGATCCTCTCCGTCTCTCTCAGGGATCCGCTCCACTTTCCTTCTCCTTCCTTCATCTCATCACTGCCACCTGTTCCAAGCGGGGATTGAGGGCTGGCGTCGGGGCCAGGCTGAGAAAACACCGTGGGCAACTACCAAGTCCGAGCGGCTCCGGATCTGTCTGGGACGAGCGGTGCCTGCGGTCGGTTCCGGTCCGTGAATCTGGCGGGAACTCGTCCGGTGCGTCTCCGTCCCTCCAATCTGACCGGATTTTTCCGATTCGGCGGCTCCGACACTTCCCTCCACGTGAGCGGGTCCTGTGTCCTGTTACATGCCGGGTGGTCAATAGTGACCACGTCCTGTCACCGCTGCGCTGCCCTGATGGTCAGCGCACCGCCTTGGATCTGGCACAGCCGACTCGGATTGCTCTGCTCAACGCTCGCTCCATTGCAAACAAGGCCTTCTTCCTCAGCGAGTTATTCTCAAAGGAACACCTTGACTTTATGTTTTTAACAGAGACCTGGCAGCGTGAAATGGAGTACACTCATCTGAACGAGCTGTGCCCTCCGAACTGTTCTGTGTTTGGGACACCGCGGGTCTCGCGGCGAGGAGGCGGACTCGCACTCGTGTACCGGGACTGTTTCTGCTGCAGGTTGATGAACCCAGACTCTTTCGACTCCTTTGAGATGCAGATGACTAAGGTTGGCAACAATGACTCATTTTATTGCATTTTAATTTACCGACCTCCTGGTCCTGGGCGCTTGTTTTTAGAGGATTTCTCTGAATTTTTATCTTCAATTATCAAACTTGATAATGTTCTGATACTCGGGATTTTAACCTCCATATCGATGATGCTTCGTAATCTGGCATCTGAGTTTTTAACACTCACTGAAGCATTTCATTTTAAGCAGCATGTCTCTGGTCCTACACACACCAAAGGCCACACTTTGGACCTTGTTTTCTCTTTAGGCCTGAACATTGACCAGTTGAGTGTTACAGACACTAATGTGACAGACCACTGCTGTATATCTTTTAACTTGCATTCCAGTGTGGACTATCTTCCTTCCAAACTGATGTCACAAAGACGCATCATAAATGGATCCACAGCTGAGAAATTTTCGAAGTCATTTGACCCAATCGTTTTTGATGGCTGTAGTGAGCCTGAATCTTTTATGCAGTCTTTTAATAAGCACTGTTTGTCTGTTTTAAATAAGGTTGCTCCGCTAAAAAGTAAGCACACCACGCCTAAAAATCCCTGCCCTTGGATAAATGAGGAAATCTTATCTTGTAGGAGAAACTGTCGAAAAACAGAACGTTTGTGGAAATGCACAAGTTTGGAAGTCCACAGACTGCACTTGAAGGAGCTCATCATGTCACTAAATGATATAATAAAACAGGCCAGGTCTGCATATTTCTCTAATCTTGTTGTTCTGAACAAGAAAAATCCTAAAGTCCTGTTTGACACAATATCAAGAATTGTCTCTCCTTTAGCTCCTCATTTACCAGTCCACTCAAAGTCTGACTGCAACAGGTTTTTAAATTCCTTTGTGAATAAGGTACATGATATACGAGCTTCTATAAACCCATCCTCTGTCCACACATCCTGGGGTTTATCTCCTCAGTGCTCTTGGTCCACCTTCTCACCTGTCACTGAAGAGGATATCAAGGGTCTACTAAAAAAGTGAAACCATCATCAAGCCCTCTGGATGTAATGCCAGCTTCGTTGCTTTTAAATGTATTTGATTTAGTTGGTCCTTATGTTGTTAAACTGATCAACCTTTCTCTTTTAACTGGTTCTGTGCCCAGCTCTTTTAAACAAGCGGTCGTCAGCCCCATTCTGAAGAAGCCCAATTTGGATTCTTTTGAACCAAACAACTACAGGCCAATCTCTAAATTGCCTTTTTATCTAAAATCCTGGAGAGAGTGGTGGCGGAGCAGCTGACTGCGTTTCTTAATGAAATTAATGTTATAGACAAATTTCAGTCAGGCTTCCGAAAATGTCATTCAACAGAGACTGCCCTGCTGAGGATATCAAATGACATTATGATGGCAGCTGACTCTGGGCAGTACTCAGTCTTGATCTTACTGGATTTATCGTCTGCTTTTGATACTCTGGACCATAATATATTGTTAAAGCGTCTGCAATATGAAATGGGTTTCTCTGGATCAGTTCTAAAGTGGTTTTCCTCTTACCTGAGTGACAGATCATTTTGTGTCTGTATTAACAATATTCTGTCTGAAATGACCCCTCTGTCATATGGAGTTCCTCAGGGCTCAGTCTTAGGTCCTCTTTTGTTTTTATTGTACATATGCCCTCTTAGTGAAATATTTCATGGTTTTAAAAATGTGTCTTATCACTTTTATGCTGATGACATTCAGTTGTACTGTTCTTTTAAAGACTCTGAGTTTTATAAACTTACTGAATTGTTGAACTGCTTGACTTGCTTAAAGAACTGGTTATGCAATAACTACCTACAGCTAAATACAAAAAGACTGAAACTTTAATCTTTGCACCTGACCAAAAATACTTCAAATCAAACAACACCTTGGTTCCCTGGGTTCTTCCGTCCAGTCGAGCCTCAGAAACCTTGGTGTTCTGTTTGACCAATCTATGTCTCTGGACAGTCATTCTAGACAGTTGGTCAAAAACTGTTTTTATCATCTAAGAAACATTTCTAAATTGAGAGTGTTATTGTCTAAATCTAACTTGGAGATGATTATTCATGCTTTTATTTCTTCTCGTCTTGATTATTGTAATTCTCTTTTTATTTGTTTCAACAAATTGTCTCTGGGTCGGCTTCAAATGGTGCAAAATGCTGCAGCCAGGCTTTTAACTGGAACCAACAGAAGGGCTCACATTTCACCGGTTTTAGCTTCACTTCATTGGCTTCCAGTCAAATTCAGGATTGATTTTAAAATTTTAGTCTTGACTTTTAGAGCTCTACATGGACAGGCCCCCCAGTACATCACTGACCTGCTGACCCCTTACTCCTCCTCACGCACTCTTCGGTCTTCAGGTCAAAACCTTTTAATGGTCCCCAAAACACGTTTGAAAACCGGGGTGACCGGTCTTTCCAAACAGTCGCCCCAGACTCTGGAACGCCCTGCCCCTGTCACTGCGAGTGGATATTTCTGTTGATTCTTTTAAAAGCAGCTGAAGACACTTTTATTTAAACAAGCTTTTAGTTGATTGGGCTTTTATGTTTCAATATTCTGTGGTTTTAATTTTTTTTTTTTTTTCTCTAAGTTTTATTGTTTTTTATTGCACTTTGTAAAGCACTTTGTGATTTATATCTGTGAAAGGTGCTATATAAATAAAATTTACTTACTTACTTACTTACTTCCAAGCACCTGCAACCTATTACCATCAGTGAGGTATATAAACCGCTCCTGTCCACCTCTTTCCTGCCAGATTGTTCAGCAGACTTTGTGTGAATGTTTCCAGCGTTTGTTACAGCTCTTATTATAGCCCTCGCTCCAGGTCTCAGGTTTGGACTCCAGCTAGCAGCCCAGTTCCTCGGCTTGGTCTCCAGTCACTGGCTCGGCTCTAGGTCTCGGCTAAGTTCCATGGCTCAACTCTCGGTCTAGCTCCTCGGCAGTTATTCGGCATGGACTACAGTCTCAGATCCACTTTCCAGCTTCCTGTCATTATCTGTACTTAAATAAAGAATCACTTACCTTCACTGTCTTGTGCGCATTTGAGTCCTCAGTCCCACATTACAAATATATTGGCCAGTTTAGCAATTGTCGCCGCTTTACATGGTTTTGTGTGGGATTAAGAATCTTAATAAGGACCCAACAATCTCCCCACATTGGTGTAATTACCAGTCCAATCATGATGTTTATGCATGGAGCAGGCAGATACAATTGTTGTATTCTCACTATCCCTAGCTTTTCGGGCACTTCCAGACCCAACCACTGGGATGTGCAGCTCAGCAACCGGAGAAACTCTTCACATTCTGGGTCAGACGTATGAGAAGAAATTAGTTCCCAGTATTTCTCATCAGACTTTTTCTGACAAATTTTCTGGATCACTGGGAGGAGCACTTTTGTGCTAACAATGAGTTCATCCCTCTGTCCAGGAACCAGGAAAGCAGGTACTTAAAATCTGAACCCATAAAGTTCAATGTCCAGGTCATAAAGTCAAGAGTCAAGACGACACCTGCAGCTTTCAGTCTGGCCTCTGCTAATTCACTGTGTACATGAAATCCAGAGTCCAGCATCCCTCTCAAAGACATCTGGTCACTAATCAACACAGGAGCATAAAACAGTTCACTAGCTCCTTCAACTCTTTGTGACCATACCAATATGACTGTCTTGTCTTCAGAGAAGCCCCTACACCAGTTGACACAGAGTGAGGATCATGCTGCCCATGCTGCCCCTCTCATCACACAGGCTGACTATTAGAGGGAGCAGAAGCGGATGGTGTGTTCACTGAAACTACAAACTTGACATGCTGGATGGGTGCTGTGAGACCTAAGGATGGTCTGTTTTCTGCTGACCAGTCATTAGTGAGGCAGTACATAGAGAGAGGACTTTATCCAACATGGCCACTATTTGCTGAGCAACAGGTTCAGGTGTTGTAACAGTGGACACTGCCAAAGGTGGAGAAACTGAATGTAAAGGCAAAGAATGTGACGAAAGGGCTGGGGAGAGCAGCTGACCCACTGCTGTGAATAAGGGCTGGGGCCGCTCAGTGTTGACATTGGACGGCAGAGATGATATATACATTGCAATGTCATAGCACTGTTCACTGATATGTATTAGCTGCTATACCCTTCATTTCCCTCACATGGCTATCCAGGCAGCACTGGACCTCAGCTGCTGTCCACTCCTCAGGAACCTTTATTTGAAACAACAGTGAAAGAGCTGTGTCAGGACAATGGGTAATAAACATCTTGCATCTGGTATAACCTTTGTCAGAGCTTCCCACATCCAGAGGGTCCACTCGTGCTCCCTGCTGACGTGCGGCAATACACCTCGCCACAGATCCTAAAATAAATTGAATTGAAACGTGACAAATTTATTCACAACTGAGACAAGTAGATGGGATTATTTTATTACAATAAACAGACCAGAGTAAACTGACATGACATGAATATAAGGAGGCAAACAATTGTAACAATAACATCCTACATTACATCCTACATTTACATTTATTCATTTAGCTGACGCTTTTATCCAGAGAATCTAACCGCCTACCTTCCGGATGAAGGACGACCGCTCCACCCACTGAGCCACTGCCGCCCCCAACATTTAGAGCAGACATTTACATTTATTCATTCATTCTTTCATTCATTCATTTAGCAGACGCTTTTATCCAAAGCGACTTACATTGTTCTACAGTAATTACCAGTGTTACAGCCACAGGAGGCAAGGTGGGTTAAGTGTCTTGCCCAAGGACACAACAACAGTATGGACTGTGGGGAGAAGGAGAATTGAAGCACCTACCTTCCCATTGAAGGACGACGCTCTACTCACTGAGCTACTGCCGCTCTTCATCCTGGCTAAATGTATAAAGTTTTTATGTCTCATGTTGAGTCCTTGACAAAGTCTAACTCCAAAATGCTGCTTTGTAAAAACATTTGAAAAAATTACTTTGAAAGTCCAAGACAGCAAACGTATCAGACTCATCAGTCAATTTCAGCTTAAACCTGTTCAAATCCAACTTAAACCTCTTCAAATCCAACTTAAACCTCTTCAAATCCAACTTAAACCTAGTGAATAGAAGCCTAATGTAAGTTGCTTTGTATAAAAGCGTCTGATAAATGATTAAATGTTAGCATCCCCTTGTTACAAGAATGCTTCTATTTCTTTAAAGAAGTAAAACTAGGTTTGCCTAACCCATCATAAAAAAAGATGACGAGTTCTTGTTCTTGCTCTGTTTCTAGGACATTACCAACGTAGGGTACACATACCTCATCCCTTAAGTTTCCTAAACACTCCTTAGCCACTTATAAAAGTCCCTGACTCTCTTGACTAACAAAGCTCTGATGAGATGCTTTACCTTGGTCTAACACAGTAAACCATGAATTTCCACCAAGATTCACCAGATGAGTAAGAAAAATTTGACTTCTGTATCCACCCTCTACTGTCATCACATAACCGGACTTCTTCCTGCTTTCAGACAAGGTGAATGTCTCCTACTGCTAAGAGGTTCTGTCCATTGAGGTTGTTGAGGTCATATTTATCTTTGGATTTATGATAGTGGGGTTCCTGCTCATTGGTCTGGGGACTGCCTTAAACTATCGCAATATTTGTAAGACAGCTGCCTTTGAAGCTACCCAGCCCCTGTCAGCTAAAATTAACATCTCAGCACGGACTGTGGACAGGCAGAAAAGAGTGGACAACACCGAGAGTCAGACCTGTGAATTGCTACACAGCTTCAGCTTAACGAATATAAACAGGCTACAACAAGGGGACACACAAATCAAAGAGCTGATTTGAAACATCTCAGCCCGAACTGAGGGCATCCAGAGAAGAGTGGACAACACCGAGAAGAAGACAGGTGAGCTGCCACGCGGTATCACGGGTCTGAAAACAAATCTGGATTAAACATCAAAGTTAATGCACAAAATGGACGCATGCACTTGATGCTGAGAACCAGAACTGATTAATTTCAATCCGGATAAATTACCGAAAATCAAAATATATAAATTACAAATTTCTATCTCCCTTCCCTATGCCCAAGTCCCTTCTCTCAATTAGAAGTCTGGCCAGCAGCTCGGTCTTATCTTACCCTCATATGTCGTGTTGACAATATTTATATATATTACTCCTCCAAGATGGCGCCTGTGTTCGGCATTGCCTCTGCTCCCTGTCTGTTCGCTAATGTAATTTAGTGTTTTCTAGTGCTGTTTTTTGCCTTATCAGCCCTTACAATTAGTAGCTGTGCATCAGCTGCTTTTAAATATGATCAACACACTCTAGTCCGAATAAATGAGCAGATGAAAGACTTTTGTGTTACCTGGGCCAGGTACGCAGAGTTTTTCCCTCCAGTTTTTGAGTGCTCCACGTCATCACTGGACTACCTGTTGCTAGCTAAGCCCTGCGGCAAAAGAAGGAAGCAGGGATTGAGGGCTGGCGTCGGGGCCAGGCTGAGGAAACACTGTGGGCAACTACCATGTCTGAGCGGCTCCAGATCTGTCTGGGACGAGCGGTGCCTGCGGTCAATCCGGTCCGTGAATCTGGCGGGAACTCGTCCGGTGCGTCTCCGTTCCTCCAATCTGACCGGATTTTTCCGAATCTGCGGCTCCAACACTTCCCTCCGCGTGAGCGGGTCCTGTGTGCTGTTACATGCCAGGTGGTCAATACTGACCACGTCCCTGATGGTCAGCACGCACAGGCCTTGGATCTGGCACAACCGACTCGGATTGCTCTACTCAACGCTCACTCCATTGCAAACAAGGCCTTCTTCCTCAGCGAATTATTCTCAAAGGAACACCTTGACTTTATGTTTTTAACAGAGACCTGGCAGCATGAAATGGAGTACACCCTTCTGAACGAGCTGTTCCTCCGGACTGTTCTGTGTTTGGGACACCGCAGGTCTCGCGGCGGGGAGGCGGACTCGCACTCGTGTACCGGGACTGTTTCTGCTGCAGGTTGATGAACCCAGACTCTTTCGACTCCTTTGAGATGCAGATGACTAAGGTTGGCAACAATGACTCATTTTATTGCATTTTAATTTACCAACCTCCTTGTCCTGGTCGCTTGTTTTTAGAGGATTTCTCTGAATTTTTATCTTCAATTATCAAACTTGATAATGTTCTGATACTCGGAGATTTTAACCTCCATATCGATGATGCTTTCTTTGTGTAATCTGGCATCTGAGTTTTTAACACTCACCGAAGCATTTCATTTTAAACAGCATGTCTCTGGTCCTACACATACCAAAGGCCACACTTTGGACCTTGTTTTCTCTTTAGGCCTGAACATTGACCAGTTGAGTGTTACAGACATTAATGTGACAGACCACTGCTGTATATATTTTAACTTGCATTTGAGTGTGGACTATCTTCCTTCCAAACTGATGTCACAAAGACGCATCATAAATGGATCCACAGCTGAGAAATTTTTGGAGTCATTTGACCCCAGTGTTTTTGATGACTGTAGTGAACCTGAATCTTTTATGCAGTCTTTTAATAACCACTGTTTGTCTGTTTTAAATAAAGTTGCTCCGCTAAAAAGGAAACACACCTTGCCTAAAAATCCCTGCCCTTGGATAAATGAGGAAATCTTATCTTGCAGGAGAAACTGTCGAAAAATAGAACGTTTGTGGAAATGCACAAGTTTGGAAGTCCACAGACTGCACTTGAAGGAGCTCATCATGTCACTAAATGATATATTAAAACAGGCCAGATCTGCCTATATCTGCAATATGAAACTGGTTTATCTGGATCAGTTTTAAAGTGGTTTTCCTCTTACCTGAGTGACAGATAATTTTTTGTGTTTATTAACAATATTCTGTCTGAAATTACCCCTCTGTCATATGGAGTTCCTCAGGGCTCAGTCCTAGGTCCTCTTTTGTTTTTATTGTACATATGCCCTCTTAGTGAAATAATTCACGGTTTTAAAAATGTGTCTTATCACTTCTATGCAGATGACATTCAGTTGTACTGCTCTTTTAAAGACTCTGAGTTTCATAAACTTACTGATTTGTTGGACTGCTTGTCTTGCATAAAGAACTGGGTATACAATAACTACCTACAGCTGAATACAAAAAAGACTTTAATGTTTGCGCCTGACCAAAAAATACCTCAAATCAAACAACACCTTGGTTCCCTGGGTTCTTCCGTTCAGTCGAGCCTCAGAAACATTGGTGTTCTGTTTGACCAATCTATGTCTCTGGACAGTCATTCCAGACAGTTGATCATTTGAGAAACATTTCTAAATTGAGAGTGTTACTGTCTAAAGCTGACTTGGAGATGATGATTCATGCTTTTATTTCTTCTCGTCTTGATTATTGTAATTCTCTTTTTATTTGTTTGAACAAATTGTCTCTGAGTTGGCTACAAATGGTGCAAAATGCTGCAGCCAGGCTTTTAACTGGAACCAACAGAAGGGCTCACATTTCACCGGTTTTATCATCACTTCATTGGCTTCCAGTCAAATTCAGAATTGATTTTAAAATTTTAGTCTTGACTTTTAGAGCTCTACATGGACAGCCCCCCAGTACATCACTGACCTGCTGACCCCTTACTCCTCCTCACACACTCTTCGGTCTTCTGGTCAAAACCTTTTAACGGTGCCCAAAACGCGTTTTAAAACCTGGGGAGACCTTTCCAAGTATTCGCCTCAAGACTCTGGAACACCCTGCCCCTGTCACTGCAAGTGGACGTTTCTGTTGATTCTTTTAGAAAGCACCTGAAGACACTTATATTTAAAGAAGCTTTTAGTTGATTGGGCTTTTTATCTTTTAATATTTTGTGGTTTTAATTTTTTATTCTCAAAGTTTTATTGTTCTTTTATTGCACTTTGTAAAGCACTTTGTGATTTATATCTGTGAAAGGTGCTACATAAATAAAATTTACTTACTTACTTACTTACATAATACTCCCGTACTCCCATCAAGGACAAGGTCATGGGACTCTCACAATCAGTTCTGCCTAAACCCCTCACAGATGCCATCCATCCATCTTCTACCGCTTATCCGGACACTTCCTCCAGCTCTTCCGGGGGGATACCGAGGCGTTCCCAGGCCAGCCGAGAGACAAAGTCAATCCAGCGTGTCCTAGGTCTTCCCCGGGGTCTCCTCCCAGTGGGACATGCCCGGTGACCTCTCTAGGGAGGCGTCCAGGAGGCATCCGAAACAGATGCCTGAGCCGCCTCAGCTGGCTCCTCTTGATGTGGAGGAGCGGTGGCTCTACTTTGAGCTCCTTCCGAGTGACCAAGCTCCTTACCCTATCTCTAAGGGAGCTCCCCGCCACTCTGCGGAGAAAGCTCATTTCGGCCGCTTGTATCCGGGACCTTGTTAATTCGGTCATGACCCAAAGCTCATGACCAGAGGTGAGATTAGGAACGTAGATTGACCGGTAAATCGAGAGCTTTGCCTTACAACTCAGCTCCTTCTTCACCACGACAGATCGGTACATCGACTGCATTACTGCAGAAGCTGCACCGATCCGTCTGTCAATCTCATGCTCCCTCCTTCCCTCACTCGTGAACAAGACTGTCAGGGTTCACGTTGGTTTATATAGTCTGTCTGTTTAGTTAGTGCTGTGGTGTAATATTTCTATGTGAAGGGTATGTTTTTGTGTGCTTAAATAATTATTCACTTCTGGGGGTTTATGTTACTTATCTTAGGATTTATAGTTATGCATGGATTAGAATATGTTATGATAACACAGCTAGGACCATGGGAAGGTAAAAGAGAAAACATTATGTCAAAAATGTATGGTTTAAATCATGATAAGGTGGTTGTTCAAACACACACAGGGAAAATTTACTGGACAGGACAGAGAGTCTTTGTCTGGAGAAACCAGGTTTCAAAGGAAGAAGAAGGAGGGGTCCTCAAATCCGAAATAAATAAAACGAATAATAATAATAAGACGAAATAAGACATAAATGAACTGTCATGTGAAAACTGTATAAAAGTCTAATGTATAATCATCAGTAGAGCAGGTGTGTCTACTCGGGTTTTATTGTGTTGGTTGTGAACAATAAAGACTCTATAGCATTGAAATGTTGGTGCGTTCATGACTTATTCCATCTGATTGTGCCAAAGACTGAGAGGTCAGTTTTTGCCCACAACAGTGCTTTCTGTGTATCTGTCTCTTATGTTCTTTGTAGTTTTTTTTAGTTAATGTATTTTTTAGTTCTTGATTTTAGTTTCAAGTTTGTATTTGAGTTTTGGTTTGTATTTTGAAATGTCTTTACCCTGTCTGTGTCTTTGCTTGACTTCCTGCCTTGTGTCTTTCCCTCCAGTGTGATTACCTGCCCCGCCCTAATGTGGTTCACCTGTCCCTTGTTGTCTGAGTCTATATATATACCTGTTTGTCTTGTGGCTCAGTGCCAGGTCATTGTGTGTGTCTTCCCCTCCGTAAGTCTGTGTCTTTATTGTGGTTTGCTATTTTGCCTGTGCTTGGACCCTGGCTTTGTTCTTTGGATTTTATTTTTGATTTTTTGTATCACAAATAAATTGTTTTGCTACCTTTCATTCTGCCGTGTGTGGGGTTTGCATTGGGGTCTTTCTGCTCCTGGGCCATCGACCATGACAGGACGACCTGGCCAAGACTGAGACTCCGCAACCCCATGTCTGTCTGCTGGACCTCCGGGTCTTCTGAGAGTTTTAAAGTATTCCCGAGCCTGTGAGTTTTTTTCCTCTGCCTGTGTTTCAGAGTTCTTGTGTTTTTTCATGTCTGAGTCTTCATTGCAGCCCCAGAACTTTTCTCCTGAGTCTTCATTGCAGCCCCAGAACTTTTCTCCTGAGTCTTCATTGCAGTCCCAGAGCTTCTCCTGAGTCTTCGTGTCAGCCCCAGAGCTTCTCCTGAGTCTTCGTGTCAGCCCCAGAGCTTCTCCTGAGTCTTCGTGTCAGCCCCAGAGCTTCTCCTGAGTCTTCGTGTCAGCCCCAGAGCTTCTCCTGAGTCTTCGTGTCAGCCCCAGAGCTTCTCCTGAGTCTTCGTGTCAGCCCCAGAGCTTCTCCTGAGTCTTTGTGTCAGCCCCAGAGCTTCTCCTGAGTCTTTGTGTCAGCCCCAGAGCTTCTCCTGAGTCTTTGTGTCAGCCCCAGAGCTTCTCCTGAGTCTTTGTGTCAGCCCCAGAGCTTCTCCTGAGTCTTCTCGTGTCCGCCCCAGAGCTTCTCCTGAGTCTTTGTGTCAGCGCCAGCGCTTCTCCTGAGTCTTTGTGTCAGCGCCAGTGCTTCTCCTGAGTCTTTGTGTCAGCGCCAGCGCTTCTCCTAAGTCTTTGTGTCAGCCCCAGAGCTTCTCCTGAGTCTTCGTGTCAGCCCCAGAACTTTTCTCCTGAGTCTTCGTGTCAGCCCCAGAACTTTTCTCCTGAGTCTTCGTGTCAGCCCCAGAGCTTCTCCTGAGTCTTCGTGTCAGCCCCAGAGCTTCTCCTGAGTCTTCGTGTCAGCCCCAGAGCTTCTCCTGAGTCTTGTGTCAGCCCCAGAGCTTCTCCTGAGTCTTCTCGTGTCAGCCCCAGAGCTTATCCTGAGTCTTTGTGTCAGCCCCAGAGCTTCTCCTAAGTCTTTGTGTCAGCCCCAGAGCTTCTCCTAAGTCTTTGTGTCAGCCCCAGAGCTTCTCCTAAGTCTTTGTGTCAGCCCCAGAGCTTCTCCTAAGTCTTTGTGTCAGCCCCAGAGCTTCTCCTAAGTCTTTGTGTCAGCCCCAGAGCTTCTCCTAAGTCTTTGTGTCAGCCCCAGAGCTTCTCCTAAGTCTTTGTGTCAGCCCCAGAGCTTCTCCTAAGTCTTCGTCTCAGCGCCAGAGCGTTTCCTGAGTCTTCGTCTCAGCGCCAGAGCGTTTCCTGAGTCTTCGTCTCAGCGCCCCCCTGGGCCTCAAAGAGACTTAAACAGGACTCTACTTCCCTCGTCTGGTCCTTCGCACGTCTGGTCTTCCCTACGGTCATCCCACGTCTGGTCTTCCCTTGTTTGGTCTTCCCTCGTCTGGTCTTCCCAATGGTCATCCTACGGTCATCCCTCGTCTGGTCTTCCCTTGTTTGGTCTTCCCTCGTCTGGTCTTCCCAATGGTTATCCTACGGTCATCCCTCGTCTGGTCTTCCCACGTCTTGTCATCCCTGTACGATCTCCATGTCTGGTCATCCCACTACGGTCTCCACGTCTGGTCATCCCTCTATGGTCTCCACGCTTGGTTATCCCGGTTCCCTTTACTCCCATGTCAGACTCGTTCGGTTCCCTTTTCTCCCGTGTTAGCCCCCTCTGGTTCCCTTTCCTCCCTTGTCAGCACCGTTCAGTTCCCTTTACTCCCGTGTCAGCCCTGTCCGGTCCTTTCCCCACATCTCCCGGTCAGCCCGTTCGGTCCTTTCGCCTTGTTTCCCGGTCTCGTGTAATTCCCTCTCTCGGTCTCGTGGTTTTTTGGTCCCAGCCTGGTCCAGAGTTTTTGTTCCCAGCCTGGTCCAGAGTTTTTGTTCCCAGCCTGGTCCTGAGTTTTTGTTCCGTCTGTCCCTGCCTTGTCCAGATTTTCTGCCCGTCTGTCCCTGCCTTGTCCAGATTTTCTGCCCGTCTGTCCGAGAATCCTGTCATGGCCTGGTTCTGAGTTCTGTCCGTCTGTCCTTGCCTTGTCCTGAGTTCTGTCCATCTGTCCTTGCCTTGTCATGAGTTCGGTCCGTCTGTGAATCCTGAGAATCCTATCTGAGAATCCTGTCTGTCCATTGTCTGAATATGTCCGTCCCGGCACACCTGTTTCCCCCCGGTGCCTGTCACGGCACCACCTCCTTCCACTAGCGCGCGTCTGGCGATCATTTTCTGAGGCGGACCCGATGCATCAGTTATTCCCGCGCGCCCCGTCCGGCCACCAGTTTCCATGACCGGATCCGACCCATCTGTTCTCCCCAAGCCATTTCCCAAGTGACTTGTTGTGTTCTGTGCTCGGACCCTGGCTTTGTTCTTTGGATTTTCGTTTGAATTTTTTTGTATCACAAATAAATTGTTTTGCTACCTTTCATTCTGCCGTGTGTGGGGTTTTCATTGGAGTCTTTCTGCTCCTGGGCCATCGGCCATGACAAAGACCCCAAGATACTTAAACTCCTTCACCTGAGGCAGGACATGAAGGGGACAAGCGACTCTTCTGACTGAGAACCATGGTCTCAGACTTGGAGGAGCTGATCCTCATCCCAGTTGCTTCACACTCAGCTGCAAACCGCCCCAGTGCATACGGAAGCTCCTGGCTTGATGAAGCCAACAGGACAACATCTGCAAAAAGCAGAGACGAGATCCTGTGGTCCCCAAACCAGACTCCTCCGGCCCATGGCTGCGCCTAGAAATCCTGTCCATAAAGATAATGAACAGGACCGGTGACAAAGGGCAGCCCTGCTGAAGTCCAACATACACTGGAAACAGGTCTGACTTACTGCCTGCAATGCGAACCAAGCTCCTGCTCCATTCGTACCGGGAACGGAAAGCACTTAGCAAAGGGCCCCGGACCCCATACTCCAAGAGCACCCCCCACAGGGCACCATGAGGGACACAGTTGAATGCCTTCTCCAGATGGACAAAACACATGTGGAATGGTTGGGCAAATTCCCATATACCCTCCAGCACCCTGGAGAGGGTATAGAGCTGGTCCAGTGTTCCACGACCGGGACGAAAACCACATTGTTCCTCCTGAATCTGAGGTTCAACTATCGGCAACATTCTCCTCTCCAGTACCCTGGCATAGACTTTCCCGGGGAGGCTGAGGAGTGTGATCCCTCTGTAGTTGGAACACACCCTCCGGTTCCCTTTCTTAAAAAGAGGGACCAGCACCCAATTCTGGGCACCCCATCCAGGCGCTGGATGGTTTGCCAGAATTTCTTCGAGGCCGACCGATAAGTCCTTTTCCATGGCCTCACCCAACTCCTCCCAGACCCGAGTTTTCTTCTCCGCATAGACCCGGGCTGCAGTCCGCTTGGCCTTCCGGTACCTATCAGCTGCCTCAGGAGTCCAACGAGCCAACCAGGCTCGGTAGGTCTCCTTTAGCTTGACGGCATCCCTTCCGGTGTCCACCACCGGGTTCGCGGTTGCCGCCACGACAGGCACCGGATACTTTCCGGGCCACATCTTGAGTGGAAACATCGACAATGGAGGTGGAGAACATGGTCCACTCAGACTCAATGTCTCCAACCTCCCTTGGGATCAGGTCGAAGCTCTGCCGGCGGTGGGAGTTAAAGATCTTTCTGACAGGGGGCTCGGCCAAACATTCCCAACAGACCCTCACAGTACGTTTGGGCCTGCCAAATCTGTCTAGCTTTCTCCCTTGCCTTCGGATCCAACTCACCACCAGGTGCTGATCGGTTGACAGCTCACCCCTCTCTTCAGCTGAGTGTCCAAGACATATGACCGGAGGTCAGATGTCGAATCATCTAAGTCGATCATCGATCTCCGACATAGAATGTTCTGGTGCCACGTGTACTGGTGGACACCCTTATTTTAAACTATTTTTTTATTATTAAATACAGCAACACATCAACTCTGCATTAAATTTTATTCTACCCTTTAGAATTCAAATGAAAGGAAAAATATATATTATTTGACATAAAATAGCCTATATTTTTTTCTTCAATGGTGATAAAAACCCTTTTGAGTTTACTGACGTTTCTGTCCAACATATGTCTTCACCCTGTCTTTGATTGTCTTAGTTTTTAAATTATTACAGTAGCTAATTTTACTAAGCTGTACAATAAAACTTGAGCGCCGTTGTCTCCATCAAGTTCTTTCACAGAATTACAGCCAAACTTACTTGAGCGGCAGATTTGAGATCAGTTTGGTGCTGTGTGAGGAAGAAAGAGGAGGGTGGAGGAGAACAGAGAACAAGTTTGCCATTTCCTTGAAGAATGAAAGTTGTCGCTCACTTGACGTTTAAAGTCGGCACACCTGAAACTCATTCACTCATCAGTCTGCTCTGCAGCCAGCTCACTACTCGTACTGAAAGATTGTTCTACTGACTCCTTGAGTGAACGTCCAGCACTGCTTGTTTCTATTCGTGTTCCTGCTAACCTGGTTCGGCTACCTGTTCCTGCTATCCCGATCCAGTTACTAGTTCCTGCTTCCTGATCCTGCTACCAGTTTATGTTACCGGCTTTTGTCAAGCAGAGTCCTGCGTGTTCATCGGGCCCACTTCCTCTAGAGGACTTCAGACAGATCTCCAGCTCGGTACCTATCTATGCTCCAGCGTCGGCTCCAGCGTCGGCTACAGCGTCGGCTACAGCGTCGGCTACAGCGTCCGGCTACAGCCGGCTACAGCGTCGGCTCAGCGTCGGCTCAAGCGTTCGGCTCCAGCTCAGTCCAGCACTACAGCTCCAGTTCCAGGCTCAGTTCGGCACTACAGCTCCAGCTTTAATCCTATGCTCCAGTCCAGATTCCTCGCTGTCTACTATTCACTACAATTCAATAGAGTATCTTCTAAATCCTCTCTGTGTTGAGCGTTTGATTCCTGTGCTACTCATAACATAAAGGGTCTTATTTGTGAGTGATCAAGTGTTTAACGTAGCCAGTGCAGAGATTTTAAAACGGGTGTGATCTGGTTGTACTTCCTGATTATGGTTATAACCCGAGCAGCAATGTTCTAAATAAGCTGCAGCTGTCTTAACCATCGTTTTGAGAGACCAGTGAGCAGGCTGTTACAGTAATCTAACCTGCTGGAGATAAAAGCATGGATAAGTCTCTTTAAGTGTGCTTTAGACATTATCCCTTTGACTTTGGAAATGTTTTTAAGGTAATAAAATGATGATAATGTAATTGACTTAGAGTGGCTGTGGAAATTCAAGTCTGAGTCCAGGATGACCCCCTGGATTCCTAACCTAATTTTAGATTTTAGAGAAAGAGACTAGATGTAACTGCTGACACTTTCTCTTTGTTTCTGCCTCTTTGAGGCGGCTGTTGTTGTGATATTGGGCTATACAAAAATAAATGTCTTGTCTTGTCTTCTGTACCCCAAAGATGATTAGTTCAGTCTTTGTTGTGTTCAGTTGGAGAAAATTTTTTTGCATCCACACATCAATCTTTTCGATGCAGTGACACAGTGAATGGATTGGTCCATTTTCAGCTGCTGTGAGTGAAATATAAATCTAGGTGTCATCTGCATAATTATGGTAGGATACGTCCGTGATAGGAAGCATTTAAAGAATGAATAACAGGGGCCCCAAGATAGACCCCTGTGGAACCCCACAAGACTAAAAGAAAGTACTTCCTGTCTTCAAGATAGGACTGAAACCATTTAAGGGCAGTTCCAGAGATGCCTATCCTTTCCTCTAATCTTTGTGACAGGATTTCATGGTCCACTGTAACAAACGCAGCACTCAAGTCCAACAGAACTAAGACAGAGACTTTGCGTCAGTGTTCAGACGGATGTCATTTGTGACTTTGATAAGTGAAGTCTCAGTCTGTGATGGGGCCTAAAACCTGACTGAAAAGGATCAAAGCAGTTGTTAAGCAATAGAAAGTCAATAAGTTGCTGATATACAACATTTTCAATGCAAAAAAAAATTGCAGGTTTGATATGGGCTGATAGTTGTTGAGCACTGTAACATCAAGACTGCTCTTCTTTAGAAGAGGCTTAATGACAACAGTTTTAAGGCCCTTGGAAATGTTCCAGATTGTAAGGAATTATTGACTATATTAGTGAGTTGTGTTAACAAACTGCTTTGCACTGATTTTAGAAATCTAGTGGGTAAAACATCAAGACAGCAGGTGGATGAACTCAGGCTGGAGACAGTTGTTTTACTGTTCTGTCATTAATGGGTTTAAAATAGAGCTGAACGATATTCTCTTTTAACATTGATATCACATCACCGGAACATGCGATGTGAAGGGTAGTAGCCCATGGTGTATTAACCCTCTAAGAGCCAAAGTCGCAAAATTGCGACAAGCAATTTAACTGAAAAAAAGAGCTGCTACTTCTGGGTTATGTGCTAAATTATGCTTCCAGTCCCTTCCACCAGATGTCAGACATCCTGTACTTTGTTTCTAGTCCACTATTACCATGTGTTGCCATTAAAAAATTTTGTAAAAGACTTCAAGTCTTGCAAGTCCGGCAGTGTAGCGTCTACACTGCCGGGAAGAAATAAGATGACGAAGACTAAAGTCAAGATGAATGTAGAGCTGCTGGTCTCGTTGGTGTCGGAGCACAAAGAACTGTCACGACAAACGCGACAGCGGTTTTAAGAATATTGATAAAATTGTTATGGAGTGGGATTGCACAACAAATGTGCCTTGATGGTGAGTTTCATTTCAATTAATTGTCTTTTGTGTACATATGCTTGTAACTATTTCCTACAAACGTTTGACTCTCTCCATTGTTTGTGTGCCGTAGTGGAGGAGGTAAAACAGAAATGAAAAAGCCTGCGAGACACATACACACGAAAAAAGCGCGAAGATGAATGCAGAAGTGGACAGGCTGCTAAAGCCAAGAAGCCGTGGAAATTTATGAAGGCCATGGAGTTCCTCGCAAAATCAACAGAATTTCGGAGGTATTATCATTAGAACATTACATTTCATAGCTGTGTGAGCTCTGCTATAATGCATTGACATTAAACATTGATTAACATGATGTCAAGATGGGTATAAAGTGTGAGTTATTTTTTCTGATGTAAACAATTTTTTTCCTTACAGTGTTCACAGCAATATTTATCCTGAGAATATGGATGGAGGGGTTGACCAAGTGGTGGTTCGCAAAGAAGTGTGCAACAGAGAAGAAGCATCCGGAAGCACTTCGCCAGGATCATCCTTCTCCAGCCCAACAGTGACAAGGTTTTGTGCATCCAAAAGAAAACGGACAGAGACACCAGACTTTTTGGAGCGCCGAGAGCAAAGAAAAGAGCAACTAAATGATGAGAACTACTTGTTCGCTCTTGGCTTAATACCTGCACTTAGGAGATTGACCCCGCCGTACAGTCTTCAGTGAAATTAAAAATTCATCAACTGTTGCATGATGCTGAGTTTGGCCAGGCCTCTTTTTTTCCACAGCCGTACCATCAGGGCACACCGCAGACCCCAACAAACTATGGACGATCTCCAACTCTTTGGCAACCCTTATAGATGTTTGATTTATACATTTTATTTCTGTTTTTAGTGTGTTTTTTTTTTTCTGTATACTTGCACTGTGTACTTGCACTACATTCGTGACTTATTTGCACTGGCTTTTGTGACTCCCTTTTTTAATTTGTGATTGTTTTAGCAAGTTGTATTCCATTAAAAGTTAAATTTTTGGAAAAATTTAACTTTTTAAAGTAATGTAACATATTTTGGTATTTTGCATACATTTGCACTTAAGTATTCTTGAAATAGCTATGTGCCTAATTATGGAGTCATTACATTTATAGGCAACAGTTATCAATCTACAGGAACATGACCATTTTGCGAACAGCATTGTGCAGGGAATGATATTTTAAAGAAAATGCTAGCAAATATGTTTATTAAAAATACACATTTACCCAAATACAACGTAAATTTAGCTGTTTGGGACGAACCAAGTACTTTACATTTCGCAAAAAAGCTAGGCATTAGCATAGAACATGTTATATCATAAATGAAATTTGATGTGGTGAGTGCTGCCATATTGAAACCATCAGATGCAATAGATCAGATAGTGTAATCAAGTACACAGATATATATACACACACATATATATATATATACACACACATATATATATATATATATATATATATATACACACACACATAATTATATATATATATATAATTATATATATATACATATATACACATATACACACACATACACTAGTGGTTTTCACAATGGAAAATGTAATAAACATGGCTCAAATGTACAGGTTGATTTTTATCTGTTCTCCAGCACATGGTTCACATGCTCATACTGCCAAGCAACTTCTCCTGCTGGTGAGTTGAAGTACTCTTTGTACAGTTCTTGGACACTTTGTGCCTCCACAGATGCCCGCTGCCCCCTACAATGTTCAAACCCTTGTAGTGGTTGCTCACAAACTTTGTCATCCTCCGTGGCACAACTCTGGTCATTGCCGTTGGGGCGCAAATAATTGCACAATGCACAATCAGCTTTGACAACTTTGTCCACAACACTTGGTTGAACCTGTAAAGGTCTTTGATCACCGGGAAGTTCACTTGGTGATCACTTGGAGTTCCATCTCTGAGTGCCTTTCCCAGCACAGAATTGGCAAAGATGCCTCCATCACTGTTGCTGCCATAGCTCCCCACATCAACCACCAGGAAGCGGTAATCTGCATCAACCAAGGCCAGCAAAACAACGGAGAACGTACCTTTATAATTAAAAAGTATATTAAAAAAAAAGTATAGAGAACAAGAGTTTGCAGGGGCCTGGATTAATATGTGTTTCCCATCCATGGCTCCCAAGCAGTTAGGGAAATTCCATCTTTCGTGGAACCTCCTGGCTGTACTCCTCCACATCTCTTCAGTAGGCGCTGGCTAATGTTCATCTCTGAGGCAGTGCCACAATGCATCACAGGTTTCACTCACTATTGAAGACACAGTTACACCAAGTCGAAAGCTGTGCGGTACGAGTCCCCAGTGCTTAGAAAACTGAAATAGAAATAGACAAATTTTATTTTTTAAACAATGCTTCATTTATGTTTGTACAACATTCATTGAAATGAATAACTATGTAAACAAACTCACCGTAAACACACGGCCAAAGCGCTGTTCTGGGTCAATTGGTTTACGGTAGAGTGTCTGTTCTTTCGTCAGGCAGGGAGCCAGTTGTAGGAGTAAATTTTTGAACTCAATGACGGACATTCTAAAATACCCCCGAAAACGCTCATGATACATTTTCAGCTCTTGCACCAGTCGATAAAACGCCCCGTGTTCTTCTCTTCTCGTAACTATGGGATGTATCCAATATCGGCGTCTTTTACGGCGTCTTTCCTCATTCAACAGAACAATAATTTCTTCATCGCTGGAACTGGAGCTGGAGCTACTGGGTGCTTGAAATATCCATTTTTTTCTTTGTATGATTTTTAGACAAGCAATTACTTGCTCTCTTCTTCGGAGTGAAAAGCGAGGGTCAGAATTGTAAAGTTGCGCAGCGCCACCTTGTGTACCGGGATATTTCTGCTTTACATTAAGCGCCCCCTAATGTCAGGAAATGATGTTGCATGTTCACTCGGCTCATCGTCAGCGAAAATCGCTTGGTGTGTGAACACAGAAAGCGCGTTGAAAACGCTGGCGAATAACGCTGGCAAATAACGCTGGCGAATATTCGTCCCGGTGTGTCTGGTCTTTAGTGCATATAGGGACATGGCAGCGGGGCGGGCGGGTTGAATTCCTTGGTTCTGATCAAATCCACTGCAAAACCGGGTGATAGTTATTAGTTCATCAAAGTTATGCTGAGCTGAGAGCCAGAGGAGGCTCGCGGCTCTGAATCGGAACAGGTGAATGTGCCCCGCCCGCTGATAGATCGGTGGACAGATGCAGAGGAGTCTCATGCTTCAAAAAATTGGCTACCGGACATCAGAGTCCCGATGCAGTAAACTCCCTCTGTACAGCCGACCCACCGCTCTCATTGCCCCAAAAACCTTTCCTCCTGCCCTGTTCTGAGCGGCCCCAGACCTGGTCTCGGCGTTCCGTCTTGCTGGTCTGATGAGAGGCTGCCAGGGGTGCCGCTGCCCCAGATCCGCGGTGCTCCTCACTGCCACAGCCCACTCCAAAACTCAGCGTAGCCACGATGCTAACTGTCAGTTACTCAGCTCACAATAATAAATATCCAGTGAGTAGTATCAGTTTAATGGCAACGCTGCAATTTACTCAAGTCTGTACAGACTAAATGTACTACACAATGATGCAGAAATCAAATCACAGGTTACGGCTTATGTCTGACACAGAAATATAAATCAACTTTTAGACTTATTGCAGTCACTTACTTGTTTTTAGTAGAGTTGTTTAGTGGAGTGTCCCTGTAAATGTATTACACATCAGTGGTTCTCAACTAATTTTCTGGAGCCCCATCTTCAGACCATCTTCAGGCGCCTGATGCATAAACTGCTACTCTTAAAAGTTAAAACATCTGTTATAGTTCTTTTTCCTCAAAGACTTGGTCATAACTTTGCAAAGTTAGTAGGGATGGGACGAATACCGATTTTAAGGTATGCCTTGGTATTAAACTGCCACGGTATCAATACCGTTAAAAAACACATAATAACGATATTAATAAAGCTAATTAATATGAGCTGATGAGGCACAAATAAAGTTAAACTTACATTTATTTCATTTTAAAGCTGTAATTATACATGATACACAGTACATAATTATAGCATGGAGCTAAGGAAGGCTTTTTTTGGAGCAGCAGGTGTGTGTGTGTGTGTGTGTGTGTGTGTGTGTGTGTGTGTGTGTGCGTGCGTGCGTGTGTGTGTGTGTGTGTGTGTGTGTGTGTGTGTGTGTGTGTGTGTGTGTGTGTGTGTGTGTGTGTGTGTGCGTGCACACACACACACCGTCTAAAGCACTGCCTTAAACCCGTCTAAAGCACTGCCTTAAAGACTCTGCAGTCATTTATATATTTGGAATTATGTATCATAATAATTATTATATTGTATGACTGAATAAAAATCATGTATCTATGCACAATTTACCTGGAAAATAATAGCTTTTCAAGTTTTAATCAAGACTGTCAATACCGTGATATTTTTTCTCAAGGTTATACCGTGAGAATCTCATATCGTCCCATCCCTATCGAAAAGTATAGCCTCATTTCCATCAAAGATGTGTGGCTTTGCTGGGCTGAATTACCCAGCTGGGCCCTAGATAGAGCCCACCAAGAGCCCATCATAAACCCGTTGGGCTAACCCATGTTGGGTCACCATGGAAACTGCGGACAAAATTAGCTGGGCCCCTGTTGGGTAGCCCAGTTGGGCCCCATAAACCAACCCAGATGTAACCTATTTGGGCCCCACATGGGTGTGTTAGCTGGGGGCCGCCTCTAATTCTGATGGAGAACATCTATCTTTAGAGTATTTTCATCCGAGTGAAAGTGAGAATGAGCGAGAGTGAGAGTGCATGTGTGACAGCGGCGGCCCTGCTAGTGCATCTCTCTGTAGCTGCATAAAGCACACGCTGTTTTTCCCACACTTTGCCCAACATTCGTGAAAGAAACAGGAGGAAACTAGTCGCTCTGGCCACGGTAGTGACGGAGAGGTTACGAAGGGAAGTCGTCTGCTTTACTGCTGCACAGGTGACAGGAGCCGTGGGCAGGTGTACTTGCTGTGGCCGCGGTAGTGACAGGGAGTTTGGGAATAATGCGGCATTTATTGACAGCTGTTTGGGACAAATACGTGTTGTTCATCCTGACACTTTACCCAGTCAAGGAGGGAGAGGCAGGGGTAAACAGAGTCAGCACGAATGCGCTAATCAAAGCAGCAGTAATGTAAGTGATGGCTGTGTCTTATGGGAGGTCCCACACTCTAAAAAAAACTACTGACTATGCCATTTGGATAAAACAGATAAAGCTACTGCATCCAAACACCTACAGTACATGTGTATATTTCTCAGATCTATATTCATACGTTTTACTACAAGCTACAAGCTCGCTGTCAGAGAGACCTATAAAAGATATATTTATTTTAATTTATATTATGAACCAGTCAGGGGGGTTGGTGTTGTAAAACTGTTGTTTAAATTTGTTGGTCTTTTATGTTTACGGGAATATGTGTTTAGATTATTTAATACAAAATATATATATATAAATAAGTCTTATTTCATTTTGTGTATTTCATATATTTAGCTATGATTATGATGACCAACACCAACACTGTTTTACTTTGGCACTTTGGCTAAGAAAAGTTGAGTCAAAAAATTGTGAACCAAAATGATTATAAGTTATTTTATAAAAAATATATTTATTTCAAGTTAGTTGTTGTAAACCAATCAGGAGGGTTGGTGTAAAGCTGTTGTTTAATTTAAAAATGTGTTCTGCTTTTGTGTTTACAGAAATGTTGGGATTTGGAATAAAATATTAAGTGACCTTTTTGTCACTTGTAATGAAGCTTGCTTATTAGTGAAATTATTAATATCATGGAATTGTAATGATTGACTTTAGCCTGGATTGATGGCTCTCAATATCACAATATATATATTTGGGAAATAAAATATTGAACTATAATTTTTTTCCAATATCGTGCAGCCCTAAAATATGTTAACGCAAGTCTCTCCTAGATGGCTTTAGTGTTGTATGCCCTGTGGACTGGAGCATATTTTATGCCTTGAACCTTGTCATTGATAACAATGCAAACTCATTGCGTTTAGTCATCAAAACTAATTCTGGAGGTTAATGAAGCTGGGGGTTAACCTGTTCACTGTAGCAAACAGGACACATGAGTTGTAACTGCTGCTGTTGAAAAATATTTCTCTTGCTTTTTGCAAAGTTTGATTGAAAACGTGCAAATTGTCTTTGTATACCTCATAATGAATTATAAGCTTTAATTTACGCCATTTTTTCAGATTTTTGGCATGTTCTTTTTTTGTGCCGTGACAGAATGAACATTTTGGTGTCTCAGGAAGTGCAGGTTGCTCTTGTATTTGATTGCTTGATAACACGTCCCTGAATTGGCGGGAGTAGATCAGTGGGTAGAGCAGTCGTCTTTCAACCGGAAGGTAGGTGGTTCGATTCTCACTCTTCCCACAGTTCATACTGTCATTGTGTCCTTGGGCAAGACACTTAACCCACCTTGCCTCCAGTGACTGTAACACTGGTAATTACTGTAGAACAATGTAAGTCGCTTTGGATAAAAGCGTCAGCTAAATGAATAAATGTAAGGTAATATCTTATATTCACCATGCAAGAAGTGGGAAGGTTCTTTAATTATTCTTTTTGCGTGTGACAAGACTGAAGGTTCAAAATTTTGTTGTACAGAAGGGTAATCTTTCTGTCCTATGATTTTCATAGCATTTTTGACCAGTTTCTCAGTTTTAGTTTTGTACTGGATAGTGTGTGAACCAAATCAAGCAACCATGCCATATCTTATATCTTATAAAAACAAGACATAAACTTTGTACTCACACTAAAAAGTCTGAGTCTTTGTAAAAAGTGTAATCTCTGAGACAGCTTCCAACATAAGAAAACAACATGTACATTCCTTTTCAAAAGGTTGTCCATACACACTCCCAGCAATTTAAAAGAACCCACCTGTTCTCTCTCTGCTTTCAATGATTACAGGGTAATGGGGCAGCAGACCTTTGGGGTCAAAGACCATCTCTTTGTTTTTATCACAATTAATTGAAGTGGTGCCCCTTGCACCAGGACTGAAAACAGTCAATATCATTCAGATATGTGGACGTGTCATCTGAGAATTTTCAGACGTTATAGTTTGGCCGAACGCTTATGCATTAATTTGTGTAGAAGGTAAATAGGGAGGAGCGCTTACAGGCTCCTTAAAGCTTTAGATAGCTCCTGTGCAAAGTTTTTTAATAGGAAGGCTAACAGATTATCAGAACCAGCAGCAGGAATCCTGCTCCCTTTCTCTTGCTTTCCTTAGACATTGTTAAGTTCCTTCTGTACTGCGGCTCCACCTGATCTGTCTTATGTTCCAGTTGAGCTATACAATAGCTCACACTTTCTTTCTCACTTAAAAACAATAAAAACAATTAAAAACTGCATCCAGGGTTGCCGTGGTGCACGCTGCATCTTAACCCAAGCCTGTTTTTTTGTGTGTCTGCTCAAAAAGGACATGTCCACAGTAAACTGACTGTATTTCTGTAACTACATAGTGTATTTCAATAATTCTGTGTCAAAATGAAGGGGGCACTTGTGAGATTTCCCGGAAGGGATTTTTTTCAATGTGCATGTTACAGTTTCAGAATAAAAAAACATTTCCGCCTAAAATAAACAAACATCTGTTGTAGCTCAAAAACTGTTTTAAATCACAGCCACACATGTCAACATTTACCTGCATCAAATATAATTCTTCTAATGTGAAACAAACCAAAACTATTAAGATTTTTTTTTTTATGAAATGGTCATTATTAAAAATAGGGCAGAATTTGGCATATGTTGGCATCTGTTTTGTTTGCTTGCTGTTTGGTCTGTGTTTGGATTAAATGTAAATGTGCTTTTAGCTGAGTATCAGCTGATGTGCTTCTTTTCCATAATTTTCTGAGTCACATCCCTATAGGCCCCCAATTGGGCTTAAAGGGTAAATACAGTAGGAAAATATTATGGTTTATGTCCATATTAAACTTCCTAATAATCCAAAGGCACATGGGTGCCGGAACTTGAGTTAGGCTATGCTGGCAGCAACCACCTGTCACTCAAAGGGTGGTGGTGTATGTGCCTTTCTTAGAGATAATATTCTTATCCAGAAACTATCACTTGGGGAGTTTTCATCATTTGAGTATGTGTCATTCAAAATGGATCTATTTTATATGTTGTTCTTTACAAACCACCCCAACAATGTCATGAGTTTATTGATGAGTTTACTGTAATGCTTTTGGTTATCTGCACAGAATTTGAACAAATAGTCATATCAGGTGATTTTAAGGGTGCACGTGGCAGAGTGGTTAGCACGCCTGCCTCACAGCAAGAAGATTGTGAGTTCAAAACCCGGCTGACTCAAACATTCTCGGCCGACTCTGGTCTTTCTGTGAGGAGTCTGCATGTCCTCCACGTGTTACTGTGGGTTCTCTCCGGGTACTCCGGCTTCCTCCCACCGTCCAAAGACATGCATGTACAGGTTAATTGGCAAATGTAAAGTGTCCCTAGTGAATAAATGTGAGTAAGAGGAGCCCCTTGATAACAAGATGATTTATCTCAAGGGATTAATCCTCATGTGAATAATGTGAATAAATAAATAATATGCATGTGAACATTAGCGCAAGAACCCATTAATGACAGAACAACTGATAAAAACTGTCTCCAGCCTAAGTTCATCCACCTGCTGCCTCGATATTTTACCCACTAGATTTCTAAAATCAGTACTAAGCAGTTTGTTACCACAACTCACTGATATAGTCAGTGTTGGTCATCTTACTTCAAAAAGTAAATAGTTATAGTTACAAATTACCTCTCCCAAAAATTAACTGAGTTGGTAACTCAGTTACCACATTGTAAAAGTAACTCAGTTACTCAGCAAAGTAACTGGAGTTATTTTTTATGTTCTTTAACGGTATTACGTTCGATAACATCTTAAATATCAAAGATGTTTAAATTAACTGATTGAAGAATAAAAACACTATATACAGTATTTTAGAACTTTTTGGATTTATATGAACTCGATAGATTGCACTCTGCCATATGATATGCATCAAAATGAAAACATAAAAAATAAATATTAAAAAAATAAAATTCAAGAACAAAATTAAATCACACAAATGTAAACCTGTGTAAAAAGAAACAAAGGAAGATCTGGCAAATAAGTAGTGCAAATCTCTGAACCTGTAAATTATTGTACAATAAACAGAACACAATCCAACTCTGTAGATTAACATGTTGTTCATTCTCAAAGAAAATAAATAATACATTAATCTATTCTAAAATACTCTTCATCTAACAACTAAACCAGTGGTTGTAAAGTACTCTAATTCCTCAAATTACGTTTTGAGCTCAATATTAATTTTTCCATATTCACTGTCTATGAATTTAGCAAAAGTGTTTGGAATGGGGCAACCCCCCTTTCTCCTCCTCGTACTGGTGTTTTAGCGAGCGTTTCTTTTTTTAATAGTGGTTCTGTCTCCTTCACCTTGAGCCCACACGAGCTGCCTTTGGGGTTGGGTCAGCAGCATCAACAAGTGTTGTTAGCATGTGTTGATGTGAGGGGCTTCAAAAGATTTGAGTTGCTTGAGGCAGACGTGGGTTTAAGTCTTTTCTCCTGGACATAGCATGTTACAGAAACAGTCTTGTCTTTAATTTCAAAAAAAGAGAAGTAGTGCCGGTACTTTCAGTTCGACAACACTACCTTTGAGTTTCCTCGGCTCCTTGCCATTGTTGCTGACGCTGTCTTGTGTTTAGTGGAAGTCAGCGCGGGCAGTGAGACGGCGTCAGCCAATCATCATCACTTTGCAGCAGTGTCCTCATCCCCACTCCTGCTCTCTCTACAGCAGCTGATCTGTAGCCAAAGCATGACACCTCGCGCTTTATTCAACCCAATTATAGTAACGCAACACTTCTCAGTAACGATAATGGCGTTACAACGATGGGAAAAGTAATTAATTAGATTACTCTGTTACTGAAAAATTAACGCCAATAGTAACACCGTTATACTCTAACGCCATTACTTCCAACACTGGATATAGTAAGTAATTCCATACATTCTGGAACATTTCCAAGGGCCTTAAAACTGTTGTCATTAAGCCTCTTCTAAAGAAGAGCAGTCTTGATGCTACAGTGCTCAACAACTATCGGACCATATCAAACCTGCCATTTTTTGGGGAAAGTCATCGAAAAGTTGTATATCAGCAACTTAATGACTTTCTATTACTTAACAACTGCTTTGATCCTTTTCAGTCAGGATTCAGGCCCATCACAGACTGAGACTGCACTTATCAAAGTCACAAATGACATCCGTCTGAACACTGACGCGCCAAAGTCTCTGTCTTAGTTCTGTTAGACTTGAGTGCTGCGTTTGATACAGTGGAAAATAAATCCTGTCACAAAGATTAGAGAAATGGTTAGGTATCTCTGGAACTGCCCTTAAATGGTTTCAGTCCTATCTTGAAGACAGGAAGTACTTATCAGATCAAATGGTGCTGACATATTATTCAATCTCTACATGCTTTCTTTAGGCCAGTTAATACACAGCTGTGGCGTATCATACCATAAATATGCAGATGACACTCTTGATGACTTACAGCAGGTGAAAATGGACCAATCCATTCACTGTGTCACTGCATCGAACAGATTGATGTGTGGATGCAAAATTATTTTCTCCAACTGAACAGAAACAAGACTGGACTAATCATTTTGGACCACAGAAACAAAGAGAAAGTGTCAGCAGTCACCTCGAGTCTCTTTCTCTAAAATCTAAAAATCTGGGGGTCATCCTGGACTCAGGCTTGAATTTCCACAGTCACATTAAGTCAATTACATCATCTGCATTTTATCACCTTAAAAACATTTCCAGAGTCAAAGGGATAATGTCTCAACCAGACTTAGAGAAACTTATTCATGCTTTTATCTCCAGCAGGTTAGATTATTGTAACGGCCTGCTCACTGGTCTCTCAAAATGAGGGTTAAGACACCTGCAGCTTATTCAGAACGCTGCTGCTCGGGTTCTAACTAACACCAGGAAGTACAACCACATCAGTCCAGTTAGAAAATCTCTGCACTGGCTTCCTGATGCTCAGAGAACAGACTTTAAAACAACATTGTTGGTTTACAAGTCTCTTAATGGTTTAGCACCAGAATATATTTCTGAAATGCTAGTTGCTTATGAACCTCCGCGTACTCTGTGAACATCTGGGACAGGCCTTCTGCTCGTGCACAGAGTTAGAACTAAACAGGGTGAAGCAGTGTTTAACTTTCAAGCAGCTTGTGTGGAAGGTTTTGAGGTACCAACTAAAGATAGTCGGGCTCACCTCCACGAACAGCTTCGGCTCTGGAACCACACTCCACAGAGGCTGGACTCACGGTGAGAGGCAGTGTGTGGGTTTGCTTATAGCCTCCCAGCTCAGCCGCCTTGTCTTGGTGTTCACCCCAGTGAATGAGCGGACCTCCTCCCTACGCCTTTCGGTCGGGGATAGGTCGCTCACTGTCGTGTGCGCCAATCGGCTAAACGGCAGTGCAGAGTACCTGGCCTTCTTAGAGTCTCTGTGAGGGGTGCTTGGTCTTCAAAGTGCTCCAACTGGGGACTCCGTTGATCCTTGGGGGCCTTCAGCACCCTATTGTAGATAATGTGGCCATGTTGGCTCCATCAAGCCAGGACCTTCAGCATGCACTGGAACAATTTGCAGCCGACTGTGAAGCAGGATGAAATTCAGCACCTCCAAGTCCGAGGCCATGGTTCTCAGCCGTGGAAAGGGTGGTTTGTCTCCTTCATGCTGGTAGAGAGCTCCAGACTCAATTAGAGGAGTTCAAGTATCTTGTAAGACAGCAGAACAAGCCATATTGATAACAAAGTGGAGAAGATGATGTTCATTGCATTTGTCAAAAAAAAAATTTCAGTGCTTATTGGCATGTATTAGCTCTAGAATTGCCACAGTTATCTAAGTAATGGTAGTGTCTGAAAGTTCCACTCTAAAAGTGTCCCTGGATGCATTGTGTAGGTAGATAGAAGTGTGAGATTGCTCAAATCCTCAACATATACCCTAGCTGATATTTCTTTCTTTTTTGCTACACAAAATAATATTTTCTTAATAGCTGCAAGGAGTTCTCTAAGCTAAAGAATCCAGAACAGATCTCTTGGATATGTGAGAATTGGCGCTGTTGGCGGTGGTGCTGAAAACAGTCTCCTGAGACTTGTACCTTGTAGAAATCTTGCGGAGCTTGTAACCGGCTTCATTTGACCATTCTACATGGCACACAATTGTACTTTCTGTTGTCCAGTTGCTTGATCTATCATGAGTATGAAGTCCTACACCTTCAAAATGCTTGCCATGATGTAATCAAGGGTCAAGGGCTATGTGTCACCTTTGACCAGCAGAATGCTTTCATGGCTGATACTCTAAACCTACTGGAACATTCTTGTCCCACTGCAGCATTACAGAAGCGTTATCAACACCTCAAAGACTTGCCTTTACCCAGGGGCCATCCATCCATCTTCTACCGCTATCCGGGGCCGGGTCGTGGGGGCAGCAGTCTAAGCAGAGAAGCCCAGACTTCCCTCTCCCCAGACATTTCCTCCAGCTCTTCCGGGGGGGGGGGGATACCGAGGCATTCCCAGGCCAGCCGAGAGACATAGTCCCTCCAGCGTGTCCTAGGTCTTCCCCGAGGTCTCCTCCCGGTGGGACATGCCCGGAACACCTCCCTAGGGAGGCGTCCGGGAGGCATCTGAAACAGATGCCCGAGCCACCTCAGCTGGCTCCTCTCGATGTGAAGGAGCAGCGGCTCTACTTTGAGCTCCTCCCAAGTGACCGAGCTCCTCACCCTACCTCTAAGGGAGCGCCCGCCACCCCGTGCGGAGAAAGCTCATTTCGGCCGCCTGTATCCGGGATCTTGTTGTTTCGGTCATGACCCAAACTTAATGACCATAGGTGAGAGTAGGAACGTAGATCGACTGGTAAATCGAGAGCTTTGTCTTACAGCTCAGCTCCTTCTTCACCACGACAGACCAGTACATCGACCTCATTACTGCAGAAGCTGCACCGATCCGCCTGTCAATCTCACGCTCCTTCCTTCCCTCACTCGGGAACAAGACCCGAGATACTTAAACTCCTCCACTTGAGGCAGGAGCTCTCCACCAACCTGGAGGGGACAAGCCACCCTTTTCCGACTGAGAACCATGGTCTCAGACTTGGAGGTGCTGATCCTCATCCGAGCCGCTTCACACTCGGCTGCAAACCGCCCCAGTGAACATTGAAGGTCCTGGCTTGATGGAGCCAACAGGACAACATAATCTGCAAAAAGCAGTGACGAAATCCTGTGGTCCTCAAACCAGACTCCCTCCGGCCCCTGGCTGTGCCTAGAAATCCTGTCCATAAAGATAATAAACAGGACCGGTGACAAAGGGCAGCCCTGCCGGAGTCCAACATTCACCGGGAACAGGTCTGACTTACTGCCGGCAATGCAAACCAAGCTTCTGCTCGGTCGTACAGGGACCGGATAGCCTTTAGCAAAGGGCCCCGGACCCCATACTCCCAGAGCACCCCACAGGGCACCACGAGGACACAGTCGAATGCCTTCTCCAGATCCACAAAGCACATAAACCCTCCAGCATCCTGGAGAGGGTATAGAGCTGGTCCAGTGTTCCATGACCGGACGAAACCACATTGTTCCTCCTGGATCTGAGGTTCGGCTATTGGCCACTTCTTCTCCAGTACCCTGGCATAGACTTTCCCAGGGAGGCTGAGGAGTGTGATCCCTCGGTAGTTGGAACACACCCTCCAGTCTGCCAGTCCAGAGGTACTGTCCCCAAACGCCACGCAATGTTGCAGAGGCGTGTCAACCAAGCCAGCCCTACAACATCCAGAGACTTGAGGTACTCAGGGCGTATCTCATCCACCCCGGTGCCTTGCCACCGAGGAGCTTCCCAACTACCTCAGTGACTTCAGCCTGAGTGGACGGACGAGTCCACCTCTGAGCCCTCGGCCTCTGCTTCCTCAGTGGAAGACGTGTCGGTGGGGTTGAGGAGATCCTCAGTATTCCTTCCACCGTCCAACAATATCCCCAGTTGAGGTCAGCAGATTCCCAACTCCACTGTAAACAGTGTTGGCAGGGCACTGCTTCCCCCTCCTGAGGTTGCGGACAGTTTGCCAGAATTTCTTCGAGGCCAACCGATAATCTTTTTTGACATGGCCTCACCGAACTCTTCCCAGACCCGAGTTTTTGCCTCCACAACCACCCGTGCTGCAGCCCGCTTGGCCTGCCGGTACCTATCAGCTGCCTCAGGAGTCCCATAAGCCAAGCTCGATAGGTCTCCTTCTTCAGCTTGACGGCATCCCTTACTTCCGGTGTCCACCACCGGGTTCGGGGATTGCCGCCACGACAGGCACCGGAGACTTTGTGGCCACAGCTTCGAGTGGCTGCCTCGACAATGGAGGTGGAGAACATGGTCCACTCGGACTCCATGTCTCCAGTCTCCCTCGGAATCTGGTCAAAGCTCTGCCGGAGGTGGGAGTTGAAGATCTCTCTGACAGGGGACTCGGCCAAACGTTCCCAACAGACCCTCACAGTACGTTTGGGTCTGCCAAGTCTGTCCCGCCTTCTCCCCCACCATCGGATCCAACTCACCACCAGGTGGTGATCAGTTGACAGCTCCGCCCCCTCTTCACCCGAGTGTCCAAGACATACGGTCGGAGGTCACTGATGGACACCCTTGTGCTTGAAGGGTCGAAGCACTTTCCAGCACCCCTCCCAGAGACTCCAAGAAGGCCGGGTACTCTGCACTGCCATTTGGCCCGTAAACACAAACAACAGTGAGAGACCTATCCCCGACGCGGCGCAGGGAAGCGACCCTCTTTCACCGGGTGAACTCCAACACATGTCGGCTGAGCCGGGGCAATGAGCAAACCCACACCGGCCTGCCGCCTCTCATGAGGCAACTCCAGAGTAGTGGAGAGTCCAGCCTCTCTCGAGGATTTGGGTTCCAGAGCCCAAGCTGTGCGTGGAGGTGAGTCCGACTATCTCTAGTCGGTATCTCTCAACCTCCGCGCAAGCTCAGGCTCCTTACCCGCCAGCGGTGATATTCCATGTCCCTAGAGCCAGATACTGTGTCCGGGATTGGGTCGTTGAGGCTCCCTCCTTCGACTGCCACCCAGTCCACATTGCACCGGCCCCACGGTTCCTTCTGCAGGTGGTGGGCCCACGGAGGTCGGTCCCACGTCGCTCTTTCGGGCTGAGCCCGGCCGGGCCCCGTGGGGAAAGACCCGGCCACCAGCGCGCATTTGAGCCTCAACCTCGGGCCTGGCTCCAGGGTGGGGCCCGGTTGCGCCATTCCGGCGACGTAACGGTCCTAGATTTTAAACTGTCCATAAAGGGTTCTTAACACTTTGTCTGGCCCGTCACCTAGGACCTGTTTGCCTTGGGAGACCCTACCAGGGGCATATAGCCCCGACAACATAGCTCCTAGGATCATCCGGGCACTCAAACCCCTCCACCACGATAAGGTGGCGGTTCAAGGAGGGGTTACCCAGGGGCGTGTTTACCATTTTGGGGTCCTTAACAAAGTTGAGACAAGAGGACCCCCAAACATTGCCTAAGATTTCATTAGACAGTAATAGTGAGTACTGTATGCCAACACAAAAATCGCCAAAAAACGGCCAAACACAAAAATCTTTTACATCCATCTTCAATGAGTCCCTTGCTACATCTGTGGTCCTCAACTCCTTCAAAAATCCACCATCTTCCCTGTCCCTAAGAACAGTAAACCCTCTTGCCTACATGACTATCATCCAGTGGCTCTCACCTCTATAGTCATGAAGGTCTTTGAGAGACTCATCAAAAATAACATTTGCTCCTCCATTCCTGACACTTTAGACCCTCTTCAGTTTGCCTATCGTCCCAATAGATCGACTGAATATGCAATCTCTCACGTCCTCCACTCCTCTCTCACTCACATCGACAGCAAAAGTGAGAACTATGTAAGGCTGCTATTTATTGACTGTAGCTCAGCCTTTAACACCATAGTTCCCATTAAGCTAACCGCCAAACTCCTGGATCTCGGCCTGAACTCTTCTCTCTGCCACTGGATTAAAGACTTCCTCACTGACACCTCTCAGCTGGTGAGAGTAGGCCAGTTCACCTCCACCTCCATCACCCTGAGTGTGGGAGCTCCACAGGGCTGTGTCCTGAGTCCCCTGCTCTACTCTCTCTACACCTATGACTGTCTGTCCACACACAGCTCCACCTTTATCATCAAATTTGGTGATGATACGGTTGTCCTGGGCTTCATTTCCAACAACAATGAGACAGCATACCTGGACGAGGTGGAACAACTGACATCATGGTGCCAGGACAACTGTCTCTCTCTGAATGTTAGCAAAGAACTGATTGTGAACTTCAGGAAGAGACAGCAACGGTCATTCTCTTCCTGATGATCAGTGGAGCACTAGTAGAGAGAGTGAGCAGCTTCAAGTACCTGGGTGTGAACATCTCCGAGGACCTGACCTGGACTGCACACATTCAGTCACAGGTGAAAAAAGCCAGGCAAAGACTGTACCAATTGTGCCAGTTGAGGAAATTCAGGGTTTCACCAGCTATCCTGAGAACTTTCTATTTAGGGGCGATAGAAAGTGTGCTGTCTCAGTGCATCACAGCGTGGTATGGGAACAACACCCATCATGACTGCAAAGCCCTGCAAAGAGTTATGCGCTTATCAGAGCGCATCTCAGGGTCAGCTCTCCCGTCTCTGCAGGACGTCTTCTCCAAACGCTGCAGAGGTAGAGCTACTAAAATGGACACTAATCACCCTGCAAACCGTCACTTCACCCTGCTGCCATCTGGTAAGCGCTTCCGAAGCCTAATGGCCAAAACATCAGACTCCTGAACTCAGTCACTAACAACATAACGTGACTTCACTTTACTTCAGGATAAACACCCACACACTGACATTATACAGACATTGCACTGCACTTTCTTCTGCTCTCGTTGTTACTGTGTAACAACCTGTTATAGCCTGTCCATGGAGCGGACCTGTTTACATTTCACTGCCGGTTATATATTCAGTATGCAACTGTGTATGTGAAAATAAAACTCTTGAATCATAAACTCTAAGAAATAAATGTATTTATTTCACTCTGAGCAAGTGTCTTCTTTTCTTCCATTATTTTACTATATATATATATATATATATATATTTATATATATATATATATAAACTTTGTCCTTCACCCTCCATGGGTGGTCTCATCCTACGAGCTCGGGACCTCTACCAGAGGCCTGGGAGCTTGAGGGTTCTGCGCAGTATCTTTGCTGTTTCTAGTACTGCACTTTTCTTGACTGAGATGTCTGGTGTTCTTCCAGGGATCTGCTGTAGCCACTCTTCCAGTTTGAGGGTCACTGCCGCGAGTGCTCCAATGACCACGCGCACCACTGTTGCCTTCACCTTCCAAGTCTTTTCCAGCTTATCCCTGAGCCCTTGGTATTTATCTAGTTTTTCATGTTCCTTTTTCCTGATGTTGCAATCACTTGGTATTGCCACATCAACCACAATGGCTTTCCTCTGCTGTTTGTCCACCACCACGATGTCTGGTTGGTTCGCCATTACCATTCTGTTAGTCTGAATCTGGAAGTCCCACAGGATCTTGGCTCGGTCATTCTCTACCACCTTTGGAAGTGTTTCCCACTTTGACCTCGGGGTTTCCAGTCCGTACTCCGTTCAGATGTTCTTGTACACTATGCCAGCCACTTGGTTATGGCATTCCATGTATGCTTTCCCTGCCAGCATCACCCTGCAGTTAAGTGTTGGATTGTCTCAGGGGCCTGTTTGCACAGCCTACACCTTGGGTCTTGTCTGGTGTGGTAGATCTGGGACTCTATTGCTCTGGTGCTCAGGGCCTGTTCCTGTGTAGCCATGATGAGTGCCTCTGTGCTGTCCTTCAGTCCGGCCCGTTCTAGCCATTGGTAGAATTTCTTGATATCAGCCACTTCACTTATGTTGTTATGTTGGATTTGGGATGGAACCCTCCATGCATGGTGAGGAGCTTTCGTGTCTTAATGTCTGTGGTCTGTATCTCTTCCTTTGGCCACCTTATTATTCCTCCAGGATATCTGATCACTGGCAGGGCGTAGCTGTTTATTACCTGTGCCTTGTTCTTGCCATTGAGTTGACTTCTTAGGACTTGCCTTACTCGTTGGAGGTATTTGGCAGTTGCTGTTTTCCTTGTTACCTCTTCAAGGTTGCCATTTGCCTGTGGTATTCCAAGGTACTTGTAACCATCCTCAATATCTGCTATTGTTCCTTCTGGTAGTGAGACCCCTTCTGTGTGGACTACCTTCCCTCTCTTTGTCACCATTCGAGTACACTTCTCAAGTCCATATAACATCCCAATGTCAGAGCTGTAGATCCTGGTGGTGTGGATCACTGAGTTGATGTCCCGCTCTTAGCGTATTGCTTGATGTCATCCATGTAGAGGAGGTGATTGATGGTGGCCCAATTCCTGAGACGGTATCCATAGCCAGTCTTGTTGATTATCTGGCTGAGGGGTTCAGACCTTTGCAGAACAGCAGTGGGGACAGAGCATCTCCTTGGTATAGGCCACATTTGATGGATACTTGTGCAAGTGGCTTGCCATTGGCCTCAAGGGTGGTGTGTATATATATATATATATATATATATATATATATATATATATATATATATATATATATATTGTAGTGTCTCGTACCAGGAGGAACCAACACCTCTCAGAGGACCACAGAATTTACAACTCTGAACTTTCAAGGCCTGGCCATTCTTGTTTATCCAGGCCAAGGACAGATAAGGAAAGTCAATTCACATCTTCTTGCTAATTCTCTCCAGATGTGTTCTTGTTGCTTTAAAGAGTTCACACAAGAGTGAAATTAAATTACAACTTTGTTTTTCACAAGTTCAAAGAACTATGTGAGTGTTATCTTCCGGAGACCTGGACGACTTGGAACCAACTGACACCTTAATCCTGTGATATACGGACTGTCTTGATAATTGCCCACGGACTGTGTCGCTTTGTTTCAGAATTCTACAAGTGATTGAACATTGCCCTCCTTTGGTTGAACAGAGTAATGACTCTGCTTCGAAGCTAAAGACAATTCTCCGTTCTGGTCCATTTGAGTGTATATTAAAGATTGTCATTTCATGTGTAAACCTCACCATTTTTCCTTTTACAGGTTCCAGAGTGTTAACGATATAAAGAATTCTTTCTTCTTCATCCTTACAGCTGGCTGTGTAATAAAATGAATTATTCTGTTCTCAGGTCAAGCAGAGAATATACATGTGTTTAATATCCAAATGTTCAGTAAAGACATTTCCCATACGGATATGATACAATGCAGAATCCATATGTTTTATAACTGTGTTTAAAATACTTTATTTGATGGAGCAAGAAAGTATTAAAAACTCCAAAACTTTCAGTAAACGCCCTCTTTCCCCAAAACGTGTGAAACACGCTCTCTTTGGCCAGTACAAAAGTGTGCGCAGCCCGGAAATCGCTCTCAAGTTTCCTCTCAAGCTTCTTAAGCTCTCTTGAAGCTTCCTCTTGAATCCTCTCTTACAAACTCGTTTCTGTACTCTTCTCTTTTCGCAACGCTTTGCACACTCTTGTTCGTAATCTTGTCTACTTTTCTACTAAGTTTTGTATTTATCGCCGTAACTTTTAAGCTTGAAACCACGTAACACAGTCCTGTGTTAAGTGACTTTATTTTGAAGATCCAACACATTCGATTTTTGTTTGAAACTTTTCAACGGGACTACGTAATCCACGCTGACGGAAGTGGATATTTTGTAGTCTTTGTTCGTGAAACAGACCGCTAAACAGACAGCGCTCGTTAAGTACAAGAAAGACGACTCTTTCAGTGATACGTCAGTTTTAAAGACTTTATTCTCAACTGCTGGTAAAGTCTACTTTACCCTCAAGGACAATCACAGGAAGCAGCTTTGTTGCTAAGGCGCCGCTTAAACCAGCTCAACGTGGACTCATGTCGCCTTCTGTTGCCGGAAATCAGCCGCGACCCGGGAATCTCGAAGCCTACCTTTGGGACTGATCGGAACCGCACTGCTGGTACTGACCCCTCCGGATAAAGAGTGAGTGAACACGAGACACAAGAGAAAAGCTTGGTGTTATAACCAACTGTGTGATTAAGTCCAACAGCATATCTTCCCTTTTACAATCTTCAAATAGCCGTCAATAGTCCCTTTAGCTAAGCCATTTAAACTTCCCCCTTTTCTCTCCGTAAGAACACCGAGTAATTAATAAAATTCAACAGAATTAAACTCATCTTGTTCCATCAAAGGTATAACCATTGTGCCATCGTCAATCAATGTTTTATGTTCATTATTCTCATTCTTTGTCAATAATCTTGTTTTATTTTATTTTATTATTCATATTTTAACCTGCATAATCTTTAATAAAACCCCATAAAGACATTTCTTGTTTCATTGTTTAATTAAGATTTGTGTCGAGTTTAGAACTTCCTTCCTTCAAGATTGAGACTTATCAAACATAATCAGTTTCCTTAGAACTGTTAAAACTAAGGTGGTGCGAAAGAAATTAATATTTTCATAAACAAAATATTAATTATTAATTTTCATAATTCATATTCATATTAATTATTCATTAACAAGACCATATTCACTACAATATATATATATATATATATATATATATATATATATATATATATATATATATATATATATATATATATATATATATATATACAAATCTACATAGTCCTTTTAGATAATATATATTTAACCTTTCTGGTTTGGGATTCAGCATCAGAAACATCCTTGAGCCGTGATCCTTAGAGTAAAAAGTTAAAAAAATAACGATGCCACATAATTGTTTACTTTTTAATAATTAAACTTAAAATCTTATCAACTTAAATTTGATAAAAACAAAAGAGAGGGTAAGAAAAGCACATCTGCCATGAGCATAAAAGCCTGCAGGTGCTGTTGTGAAAGAGAGCACCTAAGCCTGTTTTTCATTCATTTTAGGAAAACCCTTATCCACAAGCTCCCTGTGAAATAGACAGGGTGAGCACAAACCTTTAGGCAAGTCCTAGGACACTGTATGCATCTGTAAAGAGTTTGAGAAGCCGAACCAATAGGAGCACAGCAAAGACTCCACAAACAAACATCTGCTAAGCGCTCCTGTCTGGGCCAGCCCGGGCTTAATGGACAACACGCGAGGTACCCTACAGCGCTTCAGCTCATGTTCATTTGTGCAGTGTGGAGTGGAGGAGAAGCAAAGAAGGTGTTTTCAAGGGCAGCGCATCACCGCCTCTGAATAGAATAGAAGCGCGACAGCGGAGTCGTGCGCAGCAGCAAAGCCATGGGCCGACCCACCAACACACTGGGAATTCCCAATTACCATTTGCTAGTCCACCCATCCTTCAGGATGATTATTGTTTTAATCGCTTGATGGTGTCTGTCAGTCAAAACAATCAACACATCAAATATGTTAACCCCTTCACTTGTGTCCACAAGGAGGCCCCCTAAGCTTGAGGGGCCCTACTACTGCCTTTGCCTCTTCTTGATGGTGTGCAACCTCTGGTCTTTCTTGATTCTTCACCATCTTGTTGTCCATCTAGAGCCTGTGCATCTTGGTCCCAATGGCAGTCCGTTTGGAATTTGCACCGTCCTTGGATGGGCTATCCAGGGTTCTTCGTCTATTTACTTTACTACTGTTCCAGGTACGCAATTTTACTTCACTGCTACCTAACTGAAAGGTAACCAAAAGCAAAGCCCGTAGGTGGGTGGAGCACACTGTCGCGCTGACCTGGTGGAGGTGTGGCTGGCTTCCGTGTGTATTTCTGTGTTGTGGACCAAGCGTGTCGGGTTTTTCTCCCTGCGTACTGCCTTCCCTGTGCGCTCCATATGCCGGCGTGCACGTAGCTGTGCGCGGTCTGATTCAGGCTCAACCAGGTGATTTTAATTGGGAAAATTGGAAGCGCACCTGGTTCAGTGTTTAAAAGACACGCATTAGTCATTTGAAAGAGGTACAACGGGAAGAACGGTCGGCAGAGGCGCAAATTCATTCATTGTGAGGAACTGGGACTTTTTCTTTTGATTATGACGGACTATTGGTAAGCTTACATTGACTTTTATTTCAGAGATTCTCGTTTGAATCCTTTTTCTGTTCATTTGTTTGGTATTTAATGTGGTTAATGGTACAAGTGAAGGTTTGAAAGCATTTAATACTGCATGGTTTAAACAAGAGAAACTAGTAACCAAGACTAAATGCTTAGGTTGAGATAGTGTTAATTGTTGCTTGTAAAGTGTAAAAGAAAGGACCAAGCTGTGTTGCCTGTAAAATGCATTTGACAATTCCTGTGTTAGCAAATACCTGATTATTTAAAATGTTTTTTTTTTCTTATTTATTTAAAGGTTTTCACCTGTTGTATGCAATCCTCCTACTACATCAACTGATCAAATAAATATTTTCTGAGTGAAATCCCAAGTCTGGTCCTTTTCAAGTGTAGGGCACCTCACAGTTAGAAGACACTTGACAGTGAAAACCATCCTCTGCTACCACCACGTGCGAAGCAAAGACTGGAGGAAAGCCAACTATCTGCCGTCTACCCGTCCAGCTACCTGTTCGTGTAACAGCCATAAAAGCAACATGGCTGAGTCCAAGTCACTCGAAGAGCTGAAAATAGAGCGAACAACAGTGAAAAGACTTCTATCTCGATTTACCAACCAGATAATGAGGACCCATATGGAGATGTCTGTGGAGGAGCTACAAGGGAGTTTCAAAAGACTCACAGCAGAGGGCTCCAAAGTGATGGATGTAAATGAGGAGATTGAGGCTGCATACATTGCACTGTGTGAGGAGACTGATGCGAAGGGACCTAAGTTAAGCGACCAGCAGAAAGCCGACCTCGAGAAGATGGAGAAAGAGTGTGAGCAGAAGTTAAAAGAGGAAAGCACCTAATTCAAGAGACACTATGGGCCTCATTTGGTGAGAAGGAACTGACCTCACTCTGGAAACTGCAGAGGGAGAGTGCGAGACTGCCTCTTTCATTCAGCCTGATACACCTCTGGAGGCATATGATTTTATGCTCCATCATGTAGAGAAGCTGGTTTACAAAGCCAAGGAAGTGTACCAGACCTGGAACCGTTGGGCTCCACTAGCTGAGAGGCAAGACTTAAATCGTCGTCTGACGGCTAGAAATCCTGCTACCCAAGCTGGTGTCAGGACAGACCATCCTGATTAAAGCAGCAAAAATTAAAGAGGACAGCAACAGAGAATCTGATTCAGCCCACAGACCAGCGGCTATTGCTGCCATAAAGCTCAAAGCCACAGCTTTACCAAAGTTTACCGGAAATCAACGCGAGTATTACAGATGGAGAAAAGAATGGGAGGCTCTGCAGATGCAAGGCGAACCAACTGGGTCCATGGAGGTGAAGAAATTCCAACTGCTTGATAGTCTCGATGAAAGAGTTGCCAAAGATCTACGGCTGTCTATTTACACCTCAGCAGACGAGATCTTCAGAGTCTTGGAAAATCGTTATGGGAAGCAAGCCACTATTGCCATTGAGGTTGTCGAGGAGCTAAATGCTATTCCACCTGTCCGTAGTAACCAGCCGAGAAGAATCGTAGAGCTCATCCAAGCTGTTGGAAAAGCCCTCTATGATTTAAATGAACTAAACAGTGCAGATGCCATAAAGAACCCACTAGTAATAAAATCTATCGAGAGCAAATTGCCAGAGTCCCTGAAAAAAGACTGGCTTACCCACGCTGCTGATCTGAACAACGCTGTAAACCACCAGAATTGCTTTGACAAGTTACTTGCATATCTTCAATCCCAAGAGTCCATCTATGAGCAGTTAGAGCAGTTAAGAGACATTGACCCTGCCAAAGAGAAGACCAGGTTTCCAACAAAATATGGCCGACAAAGACAACCAATTCCAGCAGTGGATCAGCAGGCTGCATTATCTGTGGAGACCCAAAGCATAAGAGGAAACTCTACTTCTGCAGAAGGTTTAAAACTACTACGAAGCTTCAGGAGAAGAGGGACGCAGTGCAACAGCTCAGAGCTTGCAAGAGGTGACTCGAAGTCCGTGATTTAACCCTGCAGAAATACTACGTACCTGTGTGGGAATCCAGAGTGCAGAGACCAACACCACTACCTTCTCTGTCCTTTGCCCAGACAGCTGTCCCAAAGACCCAAGTTCGGTCCAGTGAGAGCTGAGGGGAGAAGATGCACTGAGGCCCAAGAAGAGTTTCTATCTAAACTTCCACATGAGCCCGCGCAGCAGGGTCGAAATGCCTTTTGCAACATCGCATCCCGAGCATATAACTCTACTGCAGCAAAGCGAGGCCTTCTGGAGGAGATTGGTCTAAATGAATACCCAGTGATCCTGATGCTCCTTGATGTCACCGCCAACGACGGGCAAAGAATCGGGACATTAATTGATCTGGCATCTGACACGAATTATATAACTCATAAAGCTGCAAGTAAACTGAACCTTCGCAGTGAAGATGTCACACTTGTCGTTCATGGTGTCGGAGGGATGAAAGTGTCTGTTGAAACCAGACGCTACCTCCTCAAAATACGTATCAGCACTTTAGAAGGGACCCTCAAGTCTCACCAACTGATCTGCTACGGACTTGACAAAATTGCAGAAGTGCACAGGCATGTTCCACCTAAGAAGTTGCAGGAGATCTTCCCTGATATTCCCCTCAAACACCTCAGTAGACCTAAAGAGATCCAGCTCCTGATTAGCCACAAATAAGGCCAGCTGGTGCCCCAAAAAGTCCGTTCTGTTGGTGACCTGGTGCTCTGGGATGGTCCACTTGGGAAGACAGTCGGGGGCACGCATCCAGATCTCTTCGAGGAAGTCATTTTGAGAGCACACACATCCAAGACTCATTTCGCAAGATCTATGAGAACTGCAGCAGTCAAGCAGTTCTATAAGTGTGCACCTAGCCCACCTACTCTCAGGCCCAGCTGGACTGCCTCCTCTGCTGAGCATGTTCAAAGAACGGAGAGTGTTGGGCTGGAGGACCCTGAGGCTGTGCCACAGCATGAGCACAATTGGCCTGGTGAATGCTTTTGAATGCTTTGAATGCTTTGAGGTAACTAATAGCAAAGCACGTAGGTGGGCTACGCACATACAGTATGCGTCGAACTGTGGTTACATTAAGTAACTATAATTTAGCGCAGTTCTTGTGGATAATTGTGAATGTTCCAGTCGAACCTCAGTGTGCTCCAAACATGCACTCCATGACCAAAAATGGGTCCCAAGTGGGTTTGTCCGCAGTTTTCACAAAGGTCCTACCTGTGTCAATCCAGTTCAGAAGTAAGCCAGAGGTAAACCGGAACTGTACCAAATTTTTTATTTACATTTAATGTTGATCAGAGACGGCGAGTGACAACAGGGAGGATAAAGGGAAGAAAGAGTCAAAATGTTATGGTAACATCATATGCCTTATTAGCATTTGGGCTATCAGTACTATCTAGTGTCTTAAAAATTGCATGTTTTTCCATTTGGTACATAAAGTTTGTAATGGAAGGAATGTTTTGAGTGAAAACTTTTCTATAGAAAATGGCTAATGGCAGGATCACCAACTTTGATAAAGTGCTTTCAGTGAGCACACATAACTCCTACATATTTAGAACATTGCTTACAAGACAATATGAACTCAGGTATTTTATCCACACAGTTCAATCATTAATGTTTATCAAATCCTATTTTCAGAATGGAATATACAGGCTGTTAAAATCCACAGAGTTTCAGTAAATCTAGCAGCTTTTGATGTTGTGTGACCTCAGTGAACAAAGCAAACACAGTGAGGCAGAGCTGGCAGTTGAAGAAGCTGTTTCTTGTCTGCCACCAGAGTGCAGTACTGTTGAGGTCTGGAGACTTCCTGCGCCAGCTGACGGAGGGGGGGCTTGCCTGTTGAGCCAGGGTTAAAAGGGACATGGGTTTGTAAATAAAGACGGGAAGCTAACAGTCAATCAGCCCAGAGTGTTGTTTTAACATTACCAGTATAGCAAAAATAATTTACACATCTGTCTCTTCACCCGTCATGATGTTTATCTGAGCACACCCACATGTGTAGAGACTATTATAACTGAGCATAAGTTACCAACTGCATTTCACTATATTTTTATGAACTTTATTTAGCCTACTTTTGCAGTACTTTATTGGGCATTAGTCATACTAGCTTGCTAAATGCTAACATGACAGCAATAGTCATAAATGCACTTCCTGAACGTTCACCTTATTTCAAATATAGAAATTTCTGGCTCCATCAAGATGAGGTTATATGTTTCTTTGCTATAAGTGACAACACCTACCAGGGAAGTACATGATTTGGATGGAGTCATTTCACTTTGGCAAAGTAGTATATTATTTTCTGAGAGCCTACTGGGGTCTGGTTGGAGCAGTTGGAGGGTGTCCTCAGTCTCTACAGACAGGAGCTCAAGAGTTAGTCTGCTGCACTCTGCCTCTCAAACTGTTCTCAGTCGTCCCATCTGGATGTGATTTCTCTCTGGAGAGAGGCCCATCCGCTGGGGGAGAGGCCCATCCGCTGGGGGAGAGGCCCATAAGCTGGAGAGGAGGGAGTTAGAGGGGAGAGCCAGGGAGGAGGTCTACACAAGTTAGTTTTACATGACTTAGCTCAGGACTGCGTCAGGAGGTCAAAGCTCTGGTAGGCAGCGGGTGAAACAAGAGCAGCACAAACTATTTTCTGAAGTGAGAAAGTCTAACGGAGACCAGGGTAGACAGGACCAGTGCTCCAGAAGACAAACATGGCTGCCAGATCCCTGCCCTACTTCTCCCTTCTCTGCATCCTCCCAGGGATTTGCTGTGGAGCTTTGCGGCCAGACTTCGAGAACAGCAACAGCCCATACGCAAAGTAAGTCTTTTTATTGTAGAGCAAGGGTTACACAGAAAGCTTCAGAAGGCAAATTAGTGGCATCTCTCCTCTAATGACGGGAAGAATAGAAAGAAAAAAAGGATGTTGCTCTGACCAAAAAAAGGCACCCATTCAGACCACCCCCCAAAAACAAGATGGACTGTCAAAATCTTATAGACCATCGGACAAAACACTGTATATGTGAGAATATGACCCAGGAGCATTTGTACTGGTCATATCCAAGAACGTCTTTTTTTAACACTTGACATGTTACATTCAGAATATTCACTAGGTTCATTTTTTTACACAAATCAATAAAAATATGACTCTATTTAGTATCAGCAGGAACCTGAGTGAGAGGAGCTGGGGTCAGGGGTGATTATGGGTCGGACCAGAAGCACAGATGGGGCCAGCTAAGGTCTTGAGGTCTGAGACCCTTCCAAATGAACAGTAAAATTAATAATATGAACCAAATAAACAATAAAATTAATGAGAAACTCTGATAAAATAACGTGACTTGAGCTTCCAAACAGTGGACAAAACAATAAACACAAAATAAGTAGAATGCTTGATTGCCAAAACAAATGTCCCAAATTTATAAATTTGCTGCCACTGCTGTGTTGCTTCAGTCTAGACAGATTGACCAAGGCTCTGTTAGTTTTAGTCATGGGTTCACAGTTGAAAATGCAGTGTGAAAGCAAACTTTATTGTTTTGATCACACATTACACAAAGTGATAGAGCTGCATGTGAGAACATAGACTGGATTAATATTTTCCTAGTCTGCCTTTTTAAAGAATCTGAAACAAAACCAGTTTCTCTAAAAAATGTTTTCCATTGAAACAGTAACACTCTTACTATTTTCTGACCACTCTAGCTTTAAGGTACTAAGGCTTTTCTCAAGTTTTTAATAACTTTGACTTCACAGTAGGCTGTTTGTATGTGCAGTGTGTCGTCAGAGGTGCTCCAGGGTTAAGGCCGTTAGTTTTTCGACAGTGCTGTCATGCTATGCCCCCTCCCCCTCACTAACAGAAACCAGTTGCCAGCTGTAAGGCAACAACACGGCACAATAAGCAGCAGAGGGCATTGGAACAGTTGCAGAAGTGCACTAACACTAACACAAAAAGGGACACGTGATGGGAATGAACGGGAATGGTTTATGAGACTATCTGGAAAGCATTTATCAAAAGCATCACGGAGAGGGCTCAAAAGTAACAATCTTAGAAGAGTCAAGTTTGAAAAAAGGCAGTTGTTGATGCAGAATTGAAAGCTGACTGGCAGGTTGCTATTACGCCCTGATCTCAGGACTCCCACACTCCATGGGCCTGTGCAGACAGACAGAGAGTGTGTGCAGACATACAGTAAACCTATGAAGACACTCATGACATACTTTATTTTATTATGCAACAGTCTCACTGCTGTCGTTAAGTTAAGATGAGATGATTGTGTTCATGAACACAGCATTAGCACATTACCGAAGCTCTTAACACACTTGAGTTTACTTTTGAATTAATTTTGGGGTGGCTTTCCTGCAAATGTCGCTTCAGGTTTGTTGTGTTCTTCCCTGTAAAGATTAGCCTGGTGTAGCCATACCAACTTCCTTTCTGAGCAAAAGAAAGTGGGTGTGGGCACACTCCGTCAGCCCCTCTCTCGAGTGAAGCAGAACCAGACCAATCAAAGCCATGGGGTGGGCAACATCACACTCTTTGCACTGCGGAGCTTTTCCATAACAAAAAAGATGGTGCCCTCCGCAACAGAGGAAAGGTTTGCCGTGGCACTCTCGTCTGTTTTAAGTAACCTGGAATTGTCTTTAAAGCCGCAACAACTGGAAGCGCTAATAATTTTCTTTGGAAAAAGGACGTTTTGATATACTCCCAAATGGATTCGGAAAAAGTTTAATATGTCAACTTGCTGTTGTCACAATCGCTTTGTGTGATTGGTTTATTTGGTACCAAAATATGTATCAGCGGAGATTCAGCTACACGCACATCTAAGCCATTTAAATTTACCCCAAACACAGACCTAACGGCAAGCAAACAAAAACAGGTGATGCCAATGCCATATTGTGCCAAATGTAAACTCAGCCTGACCATTTCATACTAAAATCTTAATAGTTTTGGTTTGTTTTACATTTAAAGAATTATATTGGTGCAGGTAATGTTGACATGTGTGGTCATGATTTAAAATCATGTTTGAGCTGCAACTTTATCTAAAAAGGTATATATATATATATATATATTTTTAGCGGAAATATTTTTGTGATTATTTTGCTGTTTAAATAATTTATTCTGTAACTGTAACATGCACATTCAAAATTTTACTTCTGCAAAATTGTGCCGCCTTCATTTGACACCATAATTATTAAAATACACCTTGTAGTTACAGAGATACAGTCAATTTATGTCCTATTGGGCAGACACACCAAAAAATAGGGTTGGTTTTAAAGGGTTTAAAGGTTTGATGCCAACATTTTTATTTGTCCCCAAAAATGGTTTATAATGTTATATGTAAAATATAAAAAGTCAAGAACAATACTGGAGCAGAAATGATAATCTGTGTAATATCACATCTATAAAACGTGACTAAATGGCTGGGTTCTGTATTACAGAATAACTTATCTTGTTTTCTGATTTTGTTTCTCACAGAGACAGCCTAAGCACAGTAGCACATAATGATAAAGCTGCAACTAACAATAATTTTATGTTGAATTTATCTATTAATTACTTTTTGCATAAATAATATTTTTTAGATGAATCTATTGTTTTTTGAATAAAGTATTAGAAAACACAAACAACATAAATATTGTAAAAAAGGGCAAACATTCTTTATCAAGCACATGCCACAAGAAATAATCTCTTGTGTTGCCAACTGGGCCTGTCACGATGACTACTTTTTGTTATAGATATAGTGCACCAGAATGAACTGCGTAAAACAATATTATTTCAACATTAAAACATTTTTTAGTGTTTCCTCTGGGCCAAATGCCTTGGCGTTGGTGGCGAAAGGACACATGAGCTGATATAGGGAGGTTGGGAACAAGGAAAGGATTAAGTAATAATAATAATACATCTAACAAATAGTCTGCAATATCTTACTGCAGAGACTAAATGCATTTTAAATTCTTTTATGTTCTCTGCTTATTAAGCTTAACTGTGGACCTACAATATTAACAGAAGGAAGAAAGATCAGATCATGATTTACTCTACCTTCATTTAACAAACCAGGGTTTGGGTCGGCATATAGCCTATGTGTTTAATTTGAACAAATAAAACTACAGTAGTAATACAACAGCTCATTATCAAAGTGCCCCTACAAGGCTAGCAATCATATTTGTGAGTAAGAGCTGGTCAGAGTCTCCATGGTAACGTCAGAAGGAAGAGTTTGTGAAACGCTGACAAAGCTTTTGCTACATAAAGTTAGCTTTCCTTTAGTTAGTTGCTTTTTTTTGGAACAACTTTAAAACAGACCAAATAGCAGAATATATTGCGCTCTATCTTCATCTCATCTGACTCTGTGTCAATCTGCGTGAGCGCGCAGCTCTGTGTCTGTGAGCGCGCAGCTCTGTGTCTGTGAGCGCGCAGCTCTGTGTCAGTGAGCGCGCAGCTCTGTGTCTGTGAGCGCGCAGCTCTGTGTCAGTAAGCAGGCAGCTCTGTGTCAGTGAGCGGGCAGCTCTGTGTCTGTGAGCGCGCAGCTCTGTGTCAGTGAGCGGGCAGCTCTGTGTCAGTGAGCAGGCAGCTCTGTGTCAGTGAGCGCGCAGCTCTGTGTCAGTGAGCGCGCAGCTCTGTGTCTGTGAGCGCGCAGCTCTGTGTCAGTGAGCAGGCAGCTCTGTGTCAGTGAGCGCGCAGCTCTGTGTCAGTGAGCGCGCAGCTCTGTGTCTGTGAGCGCGCAGCTCTGTGTCAGTGAGCGGGCAGCTCTGTGTCAGTGAGCGGGCAACTCTGTGTCTGTGAGCGCGCAGCTCTGTGTCTGTGAGCGCGCAGCTCTGTGTCAGTCAGCGTGCAGCTCTGTGTCTGTGAGTGCACAGCTCTGTGTCAGTGAGCGCGCAGCTCTGTGTTAGTGAGCGCGCAGCTCTGTGTCTGTGAGCGCGCAGCTCTGTGTCTGTGAGCGCGCAGCTCTGTGTCAGTCAGCGCGCAGCTCTGTGTCTGTGAGCGCACAGCTCTGTGTCTGTGAGCGCATAGCTCTGTGTCTCTGAGCGCACAGCTCTGTGTCTGTGAGCGCGCAACTCTGTGTCTGTGAGCGCGCAGCTCTGTGTCAGTGAGCACGCAGCTCTGTGTCTGTGAGCGCGCAGCTCTGTGTCTGTGAGCATGCATCTCTGTGTCTGTGAGCGCGCAGCTCTGTGTCTGTGAGCGCGCAGCTCTGTGTCTGTGAGCGCACAGCTCTGCATCAGTCAGCACACAGCTCTGTGTCTGTGAGCGCATAGCTCTGTGTCTCTGAGTGCACAGCTCTGTGTCTGTGAGCGCATAGCTCTGTGTCTCTGAGCGCACAGCTCTGTGTCTGTGAGCGCGCAACTCTGTGTCTGTGAGCGCATAGCTCTGTGTCTCTGAGCGCACAGCTCTGTGTCTGTGAGCGCGCAGCTCTGTGTCAGTGGCGCGCAGCTCTGTGTCTGTGGCGCGCAGCTCTGTGTCTGTGGCGCGCAGCTCTGTGTCAGTCAGCGCGCAGCTCTGTGTCTGTGGCGCGCATCTCTGTGTCTATGGCGCGCAGCTCTGTGTCTGTGGCGCGCATCTCTGTGTCTGTGAGCGCGCAGCTGTGTGTTCTGTGTCCGTGAGCGCGCAGCTGTGTGTCTGTGGCGCGCAGCTCTGTGTCTGTGAGCGCGCATCTCTGTGTCTGTGAGCACGCAGCTCTGTGTCTGTGAGCGCAGCTCTGTGTCTGTGAGCGCAGCTCTGTGTCTGTGAGCACGCAGATCTGTGTCTGTGAGCGCACAACTCTGCATCAGTCAGCACACAGCTCTGTGTCTGTGAGTGCACAGCTCTGTGTCTGTGAGCGCAATAGCTCTGTGTCTGTGAGCGCGCAGCTCTGTGTCTGTGAGCGCGCAGCTCTGTTCAGTCAGCGCGCAGCTCTGTGTCTGTGAAGCAGAAGCAGTTTAAATGTATTAAACTAAAACTCATGAAATAAGCCTGTCAATCCATATTAGATTATTCTCCATCTTTGCAGTAATAAAGTGTGTAGTCTACTGTTAATGCATATAGGGATATGGCCAGGTGAAATCAAACGCACATAGGCAACGGCACACGTATTTAAGCCGTTGATGCAGCGCTACAAAATAACTTTATCTACTTCACAAAATGAACATCATGAACACATGGGTAATTGAAATGCTATATCACATGCAGTTTCTTTACTTCAGACCATCTGCTTGTTCTGCCCCTCCCCACATCCGTCCAGTCCCTTCCTGCAGCAGCTGTTGGAGCCATCACGCTCTGATCCACACAAGTGGTTTAGGAGCTGTAGAAATGGGAAATGGTTCTATGCTTTAACAGTTCTAATGTTTTTAAGCACCATTTGTGCTTATTCTCTTCCCCCACCATGCAGAGTACAGGGTATAGGTACAGGCGAACTAGGCAACCTAGGGTGCCAAGAGAGGAGGTAGCAAAAATTAAAACCAATAAAAAAACAACTCATGGATGTGTTGTACCTAACACAAATCAAATAACAAGACAAATAGAAGCTGGTATTTTAGTGGTTTGTAATTGAAACCACACATGTCCGAGTCAGCTCTGCAACTCCAGGCTGTACCACACCTTAGCCCAAGCTCAAGCTGCTGGGATAGGCTCCAGTCACCTCGACCCCTAACGGGACTAAGCGGTAGTAGATTAACAAATGAATGTCTGAGTCCGAACTCCTCACAGCACTAGTAACGTGCACTAACTTAGATCTGCTCTTCAAGTGCGGCCAAGCACTTCAAAGCAAATCATGAAGGTTTGTGTGCGCGCCATGAACCTCAATAATTGGCAATAGTTCATGGAGCGCCCAAACTGTCTGCATATTGTCCTATCTTTATGTGATTTATCTTATGCCTCATGTTTTCATAACATGCATTTATAAATAGATCTCATTCAAAACCAAACACACAGTTTTTGGGATCTGATCCTCACGGCCCTCAGAGGTTTAGTGGGCCAGTTAGTTATAAAACTCCCACCACTGGGTGGAATATACATGTGGTTTAGCAACTCCACATGGCACTAAACCAGGAGACTTCTGGGTAGGAGAGAGGCATGTATGTATACCGCCTACAGCTCTTGTAGATGGGTTGAGGCTCAATGTTTGGCGCACACAGACAGAGCAAATAAAAGACGTCCTCTGAGCGCTTTGCGCGGAGCTGAGCTTCGTTCAGAGTGGTAAGTCAGGACCCTACAGAATCACTGTAAAATACTTAGACATTACAGCTGACCCCAGCATAGAAAACCAGCTTTTATAGTGCATTGTGTTTTGTCTCTGTAAAGTAAATAAATGCCATTAATTGATTAGATGCCCTGCCATGTTGTGCACATGCTCGTCAGACTGTACACTCACTTGTTGCTCACTTCTTCCAAACTTGCCAAACCCCTGAAAGCGTGGCTTTCCTGAGTGAATATAGGAGCACTCACACTGGTCAAACATGCTGGGTTTACCTGTAAAATCTGTTAGGACACAGTACAGATCAGGTGTTTCGAGCAGAAGACCTGTGATAAAACCAACACTGATGATCAAACTTGATTCGAATGAGAGCATAAGTAAAACTAAACCCCAGTTAATCGAGAAATACTCCCAGGTCCAAGCTATTAGGTCTAATGTGGGATTTAACCCACTTCTAAATCAGGCTAAACTCACACTGAACCAAGATTCTATGTCTATATGAACTAAAAAAAAGTCTATGAAGAGTCTGTAGTTGTTAGGCGATCCAACACAGAGATGTGTCTTTTTCCAATCTGTGACTATCAGTGGCACATATGACTCATGTATGTATGGAGCTCTGTCTGAGGAATGAACATCCGTTTGACTGACTGGAACAGGGGTCAAACTGCGGGGGTTGTCCTCAACAAAGTGCTGTTGTACGCCTTGCTGTAAGGAGCAGCTTCAAAAGCAGCTCTGAGCATAGACATTACACTGTCCTGAGAAGCCTAAGAGCACAACCAGTAGACAGGAAGTACTGCTATTGACAACACTTCCTCAGACCATTCCTTTGACCTGAGCAAACTCATAACCACATTGTGGAAATGTTTCATCAGCAACTTTCCTGACTTACTTGACCATTTTGTTGTGTCACACACTTAAACTGACCATGTAAAATGAAACAATCCTAGACTGTCTAAATAAATCATTTTAATGAAAATCTGAAGATTTTTGTTGTTATTTAAAATATCAACATTCTGTGGTAAAATATGTTGCTTATTTACATCCCATGTGCAGTTATGTGTGGGATCTGTTTGTGGCATTTTATGTTGAAAAAAAAACTTGAAAGAGTTCTAATAAGTGAGAATTTCTGTTTATGATCAGAGATGTTAGAGTGCTCCACAAGATAGCACTGACTGTGTTACACCTTGCAGGTTTGTGCAAAAGGCTTCTTCTTGAGTGAACGGAACATATGCTTGCCATGTAACTGCAAAGGCAATGCAGACTACTGTGAGGACATCACTGGCATCTGTATAGTGAGTTTTCTTTGATGAATAAAAATGCTCCATTGATGTAATTGGATTTTTAAACTGTGTTGGTCTGGCCTCTCAGAACTGCAAGAACCACAGCACAGGTGACTTCTGTGAGCTGTGTGAGGAACGCTACATTCTGGTGCCATCTCAAAATGGACGCCGCTCGTGCCAGCCCTGCGCCTGCCCGCTCTCAGTCCCCTCCAATAAGTGAGCCCAAACATTGCTGTAGCTGTTGGCTGTTGGCGAGCGAGTCATGTCTCAAATGTGTTATCTGTCCAGCTTTGCAGTACACTGTGACATAGGAACCAGCGTTCTACGCTGCAAGTGCCAGGAGGGCTACGCTGGACAGTCCTGTGAAAGGTCAGTGCTGCCAGTGCAACAGAGTAATGTACCGCAAAATGCAACAGAAAACCAAAACAGAGCTATGTAGGCCAATGATTTTTAAATATAATCTCTCCACGCTGGTTTCAAAGTGCCTATTGTATCGCTCACACAGTGCAAAAATGTTCTATTTATGCAGACTATTGGGTTTGAATAGAAAATGTGTTGCCTATTGATTTCTTTTATGTGAAGATTTTGGTTAAGGTTTATGCTTTATCAACTTTATCAGACTTGGTGACTCTTCAGCTGCATGTGAAACATCACCACTAATGTCAAAAGTGAAGGTACACTGTTGTTCTGAACTGTTCACATGCTCTATCCCCAGGTGCGCTCCTGGTTACTACGGCAACCCGCTGGCAATAGGAAATTCCTGTAAGCGGTGTGACTGTAACAGCAACTCTGACCCCAACCTGATCTTTAATGAGTGCCATAACGTGACGGGTCAGTGCCAGCACTGCTGGGGCAACACGGCTGGCACCAACTGCGAGAGGTGTGCCCCGGGTTTCTATGGTGACGCCATCAATGCCAAGAATTGCAGAGGTTCGGACAATTTAATCCGATCTAATATGATCACATAAACCTGCAACACACATGATAAAAATACTTTAATAATAATAATACTAATTCTGGAGTCAGTTGCACATTATACATTATCTACTCTGTCACTAAAACATTAGACAGACATTAGTGTCTTTAGCGTCATGTTTAGCCCCGTAGCGTGCAACGCCGTCTTCACTGTTGTGATTAATGCTAATTAGCCATGTGTGGCCTTTGGTTATATTTTATTTGTTTTTCTTTGCTATATGAAGACATTTCTTGGTGTGTATATTTTTATAGACTTTGAAAACTATTTTCTAGTAGTATGTCTGATTTACAGCTCACTAGTTGTTCCTAATCTGCTGGTTAACAATGCTGGTTGCTAAATAAAAGCTAACATTAATGTTATTTTTGGTTTTTTTTTCTTCTGTTTAGCTAAATGTTTCACAGAGAAATATGTGTTAGTGGGACATAGTGGGACATAGTGATGAAGTTAGAATTACTCCTTTTATTTTATTTTAATTAGGCAATTGTGAATGTTTTTGCGTTGGCAAGCAATTTGGTAATTCAGTGTTTTCACAAATACCTTATTCGACTTCATCTCCAGGAGCTCAATAACATTGTGTATTATAGAAAGCATACTGCTGTCAGTAGAAATATAGACAGCCTACATCTTATCTTCTAGATCAGGGGTGGGCAATTATTTTTCCCCAAGGGCCACGTTAGTAGATGGGACTCTTGTGGAGGGCCAGGCCAACACAGGGAACTCACTTATACTCAATAAAACACGCGTTTATTTTGACTATAGGAAAGGTATTTACCATTTGGAGCTTGTCGTATAGTTTAATCAACTGATTACTGCAAAATATTGAAGGAAAAGGCAAAATATATGCAGTGTTTAATCATCAAAAAAATATTAGTAAATGCTTGGCGGGCCACATTGAACAGCCCAACGGGCCGCATGTGGCCCCCAGGCCTTAGTGTGCCCATCCCTGTTCTAGATGCTGAAACGTTACAGACCAGTGCGCTTTGTGGCATTGCACCCAGCCCAGGTGGCGCGTGTATTAAAACTACACAGAAATACTTATTTTGTGACAATCAACAAATATTTGGTTAGGTTAAAATAAAAGTAAAGAGTTAGTAGTGGCTTGTTTCACTTTAAAGCTCCTGTGATAAAAGCTAATGTACTGTTTTATAAAACCAGAAAAATTATATATGTGGAAAAAAGTGAAAAAAGTCACAATGATCGTGAAGTCATAGAGCATTCTCATGGTCCCCCACATTCCAAAGTAACCCCATGCGCAGTGATGTAACATCAGTGACCTCAAACACTCATCTTTCTGCATGTGTTCAATGTCTGCAGAGTGTAAGTGCAACAAATGTGGCACATCTTCATGTGATGACAGGACGGGAGTGTGTCACTGCAAACCGGGGGTCACTGGACGCCTCTGTGAACAATGTGAGGTGAGACCGCCCAGCCACAAACCCACACAGCCTATGGCTCCAAATGTGCCTCTGTGTCAGCTAACAGAGACTGTATGTATCTGTAACAGAACCACTAAAATTATTTATTAGTAAAAGACAAAGATTTTGTCCACTGGGAAAAGGAGTAAAGTTCACAAGCAGCTATATCACAGACTAATGGAAATGGTATGCAGTCAAAAAACTTAAACATCTATTGAAACTTTAATGTTAGTATCCAGTTAGAAGTGAATCACAATGTAAGAGTCAGATGCAAACCATCTAGAAAAACAATTAGCATTGACCAAGACTACAAGATGATATGTCTCTTGTTGGCACCAGTCAACACATCCAACTTGGTGCTTAGTCTTAGAAATGTCAGTTCTGTCTTAATTTTTCTACAATTAACTGTTTTGAAGTGAATGTGATCAGCGCTTTCTGGCCTGTGACAAAGTATCATTCATGTTCTGCAGGAAGGATACTCAGGTTTCTATAGCTGCCAGGGCTGTCGGAGGTGTGAATGTGGCCCAGCCTCAATGCGGCCCACCTGCCATCCTCTTACCCACAGCTGTCCCTGCCGCCCGGGGGCTGGGGGGCGTTACTGTAAGCACTGCCTCCCAGGCTACTGGGACTACAGCCACTCTGGCTGCCAGAGTAAGTCACCATGATGTTCACGTAGTCTGTAAAAATAACACCCACATTTGGTTTCACATTGACTGAAGAGTTGTGTTCCCAGAGCAGCTCTTTGTGTCTTCCCACACCCACTGCAGCAGTGCTCATTATGACCACAGAGAGACCAATGACATCACATCCAGCCCAAGTCCATCACTCACAGCTGTCTAAAGCATTAGACTCACACAAAACAGATATGCTGGCCCCCAACCAAAACAACATTTGTGCATTTTCATTCACGGCCCTGACCCACTGCTTCCGTCACCCTGCCAGCTCCACACACACACACACACACACACATGCAAGCAGGCACGCACGCACACACACACACACACACACACACACACACACACACACACACATGCAAGCACACACACACACACACACACACACACATATATGCAAGCACACGCACACACACACACACACACACACACACACACACACACACACACACACCGGCGCATGCTCACACACACATGCACACACACACACACATGCACACACACACACACACACACCGGCGCATGCACACACACACATGCACACACACACACACACACACACACACAGGTCAGGGCAAGGGTGGGCAGGGGAGCTATGACTATCCAGAAGTCCACGATCATCTCCACTGTCTTCTGGGCATTGAGCTCCAGGTTGTTGCCATGCACCAGGACACCAGCCGGACCACCTCTCTCCTGTAGGAAGACTCATTGTTATTCGAGATAAGCTCGATGAGGGTAACAATCCTGGTGTTAGTTCCCAGGGAGTCCAGATGCTGTAGGAAGAATTGGAGTGCCAGGTTGATGGCGTTGCCTACAGATCTGTTGGCTTTGTAGGCAATTTGCAGGGGGTCAAGGAGGGAGGAGGTGACTTGAGGCGGGACTTGAGGTGGGACAAAACTAGGCGCTCGAATGACTTCATGACTACTGTCAGCACCACTGGCCTGTAGATCCAGGGCTTCTTGGGGACAGGGACAATAGTGGAGGACTTGAAGCAGGTCGGGACCTGGCAAGACCCACGAGAGGTGTTAAAATGTCTGTAAAGACAGGAGTCAGCTCATTCGCAGTGTCTCAGGGTGGCGGGGGAGACACCGTTTGGACCTGGTGCATTGTGGGTGTTTTGTCTCCTGAACTGTTTCTGCACGTCCACACTCAGATTTTCCTTGTTAAAATCCCCAAGGATAATAATAATCAAAGAGTCCGGAAAGCCCACACTCAGTACCTGGTCTGCGAGCGCGTGCTGTGCACAATGACACTCAATACAATGAATTTATGAGGCAAACTCTCGTGGAGAGTAGAATGGTTTGCAATTAGCCTAATGAAGAGAAATTCCAGAAATCCATCCAGGTGAAGCGCGCAGTCCGGGATCAACTTGCTGAGCCATGGCTTCATGAATCACAAAACAGAAGATGAAAAAAAGTGTTGTTGTCAGTTTTGTTACAGAGTGGGCAAACGTTACAGATGAAAATTCCAGGTAAGTGCCTTTGCACACCACGTCTACTTAAGCGTACCAAAGCCCGCGCTCGTTTACCTTGTCTGCGATATGTCACTCTTTTGGCCAAAAAAAGAACTAAATCTGCAGCTCTGCAGTTCTGATGTTTAAGAGCTCTTCATAATAGCATGTAGACACACAATTTACACACAAAAACAGACAAAACATAGAGCACCAAATGCCAGGGCATCCGTCAGCGATGCCATCTTGTATTGTATAGTATAGCCTTATTCTTGGGTTGGAACAGTTTATACAAACAGCTTGAAGGTAAAGGAGCAACAGGGAGCAGGTTAACTTTGGGGTTATAGGGGTATTATAGGGGAAGGGATTGCGCCTTGTGAGGACTGGGCAGAGCAGGGATGGAGTTATTGCCAGGTGTAATGGCTGATTTCAAACAGACTCAACTGACAACTCTTTTAGCAGCCCAGTCTTTGTGGGGGTTGTGGAGCCTTAACCAAGGGAACCCTAGGACTACAGGAGCCAGTGGAGAGGAAAACATCTCCTCCCTATGGTTACCGGACAGAATAAGTGTGACAAGAATCGTGTAATAAGTTATTCTAGCCAGATGACTCCCATTTAAAGCCTTAATCTCCATGAGAAACTTCAAGGGTTCAATTAAATTATCATCAGCGCCTCACGATGAGAAATGAGAGAAGGGAAAGGGAAATGACCACAGCAGGGAAGACTGGAGCTGCAACCAATTGTCGAGTTGGAACAGTGGAGAAGAGGTTTGGCTCAACAAGACCTCCCCCTCAACTGGTGAGCCTCCCCTGCTTGTCCACAATAGATGCACAGCCCGGAGGTCCGACGCCATTAACGCTCAGTAGGTGAGATGCGAGCACAGAGGTCATGGTGTAGGGGTGTAGGAGGGTGAAGGCAGGGGCAGGCTCTGGGCACACGGGGGCGACAGGTTTTCTCACGGTGGCTCTCTCTTAATATCTCAATTTTAAGATACAATAATCTTCAAACTTCCCCCTTAGTGGCTGATCAAAAACCCTCCTCATTTCAACAGTAAAGGCTAAATATGTTTGAATAATGGGAGAATCCGCCTTCCAGGCAGCTGTCGCTCATTGAGCGACTTTACAGAGCAGACTAAGAATTAGTAAAATGGTCGAAGACGAGGAGCATTGGAGGAGGAATCTGCTGCAAGAATCCAGGTCAACAGAGTATTGTTCGGAGTAGGGATATGTGGCTCTTGTGAACCCCAGGACGGCAGAGCAAGAAGAGGCTACGGGGATCTAGTCTGCTTGGATGAATCGGGGACTGAAGCACCGGAGCGGGAAGGAGAGTAGAGAGCTGGTTCATCTGTAGGCCAAGCTGGGGCACACTGGCAATCAAGTCATTGAGCCTCTTCAGAACCTCCTGCAGGATCTGGTCCTGCGCTGTCCGACGAGGGCGCCCTGGGAACCCAGAGCGTGACTCAGCCCATCTTGGTCCGCTGGATCCATCTTTGGCCAGATTGTTTTGTTGTGGCGCAGTTTGGACCCAATAAATTTGCTAAATTGCTAAAATCTATTTTTATGAAATCTATATTTATAAAATCCTTATTAGTGTTTTTTTTTTTTTTTTTTAATCACAGAGTGCGACTGTGAGAGCGGTCACTGTGACATGCACACAGGAGAGTGTCTGCTGGAGGCTGCCATCAACCTCTGCAACATCAGTGAGTGTAACAGTGACAGTGCTCCAGAGCAAATCATGTCACACAAATCTATTCTAACCCTCTTGGCTCTGGCTCTCAGGCTGTGATGAATGCATCTGGAGTCTGATTGGAGACCTGCGACTCTCCAACAAGACCCTAGACCAGCTCAAAGTGGAACTGCTGAATATCTCCACAGGAGCGGCGGCTAATGACAGGATTAAATACTACAACTACACAACTCATCGCCTCCAGGTATAAAAGAGTCTACTGTAATTAAGAATGCATTTAACCTATGTTATTTTCTGACTTTCCCAACCAATGGAAATAAATATGTTGATTAATAAATGGTTGTTTTTGTGGCAGGCTCAGTTTTTTGAGTGGAAGAACAAGACCTCTTTCCTGCAAGTTCAGACATCAGACCTGAAGGGAGCTGCAGATGCAATTGAGTCTGACATCATCCAGCTGGGAGAATTGGTTTGCAATATCTCTTTTATAGCACATACAGTTGAATATAAAGGCAGAAACCTGTTGGGTCTGGTGACCTCTGCCCTGAATGAGTGGTGTGCTGTTGATTTCCCAGGAAAGTGTAGTGACGGCGCTGGGGAACAAGCTGGACGAAAACACTCTGGAAACGTTCACTCTGGCCGAGCAGCTCAGCGCCAATCTGACTGATCTCAATGTCCACATTGAAGGTAAATGTCAGCTCTGCTCATCATCTGAGGCATAGCTCACAACCTGTATTTTTGTATGCTTTTGCCAGAATTGTCACTTAATTGTGTCCAAGCCAATTAAAAAGAAATGTGATATTTAGTTTTTTTTAAATGTTTGTATGTGGTTCTTATGTATATTTAGTGATTTACTTGTAGTAGGCAGTGGACTCAATCTGGAAAGCTGTTTAGACTTAAAGGGTGTGTCAAGGAAAAGGCACATTTGAAAGTACCCTATGTACAGCTTTTCTTAATAGAACATTATTTTGCTGTGAGGTGGCCATTAGGTGAAATTATGTATGTCGTGTTCTATGGCAGCCAAGAGCCATTTATTCATCCAGTCAACTGAGCAAGCCACTCCGAAGATGTAGGTCACTAAAAAAACAAACAGTTCTCTGAAAACAGGGCATGGTACTACAAGACTCTTCTTTATTATTATTGCAGATTTGAATTGACATTTACATTTTAAATGACAATATTTTTTATATTAGAAAATGATTGTGAAACACAATATATCATTCATATTTCATACCGAGTATGTGTCTGGATATGGCTAATTAATATAGTATACATGATTCATTTACAGAAATGCTACATGACTGGGAGCTGTACAGTGTCCAGCAAGAAGTGGATCCAGAGGTGGTCCATCAGAACTCAGAGCTGGCCATGGGAATGGTGGTCTGGATGAGGAAATTGGACCTAGCCCCAAGAGAACCCACTGCATCTAACGAGTTGTCTGAGGCTCAATATTGTAAGTGCCACAACTGGTCAAATATTATCTATCCAATAAAAATGTGCATACCATAAGCAATGTGATTAGCTTCATCAATATAGATAAAGATTGTGCCTGTGAGATCTAATGCACAGAAAAATAGCTGACAGGGTACGTCAGCTGATTGGATGCTTCATTAAAGCTGCAGATGTTTGTCAGCTGACTAAGGCCCATTCAACTGAAGGAAAATGCTTGAGAACTCATACTTGTAATTACCAACTCTGAAGGTTATAAATAACTATGTTTTAGGACTGCACACCAGTTTCACTGTACACATTATTTTAAACCACCTCTGAGTTGCTTCTCCAACACTGGTGCAATGGTCATATACATAAAAAGTATACAAGTAAAAATCACAACCATGTTTTTGAGTGGGTGTGGAATTTAAGATGTGTCCACCCTGTGATATTACATATTTTACTTAACATATCAACCCTGTTAGTTTGTGTATGAAGTAATGCTAAACAAAGGCTCACGTGTCCACAGTGCTCCGGCGTGTGCGTCAGCTAGAGAAAAGCTGATGATCACCAATGACCGCCTCATACCTGTCAGGGATCTCCAGTCCCGCTTCTTCAACAAATTGTCCAATACTCATGGTCTCCTCCAGAGAGCAGTTGGAACCATCCAGCAGTCGGAAGACAAGAACAGGGTCAACATCCTCAAATTCCAGAGGAATGAGGTGATTTCCCATGACCACTATGTCTCTCAACTTCCCACTGGTTTTGTGACTGTGGACTCTTTGTATCCACTCTGCTAAAGAGGTTGGTATTTAAAGAGACTGTGTGGAATCGTAATTTATAAGGGGCATGTTACAGCCCCGACTGCAGTACAGGTCATGATCATTAGTATGCACAGATACACAATATATTTCCTTTTGGGTAGCTGGATTTACCAGACCATCACTATTAAGTAAATAAAATTAAATATCTTTTATTTGAGACCTAAAACGCTTCTAATTCTCAAACATTAGAATTGTTTTTGAGGGCCATAAAACTAATCATTGATGCAGTCACGGAATGGAATGAATGGAATTTAGATTCAGATTGAGTTGTCATGTTTTGTGTGGCATTGTGGGTCAAACATTGGGCACATTCACATACTATACTTTACTTTAATTACTGGTGTTTACAGTCAGTGTACATAGAGTTTGCATTTGAAACATGAATTGACCATGATTTGTGCATTGTTTTTGCAATTGTAAAGAGACTAACTATTTTCCTATTCTATACAAATACGTTAGTCTGGTCCCTGTTGCTTGCATTGAGTTTCGAGGGTAGGGTTTACAAGAGGAATGTTAACCAATCTGACAAACTCTGGACGTGACACAGCCATTTGTCAACAATGAAGCCATGTTAGCACCACTAGTTAACATGGCCAGCAGAAGAGCGGACACCAGAGCGGTTCGTTTTTATACTTCGCTGGTTATCCAAAACCGACAAAGAGCAAAATAAACGTTCTCTCGGTAGCAGCGTCCACCATGTTGAATGTGTTGGACTAGCTGCGCGAGCCGAGTTACTTGTGTATGACGTGGACAGCAAACCACACCCTGCTGCAGACAAACGGCTTGTGATTGGTTTGTCCGCCAAATTGATGAGGAAGGGACAAGACCGTCTTCCTTTGGAAAACTACCAGGCTAGTGACATACAGTATGTGGATGGTTTTAAAGTTTTGACATGTGGACCTGCTTTTTCAGGCAAAGCTGCGAAGACTCATAGAGGAGCACGATGCTGTCAATAGCACGCTGTCGGAGACCAGAGAACACGTCTTTGATGCAGAGAGGACAGTTTCAGAGGTGGATGCCATGGTGCAGGTACATACCACATCACAGAGTCAGTGACAGAGTTTGGATTTATTATAACACAGATAAATATAACGTATTTGAAGGTAAAGTACAGAGAATTACTAAAACTTTTTTCGTTTGCAACAACTTGTAATATAATATATATATAAGAAACAGTATTTACACCTTAATCTTATAATTATAATATAATAATTAAATTTCTTGTTAAAGATAAAACCTCAAGCCAAATACTCTTGCCTATGTCCATGAGACACAAACCTAAACATGTGGTAACAATACACTAAATGCAAAATAATTATATAATCTGTGTATTATAGTCTTGTTGATGTGAATTTGCAGAATGTAACGCAGTACCACGCTGCCATCGACGGAGCTGGTCAGAAGCTGATGGACAAGTCCATGCGCCTGACGCTTGTAGACAGAGATCTGGTACTGAAAGCTGACAAGCACAGGAAGATCTGGACAGGCTGGCTAACGCTCTGGAGGAGTGAGACCTCCCTATACTCAATACATATACATATCTCCATATAGATACATATAAACATATACAGTTCTGCTTATAAGCAGAATTTGTGAATTTTTTTTTAGAGAATGTGAATAATAACACAAAAACTATTAGTTAGTGGTTGGTTGAAGCCATTGTCAAGCAACTGTGTTTACTCTTTTTAAATCATAATGACAGCAAAACTACTCAAATGACACTGATCAACAGTTTACATACCCATCTTCCTAATAGTGTGTATTGCCTTTAAAATCAATGACAGCTTGAAGTCTTTGTGGTAGTTGTGGATGAGGCTCTTTATTTTCTCAGATGGTAAAGCTGCCCATTCTAAATTCTGGGTCTGTCTTGCATAAACTGCACGCTTAAGATTTCTCCAGAGTGGCTCAATGATATCGAGGTCAGGAGACTGAGATGGCCAGTCCAGAACCTTCACTTCCTACACAGTAGGAATGGTGTACCTTTCATCATAGGCCTTGTTTACTACTCTATAAATGTAACATTTATGGTTGTGGCCAAAAAGTAAGATTTTGGTCTCATCACTCCAAATTACTTTGTTTAAGAAGTTTTAAGGCATTTCTCTGTGCTATTTGGAGTATTGTAAACGGGATGCTTTGTGGCATTTTTGCAGTAATGGCTTACTCAACCATGCAGCCCGTTTTCTCAAACTTATAAGCACAATTGTACAACCCTGTTCAAATCCATATAAAACCTGTTCGAATCCAACTAAAACATTTTCTAGTCCTTGGTCTGGTCCTAGTCTTGGTCTGGGTCTGGTCTAATCCTGGGTCTGATCTTGGTCTGGGTATGGTCTATTCTTGGGTCTGGTCTGGGTATGGTCTTGGTCCTGGTTCAGTCCTTGTCTTGATCTAGTCTTGTCCTAGATCTAGTCTCAGCTGAAGTAAAACCAAAATGGCTTTTATATAAAGACAGGAATTGGAACACACCCCTCTGACAATGGGACTGACTCTATTAATGAAGCTCAACACTGAACATGTTTATGAACATTAAGGTCAGACTTTAAAGGATGATGTCATCGACCTGATTACTAATGACACACACTTAGCATACACGCATAGGAAACACAGTTTGCCTCGATTGAAGCAACAAATGCATCCCATTCAAAAATGATAAACAGTAGAAAAAATTTGACACCCTGAGCGACACGAGGCTCGGCTGAATGCGTAGATATAAGATTTATATAGGTTTGATGAAAACTGAGTCTGTGTGTGAGCTGGAGAGTTGAGACGTCTTTACTATGGGAGTTAGATAGGGGGAGAAGGAGTGACTTTCAATGACGGTTGATGCTCTAATTCAAATTTGGTAAATCACAGCGCTTTAAAAGTAGCATTTTCTGAAAGAGGACAACAATTTCGATGTTTTTAAATATATAATTTGTGTACATGAGTGAAATTATTAGGACTAAAATGGGAAGTTAAAGTAGGCCGCACTCTGGCAACGCCCAAAAAACGTCACGTCCAAAAAAGTTTAACATTTTTACACTGCAACTAAATCCCTGACTAATGATGTTATTTTAAAATTTGAACGGTGCAAAAAGGTTAGAAAGGCTGAAGCAGAAGAAGTATTTTTGCATAAGTTTCAAAGGAAATGAATGGGGAAAAAATGGCATAAACACTAAAATATTACAAAAACTATAAAAGGCAGCATTACCAAAAGTAATAGCAATAATATCCCAGAATTTAGACACGTTTTAAACTTTGAAAGACAAAAATCGGATGAAGGGCTGAGGAGTTTAAACGCGCCAAAAATTTGTTAAATAAATACCCACAAGAACAATAGGGGGTTGCATTTACTGTGCAACCTCCTACTGAGATAGATATCATTAACGGTGGCAGCAAGTGGTGATATTTGTTGCGTGAGCTAATAAATACATTACATTTAAGACATGAAGTTATAGCAATAGGCAGCAGTAGGATGTGTGTGTGTGTGTGTGTGTAAATGTTTAACAATACATTGAACTTACACTACAGGAGGGGCTTAGCCCACCAAGCACCTTGATACCCCTGATCTGTCTAGGCTTGATTACAGGGTTTTATATCTCACCAACAAGTAAGTTGTAGGAAAACATAAATACCACCTAAATGTCAACGCAGGTCTCCACATAACTCCAGGATTCTATGCATCTTTCTTCAGGGAATGCCTTTTTAGCACACCACAATGTTCTGGGCCTACTGGTGACAGAACTGGACTATTGCTACTTTCAGGCTAAAATATTTCAATAGTAATAATATTCAGTATTGGTTTTTCAGACAGAATATGTTTTAATGAGATCCACATTCATTTCACAGATCATAACTTTTTAAATGGTTACTTTCAGAACCTTCAGAAGAAATTACATATCATCCATTTAAATGTATGAACTAAAAAGCAAGTTGTCATTGTTGCAGGGACCTGAGGGAAAGTGATGCCAATGGCTTTGTGCAAAGGGCCATCAGTGCAGCCAATGTCTACAACAACATAGTGAAGTACATTGATGATGCCAACATCACCTCGCTCACCACCTTCAACCTGTCGCAAAGAGCAGAAGACGTATGCAATATTTCACCTAGATGTAAAAATAATATTGGTTCAAACTGAATTCTTATTTTCTTTTTTCTCAGGCCATCAATGGGATCAACACACAGCTCAGTTTCCTCATTACACAGAGTGCCAATGTTTTCAAGAAATCAGTCTCACTACATTCAGAGCAAAGTGGTAAGGCATACTTAAATTAAATAAAATCCAACAAATATAACAATATGATGCTGGCTTTTGGTCTTAAAAAATCCTTTTTTCTGCACTTAAACAAAATGCTGGTTTCTTTCAAAGTTTGTTCACAAAAGTTTGCTGCAGTTATATTTTGTTTTCACTAGCCTATTAATATACTCTAAAACGTATTTTGATTGACTTCACAGAAATAGAAATAGAGGTGATTGACAAGCTCAACTATATTCAGGAAACAAAAGATACAATGGCAAAAAACAGCAAAAGACTGGAGGAGATAAAGCAAGACATCAGTGAAATCCATACCGGTGAGGAAGGATCTGTTGCTAAATACATTAACATCAAATCATCATTAATCTGAAAGTGTGGTTGACCTCCCCATGCAGACCGAACCCAGCGTTTGGAGTTCACTCTGACAGTGGCTGAGGGCACACTGAACCGCTCTGCAGAGGTGCTGAGGACCATCACTCCCATCAGCAACAAGGTGGAGCAGTGGGCCAACAATATGAAGAATAACCAGTACTCCACTGTTGCCTATGAAAACACTGTGGTCTCTGCAGGCGAAGCAGGTAACGGACACGACAACAGCACAACAACAGCACGACAACAGCACGACAACAGCACGACAACAGCACGACAACAGCAGCACAAAAACAGCACAACAACAGCACGACAACAGCACGACAACAGCACGACAACAGCACGACAACAGCACAGCACGACAACAGCACGACCACGACAACAGCAGGACAGTTAAACAGAGACATTCACCACCACTACAGACCTGTACTATGACACATATACTCATAGAGGGAAAAGTGATGTCCCCTTCTTGTAATAGTTGTGACCCAATTTGTGACAAATGGTATGTTTGTCACAAATGTATAGTTGTAGAACAGAAGTACACGCCCCACTCGCTGATAGCTATTGCAATTTCTTTGGGGTAGTTTGGAATGGATACCCCCTCTCATTTCTCCCACAGTGGTTTAGTCCACATTTCCGGTACTGTTCAAACCCGCTCCTGCTGTTAGCTTCACTTTACTTTGTGAGTGAGTGAATGAGTGTAAATTTGCTTTAGTAACTCTCAAACTTGGCTTCCATTACACATTGTTACACATACATTAAGCCAGATTTTCATCACATACAAGGCTAAGCCCTTAGTAGGTAGTTCACTCACTTTCAGGGCGTGTCCAAAGCCAGTTGGTATGCTAGAGGTGAAAGCACAGTCTATATTTGGTAATTTTAGATGTTTTAATTACAAATTTCTATATCTACAACTAACGATAATTTTTTTTATTTTTTTGATTAATCAATTAATCTATCGACCTACAATATTTACAGAAGGACGAGGCACAAATATTCTATATTTAGATCATGATTTGTTTATGATGACACTTCACAGCCCTATCTTCATTTAACAAACCAGGGTTTGGGTCGTCATATAGCCTATGTGTTTAATTTGAATGAATAAAACTACAGTAGTAATACAACAGCTCATTATCAAAGCGCTAAAAGGCTAGTGATCATATTGGTGAGTAAAACCTGGTCAGAACCTCCATAGTAACGCTCAAGGGGAGGAGTTTGTGAAAACAGACTTTTGCTACATGAAGTTAGCGTTCCTTTAGCTTGCCAAACGCTCTCCCTTCTTCTCTCCACTCTGAGATAGACTTAAAAGAGCTTCTATTCACCGAGAAGACTCAGGAATTAAGAATGGGTTCTGCCCAAACTTTGTCACCTACTGGTGTCGTGTATCGTTGTTTCGACTTGCATTTCGAAGCCGCCACAGGGTCTCCTTCCGCTGCTCAATCCCAGTTGGACTGGGCTGTGGACTGCGAGGATGGAGGAGCCGCTGTTCCTATGCGGGCTCCTCACGCTGATCTCCACCCCACTATTGACCTGTAGCCATCTCATTGTCTCATCCTCAACACAGGATTACCGGCGTACCACCCAGTTGAGGACGATGTGAAGCTGTGCTTGCTCTCATCATCCACTCCTTGGCCGGATGAGTAGGATAAGATGACAGATGAGCGTGAGGCTGGCACTGCCGTTGGAGCAAAACAAGGTTACGGCTGAGCGGGAAGCCGGGCCTGTCGTTCGGAGTAGAACAAGATGACGGCTGTGAAAGAATGACAGCAGCGCTCTGCTAATGCTGCCCAGATGGTAGTGTTAGCTAGCAACAGTTTTTTTTGGGTGGGCTTCTTAATCAGGCTCAAGCATGTGCAGTCTGCGCTCACAACGAAAGTAAATAGACAGGGTCAAGACCACAGCGGCTGGTCTCCTCTCAGATCAGCTGAAGTCAGCCTCTGCGGCTTCACAGCAGCTTGCCCTCCACCCACAACGTGTACATCAGACATCAGGAGGGTGAAATCTCTGGCTAAGGCCTTGCCCTCCCCAGCCCCCATCAGATGATGGCAGTGAACCATGCTCCTGCACTTTTCCCCAGCCTAGAACTCAAATGTGATGGTCTGATTGGACAACACAACAATTGAACAGACAGGAAGGGACCAGGTCTTCCCTCCATCACCGGAAAGTGGCAGAGATCCTGCTATGTGCAGATGCACGTATAGCCTCCCTTAGAGAGCCCTCCCTCATGTGCCCAGGACACTCAATTCAGTGCTGGACAAATTCAGTTCAATTCATTCAGCCTGGGGCCAAACTTTTTTTTTGCCAGTGCAGAGAACGCACAGTTCCCACTCTGGTTCTTGCTCAGATCAGACAAGTCTTCTCAATGCCTTTCCACCGCTGCGCATACAGCACTCATTGGTGGCTCTTTGCCACTTGGTGTGAGCACCCCAGTGGTGGTTCAGTCATTGTGGCCCTTGACTTCCTACAGGTAATCCCGAATAGGGGTTGTGCAACCTTGGGATTTCAAGATGGTTCAGTGATGGCTTGTCAGTCCCTTTTTGAGCCCCTAGAGCTGGCGAGAGACCGTTTTTCTGTTGGCATGCCAAGAAGGTGTCTGTTCATCCTGTCATTTAACAAGAATGCCTTCATCAGTGCCTGGGTAATCTCTGGCCCAACCTGGCCTTTCAGCCTAAAGTTATCACCTCAACTTTCCGGTGTTGGGCTCTCTGATTCTGATCACCCAGCAGCGGGTGCTCGGTTACGGATGCTGTGAGTGGTCAGGTCTTTAGGCTGCTATGTGGAGCGCACAGCAGACTTTCGTGCTTCAGGGTGTTTATTTGTGTCATTTGGGCCCAACTGTCTCCCAACGTTTGGCACATTAGATCTGTGGGGGCATCAGGGCAGGCTATGAGGCTCAAAGTCACCCTCCGCGTTATGTGAGGTGTTTTATAAAGCCCCTGAGGTTGTGCCAGGACGTGGGCATGATTGGCGTGGTGAATGGTTTTATTTGTCTCAGAGAGTGCTTGCTGGCGCCAGAGAGGTAATCACTAGTGAGTGTTTTTGTGAAAATACAGTAACAAAAACATATTTATTATTCCATCCATCCATCCATCCATCCATCTTCTACCGCTTATCCGTGGCCGGGTCGCGGGGGCAGCAGTCTAAGCAGAGACGCCCAGACTTTCCTCTCCCCAGACACTTCCTCCAGCTCTTTCAAGGGATACTCCTCCTGCCTCCTGCCGAAACAGATGCCCAAGCCACCTCAGCTGGCTCCTCTCGAAGTGGAGGAGCAGCGGCTTTACTTTGAGCTCCTCCCGAGTGACCGAGCTCCTCACCCTATCTCTAAGGGAGCGCCCCGCCACTCTGCGGAGAAAGCTCATTTTGGCCGCTTGTATCTGGGATCTTGTTCTTTCGGTCATGCCCCAAAGCTCATGACCATAGGTGAGAGTAGGAACGTAGATTGACCGGTAAATCGAGAGCTTTGTCTTACAGCTCAGCTCCTTCTTCATCACGACAGACTGGTACATCGACTGCATCACTGCAGAAGCTGCACCAATTCGTCTGTCAATCTCACGCTCCCTCCTTCTCTCACTTGTAAACAAGACCACAAGATACTTGAACTCCTCCACTTGAGGCATGAGCTCTCCACCAACCTGAAATGGACAAGCCACCCTTTTTCGACTGAGAACCATGGTCTTAGACTTGGAGGTGCTGATCCTCATTCCCAGCCGCTTCACACTCGGCTGCAAACCGTATCATTGCACACTGAAGATCCTGGCTTGATGGAGCCAACAGGACAACATCATCTGCAAAAAGCAGAGACGAGATCCTGTGGTCCCCAAACCAGACCAAATCCCTCCGGCCCCTGGCTGCGCCTAAAAATCCTGTCCGTAAAGATAATGAACAGGACCGATGACAAAGGGCAGCCCTGCCGGAGTCCAACATGCACTGGGAACAGGTCTGACTTACTGCCGGCAATGCAAACCAAGCACCTGCTCTGGTCGCAGGGACCAGACAGCCCTTAGTAAAGGGCCCCAGACCCCATACACCCAGAGCACCCCCCACAGGGCGCCACGAAGAACACAATCGTGTTGCAGAGGTGTGTCAACCAAGACAGCCCTACAACATCCAGAGATTTGAGGTACTCAGGGCATATCTCATCCACCCCACGAGGAGCTTCCTAGTCCACCTCCAAGCCTTCGGCCTCTGCTTCCTCAGTGGAAGACGTGTTGGAGGGGTTGAGGAGATCCTCAAAGTATTCCTTCCATTATCCAACAATGTCCCCAGTTGATGTCAGCAGATTCTCACCTCCACTGCAAACAGTGCTGGCAGGGCACTGCTTCCCCCTCCTGAGTCGCCGGATGGTTTGCCAAAATTTCTTTGAGGCCGAACGATAGTCCTTTTACATGGCCTCACCGAACTCCTCCCAGACCCTACTTTTAGCCTCCACAACCGCCCGGGCTGCAGTCCGCTTGGCATGCCGGTACCTATCAGCTGTCTCAGGAGTCCCACGAGCCAGGCTCGGTAGGTCTCCTTGTTCAGCTTGACGGCATCCCTTACTTCAGGTGTCCACCACCGGGTTTGGGGGTTGCTGCCACGACAACAGCTTCGAGTGGCTGCATCGACAGTGGAGGTGGAGAACATGGTCTACTCGGACCATGTTCGAGTGTCTCCAACATCCCTCGGGATATGGTCGAAGCTCTGCTGGCGGTGGGAGTTAAAGATCTTTCTGACAGGGGGCTCGGCCAAACAATCCCAACAGACCCTCAGAGTACGTTTGGGCCTGCGGAGTCTGTCCAGCTTTCTCCCCTGCCATCGGATCCAACAACCACCAGGTGGTAATAAGTTGACAGCTCCGCCCCTCTCTTCACCCGAGTGTCCAAGACATACGGCTGGAGGTCAGATGAAACAATTACAAAGTCGATCATCAATCTCTGGCCTAGGGTGTCCTGGTGCCACGTGCACTGATGGACACCCTTATGCTTTAACATTGTGTTTGTTCTGGACAAATGGTTGATAGCACAGAAGTCCAATAACAGAACACCACTGGGTTCAGATCTGGGGGCATTTACTCCCAATCACGCACCTCCATGTGTCACTGTCGCTGCCCACGTGAGCGTTTAAGTCCCCCAGTAGAACAATAGAGTCCCCGGTTGGAGCACTTACCAGCACCCCTCCCAGAGACTCCAAGAAGCACTACCATTTGGCCTGTAAGCACAAACAACAGTGAGGGGGTTGGGGCTCAGATGCAGCGCCTGGTGGCCGGGTCTTTCCCTTTTCCTCCCGCAGGAACCATAACCGTATTATATTTTAACCGCTCTTTGTCTGGCCCGTCACCTAGGACCTGTTTGCCTTGGGAGACCCTAATAGGGGCATATAGCCCCCGTCAACGTAGCTGATTGAATATTTATTATTATTAATAACAATTATTTGCCTTGCTGCATTTATTTATTTATTAACACCAGTGATTCTCAAACTATTCTCACTAAGTACCACCTTAAACAAGGTTTGGCCCTTTGAGAACCACCCAGAATTCTGAGTTATACTGAATAAACATTTTAAATTAACGCTTTAAATATCTGGCTTTAAAAGAAAATCTCAGAAAGTACCACTCAAGAAAGTCCGAAGTGCACCAGTGGTACTTGTACAGGTTAAAATACCTATAGTCCTACATTATAGCTAATAAATGAGTTTTGATGACATGGATTATGTCCTGCATATTCTATTAAAAATTTAACTATTAAAAACACAATGGAACCAAGATAAACACAGCAGATGGATAACAATCCTTTTATGCCTATTCAGTAACATTGACCAGAATAAATAAACTGTGCATTTAAATATTGTTATCTAATTATGATGAATATGTATTGTGATCAAATTAATATCTATTGCCTTGCAGTGGAGAACCTGAATGTGCTTATGCCTGAACTATTGGACAAACTCAAAGTAGTGGAGCAGAAGAAGCCTGTGAACAATGTAACCACCAACATAATGAGAATCCGAGAGCTCATCGCCCAGGCCAGGAGCGTGGCAAAAAAAGTCAGTTCATCTTTTGTCTTCATGTCACATACATATGAAAACAAAATGCAAAAGAATAACTCTTCATGATTCCCCTCAGGTCCAAGTGTCTATGAAGTTTAACGGACAGTCGGCGGTAGAGGTCCATCCACACTCTGATCTGGGACGACCTGAAGACCGAAACATCCATCAGCCTGTTCATACGAGTGGACCCTGACAAGGACCCCATCGAGGACCGCTTCATCCTGTACCTGGGAGATAGAAATGTAAAAGCCTCATTTAAATTTACAAGAATTCCAAACTAAATTTATTGTTATTTCCATCTGCAAAACTTGAGTAAACAAACTGTGTTCCTCAGGTCCAGCAGCATATAGTGATAAAAGGCTGTTAGAATGTGAGAGCTGAGTCAAGCCCACTTCAGCCTCCTCTGAAAGTACAGATGTTGATGGGCCTTTTTTAATAATGTTGGCTGTGTTCAGCCCATGTGAGGTCATGTGCACACCCAGGTATTTCAAGCTAAATAAAATCTACCACAGCCTTTTGTGCTGCAAACTTCACAAATTGATTCTTAGGTATTTGGCAGAACTATCTTATAGGAGGAGTGTGTATATATACTACATATATTATATAGTGCTTTTATCAAGTTACTCAAAGCTGAAAACTCCACAAATTCAACAATTTTAGTCCAAACACTAAGATGATTCTGCTGCTAAACATAAGCAGAGGTAATGACGGCAAATCAGGTTGCTTGATTTCATAACCGTAGGTAAATTGTTTGCCGTATAGAAGGAAGAGAGGCATCCATATACATTTGCACCCACGCAAACAAACAAGTAAATAAAAATACATACAAGAAAATAGATTAATCACGTAAAATGGAGGGCGCCTAGCAGCGCTGGATTATCTTATATTATCCATATCGATAATGGCTGCAGGAAAAAAACTGTTCCTGTATCTTTTAGTTCAGGTACAGCAAGTCTCTGACCAGATAGAAGGATCTGAAACTGGCTGTTTAAAAGAACTGGATACATAATTTATGATGGAGCTGCTTAGACAAGGTAGAAACGACAAGCTAAAAAACTCACGAGAATTGTTTTCTCTCACAAAGGGCAGGAAAGACTATATGGGACTTGCCATCAAGAATGACAACCTGGTGTGTTTACAAGCTTGGAGGTGAAGAGGTTGAAATTCCGTTAGGTTCCAAACCTGTCAGTCAATGGCCTGCAGTCTTCAACTACATCAAAGTAGAAAGGTATGGTAATGGTTTACTGAAAGCACAACCCTGATATTATTTTACTGACGTCTCTCAGACCTAGAATTTAGATGAGGTTTACCGTCATTGTTGGTAGGTTGGGCCGACATGGGAAAGTCTTCCTGACAATTCCAAGCCAGAGCTCCTCTGACGAGCAGAAGTTCATCCAGAAAGGTGAAGCCCCAGGGACTGACTCACTGTTCGACATTGATCACAAAGATGTAGTCTTCTTAGTGGGTGGAGTGCCAGAAAATGTCAAGGTGAGTTAGCAGTAAGTAACACAGGCTTTTCAGGGATAGAGGACCATATTACATATAAGACATAGAAGCATGTTTTTTTTTTGTCTTGTATATTTTTAATAATAAAAAATAAAAATAATTCAACAAGCTAAACACAAATGATCAAAACACAAACAACAAATGAACAAACAGCACGGTCTAAGGAAACAAAAGTGGAGCACTGACTGCAGCAGACAGGTCAAGTATTCCAGTGGGATAAGCACCTGGACAAGTTTGTGCCAGTTAAATTTGGAATGTCACTAATTCAAGATGGAATGTTTTTTTGTTTTATTTTACATAATCAATATGGCATTTGTGAGGAGGAGAGTAGAATGTGAAATATTATTCAGTCGGGTACAAAGTCCGCCACTCTTAATATCTCATAACAAATAGTGGAGAGGGCACTAGCCTGGTTCTTTAGGGGAGAGTATTCAAAATATGATAACTGCATAATAATTTAAACCCTATAGTAAATTATCATAAAGGAAGCTCTACATTTCAGCATATTTCACATTACAAACTGTCTGGTTTGCTCTCTCATCTAGAATACAGTGAGAGATGAATCACAAGAAAAGATTTGAAGAAAATATTTTTATTAATTTACGGTACATACAATTTATTTTAAAATAAATTAAAATAGGACAGACTACATGCAAGAAACATTTTTTTTTATTACATTTACATTTATTCATTTAGCAGGCGCTTTTATCCAAAGCGACTTACATTGTTCTACAGTAATTACCAGTGTTACAGCCACTGGAGGCAAGGTGGGTTAAGTGTCTTGCCCAAGGACACAACAACAGTATGAACTGTGGGGAGAGTGGGAATCGAACCTACTACCTTCGGGTTGAAAGACGACTGCTCTACCCACTGAGCTACTGCTACTGCCGCCCCAGTAGCTCAGTAGCTTTTTATAAACTACATGTGCCCAGAGCTTGTAATAATAATAATAATCTTTATTTTTATATAGCACTTTTCCACCTACTGTAGTAGGCACTCAAAGCGCTTTACACACATTAAACTATTACCAGTGTTACAGAACTTCACTGGAGGCAATGTAGGTTAAGTGTCTTGCCCAAAGACACAACGACAGTATGCGGGGGAGAGCGGGATGTTATGATGTTTTGGGATGTTTCGAGCGGGGATCGATCCGCCCACCCGCCGGTCGAAGGATGGCCGCTCTACCCACTGAGCTATACTGCCGCCCTTGTAGACCCTCCTACATCATAAAGGGCTCCTGTATGGGAACATGTATTTCTAATACAATAACGTAAGTGGATAAGTCCAGATTTGTGTGCCGACATTGTACCGAAATGTACCAAACCAAGACTTCCAAGAACCAAACCAAACTATAACTTTTGTATACCATTCAGGTGTGAAAGTAAGCTGGTACGGTCCAGTACAGAAAGAAAAGAGGAGATGAGCTGCATGTTCAAACACACTTATAAATAATGAATATAATATTAAATCTGCCACTGTAGCATTTTTGAAGAGGAAAACACCTTAGTTAAAGCTCCAGTACCTGATTTTCAGTTGTCATTTCTGTCTCAGACTTCCCTCCACAAAATACTAGTTCAGTATGCCAAACTGAAGTTTAGTTGTTAGCTTTAGCTTAGCATTAGTCAAGACTGCAATTATCTCCGCCTCGTTAAACATTACGTGATTAAATTAACATTATTTATCCGCATTTGACGTTGCTTCCCCTTTCTCTATTGATATTTTTCTTTTTTGAGGTGTTTTTCTGTGTTAAAATACATTTTCAGTGTTGAAAATTCAACAAAGGCCAAGACGATAGCGGTAACAAAAATGATTTCCACATTTCCAACCTCCAACAGCAGAAGCATCACATATGTATTGCCAAGTCCATATGAGTTTGGCTCCCACTCTCTTTCTGTGTGGAGCCCCCTGGTGGTGGCTGCCAACAATGGATTTCCCTATAGGAATAAAAAAGGGATAAAAACAATGATTAAATTAAATTCCCTTATGATTAGATATATCCATGTGACTGTACTTCTTCCCTTTTCTGTCACAGTTGCCTCCAGCTCTGAGTCTTGCTCCATTTGTTGGCTGCATCGAGTTGGAGTCAATAAATAATGACGTCATTAGTCTGTACAACTTTAAAGAGACTCACCAAATTGACATAGTGGCTTCAGCACCATGTCCCAGGTATGTCTGTGCAAGATCCTGACAATGCATCTAAAGTGTACATATGGATGTTTTAAAAAAAATTACATATTTTTTGTATGTCAGATACAAGCTGGCATTTTCCCAGAGTCGAATAGCCAGTTACCTGTTTGATGGCACAGGCTACGCCCTCATTAACAACATTGAGCGAAGGGGCAAGTTTGGGGTCGTCACAAGATTTGATATTTCCATGAGAACTGTGGCAAACGACGGAGTCCTACTTCTCATGGTCAATGGGGTACTGGCTCCTTATTTCAAAAAATCATTAGTTAATTTGAAACTGTCCTTTTCCTTATCCTATATGTAATCAGTGTCTAATTCACTTTTAGTAACTGTATGTCTTGTTTTTCAGCCTAAATTCTTCCTTTTGGAGTTGAAGAATGGCTACCTACGTCTAATGTACGATTTTGGCTTTGGCAGTGGACCTAAACGTATGGAGGAGAAGCTGCCTTCACTGCAAATAAATGATGCAAAATACCACGAGGTAGACCTTTTTATATGAAAAATAAGAATATTAAATAATGTGGAAAGAATTTCATTGTGCTACGTTGTGGTTTTCTCAGTTGTCAGTGATCTACCATCAGTCAAAGAAGGTCATCCTCTTAGTTGACAAAGGCCATGTCAAATCTCTAGAGAATCCAAAAACCACACTGCCCTTCTCAGACATTTACATTGGAGGGGTCCCATCACACATCCTCAGAGCCAGGTGAGACTTCCACCACCTGCATCAGCAACAGCAGAATGCAATAATACATATCAAAAAGTACAAAGACTCCCTATATACAGGTCACTGCTTAAAAACAGAAACATTGCAGAACTTCACTGTTGTCTGCCATGTTACTTTAAATACACTGTATAAATAGGATATCTAGCAATTCCTTTGCTATGCTTTACAAAAGGTTTTGAAGGTATCTGGACATGGATTTAAAAGTAAAGATGTTTGTGAGGCACAAACATCACAGTGCTTTTGTCAATATGACACTTTGACACAATCTTTTCTCCGTTTACAACAGTGTATTGAAACTAAAACCAAAACAGTTTTTCCTTAAAATACCATTACAGGCCTTTGTAGGGTCTGTTAATGATCCACAATAGCATAATAGCTCCCCCACCAGCACTAACAGCCCACACAAATTTAGCGTTCATGAACCTTATGTTCAGTAAGTAGTTCAGCCCCTCCCTCTGAGGGACATAAAAATCTCTTATCTTATCTCTTATCACATAAACTTTAAATTCCCAACTGGACAAGGGACAAAATGTTTTCACCTTCAAAACTATGTCCAGATGCCTTCTTTGAAACCTTTTCTTGAACATGTCCCGGATGACTGAGAACCTCCACAGATATGTTTTAAAATGTACTAAAAGTGTGTCTTACTGCAGTCCAGAGCTGGCAGCTGTGGTGGGTTTGAAAGGCTGCGTGAAGGGTTTCCAGTTCCAGAAGAAGGACTTTAACTTGCTGGAGGAGCCGGGCACCATTGGCATCAGCAGCGGCTGCCCCGAGGAGTCCTTTGTCAGTGGCCCCTCACACTCTCACTTAGTCAAGAACAAGTCAACCAGTGAACAACAATCAACACAAGGGTGAAACTGTATTTTTTTTATTAACTTTATTTTTTTGTGACAGATGTCCCGTAAAGCTTACTTCACGGGAGAGAGTTACCTGGGATCCACAGCAAGAATCACACCATTTGACAGCTTTGAAGGTGGCCTCAACTTCCGAACCCTGCAGCCTAGCGGCCTCCTCTTCTACCACCGCGAAGGGGTCTGTGCAATCATATTAGGAAAGATCAAATGATCGCTTTAATTTAATACTTTTTATTACTTTTTGTCCAACTCTCCTGTTTCACACCGACTGATACCGCTTTTCTTTTTCTGTTTCACTCCAGTTGGATGAGTTCAGTATTTCTCTGGAAAACGGAGGAGTGATGCTGAACAACAGAGGCACCAAAGTTAAATCACACAAGAAACAATACAATGATGGAAGGACACATTTCTTGGTGGCATCAGTCAACAATCAGAAGCAAGTATTTTTACGTTGACATTTCTCAGAATGAAAACAAATGTGCAATAGATTCAACCAACATGAGTCTCCTTAAACTTCACTGTGTTCACAATGTAGTTGCTGCTTTTATACATGCTGTACACAGTACTGTACACTCAGCAAGGCACAACCAAGTCATAAACAGAGAAGTGAAAACAGACAAAAAGTGTAATAGTTTAAATAAAACGAAAATTAAACATATTTGATATGTGTGTTGTGATTTGTACACTTGCAGTAATGCACATACATATTCCACAATTATTTAAATGCAGTATTATCCAGGAGACTGGAAAAAAGAAAGAAGTGACCTTTAGACTGGTAAATAACTGCATACCAAATGACATAGGGTCAAAGGGCAGTTGAACATATGGTAAACATTGATTTTTGTTCACTTTACAAAAGCTTTGATTCCCTCCAACGACAGGCAAAATAATTACAAATTTTTGACGGTTGTGACTTAGGTATTCACTGATGGTCGACGACAAAGACAAGCAAGAGAAGAAACGACCGGCCTCTGTGACCAGCTCCATATCAGATTCAAATGAAAAGAGCTTCTACTACGGAGGCTCTCCAAACAGCAGCTTTAAGAACTTCACAGGCTGCATCAGCTATGCCTACATCAGCAGGTAAACCAACTTAAAAACCAGTATCTCTGAGGGGACATTCAAGGGATCTGCTACATCAGGTGGAGGAGTCTGTAGCCTCTGTGGTTTGTAATGTTAGCCCTGTCTCTGTAGCAAACACACAAACAAACAGATGAAGAGGTTTCACATTTCTGTAATGTACAGTGTCTGCAGTCTGCTGCTATACTTTAGCATTGTGAGTTAGCCATGTTAGCCAAGATTGTTACATTAGCAAACCACTACATCACATGATAGTACTTGAGCTGCTGTCAAGGAAACAAACATGAACTGGGAACTTGCTCCTTTCCCTGTGACCAAACAGCCACACACGCCAAACCTCTTTGCTGTAACTTGTTGCCATGGATACCTCCTGCTGTCTTCAGTCTGCTTATGTGATCAGAACTGTCTTTATACAGGCAAGACCGTGACATTGAGCCTGAGGACTTCCAGAAGTACTCAGAGAAAGTGAGGACTTCTTTGCAGGACTGTCCAGTCCAGCGGCCCCCAGCAGCCCTACTGTCCCGGCCATCTTTAAGAACCAGACCGGCCTCATCATACAAAGTAGGTCCACAAGTCATAATACTGCTGCTGTAAAAATTTTACAGTTTTAGGCTAAATGCAAAACTCCAACGCAAACCTCGTTATATTTAAGGTCTATGTAGGCTATTGTTTCTTTACCTATGTATGTAGGTGTATATTTGGTCCAGATTTGTATTTTATTTTTTACTAAGAACTGCACTGCTTCCGTTGTTAAAACAAATGTATCTTGTGGTGCAAATTAAATTTCAGTTTGAGCTTTGTTAAATTGGAGCACAATGCTAAAAATAAATTTGACATGTTACAGGTGCGTCATGTGAAGCTGTGTTACAATGACTGTCAGTATGTTAAGTACTTACTGTGCTGTTGTAGGTGAGCAGGGACAGGCCCAGTATCCCTTTGGGCCTGATGGAACTGAAGAGTGACAACCCGGACATGTCAAAGGCCGAAGTGGTGCCCTGCTTCCTGTCCTCAAGCCCCAGAGCCACTCCTCAAGCCTTCCATTATGGAGGCATTGCCGACAGCAGACAGCATTACACTCACGCCTTAGACCAGAGGTACAGCCTGCTCAGGTCCTACTGTTTTTTCAGAAACTCTATTATTAGCCTTATTGTAGTTTGAATTAATTAAGGCATATGTCATTTTTAGACAGTAAATAATAGAGAAGTCTGGTTCAACCATAGGTATTAGTTTGGAGATGCTGGTTAAACAGACAACAGGACGGACGCTATACTGAAAAACTTCTTTATTGGGCTTTTGGACAACAGAGCCCAGCCAGTGAGCTGCAGGACAGAACGACTGCCATAAGACTGAACCATCAGTCAGTGGAGGACACTGCCTGAAGCAAATAATTTCAAGAGACCTAACAATTAAATTTCCCCTTGGGGATTAATGAAGTAAAATTGAATATTAATTGTATATGCACATATTATAAACATATTTAGTGCTATGTGCAATATGCATATTTTTTTACTACTTTACTTCTTAAAAGTCAATTCAAAAGTTGGGCATAAAGTTTTTAACCAAATTTCCATTTTTATCTTTTTAACTTAACCAGGTGTTCATCTCCGTTTTTCAACTCAAAAAAACTTTATTCCAAAGGCCACGTGAATATAGTCTATAAATGCTTTTGGTGTTCTCCATGTAGCAAACTTTGTCACGAGTGTAATCATAAAACCATGTCTGTGGCTTTAACTGCTCTTTAACTTCTTTAACTTTTCTCAAACATGTCTCAGCAGGTCTCACTTCTTCCTGTCGCTGAAGACCCAGTCCTCCTTTGGTCTCATCTTCTATGTCTGTGATGCTGCAGAGGACACCTTCATGGGTCTGTTCCTAGCCCATGGGAAGCTCGTATTTACGTTCAGTGTGGGAGCGCACAGACTTAGGATCCAAAGTGAGGAGAAATACAATGATGATTCATGGCACAATGTAAGTTCATGTAATGTTTTTTTTTTTTAAATACGTTGCTGCAGATTATCGAAAAGCCCTATCAAAGGCAATCCAGGGTCAGATAGTTTGAAAATTGGGAAAGGTTTTAAATGAATGGATTTTCAGGAATTATAGTTTTACTTTACTGAGTAAATTTGAATGTATTTTTGGTTGCTTAATAATATATACCATACCACTTCAGATTTTTAAGAGACTAATTTATCCACAATAATCCAAATTACATTTATATTTAATTTTTTGCAGTTCTGAGGAGTAGACACCCCCAGAGCATAAATGGTATTTGCACACGGTGACAATATTGTTTCTTCTGCTTCTGAAGGTCCTTTTTAATCACGATGGAAATATGGGCCGCCTAGTCATTGATGGGCTCATGGTTCTGGAGGATAGAGTTCAGGCCAGAAACGCCTCGTGGCACGCCGATAGTCCGCTCTACGCCGGAGGAGTCCCTCCAGGAAAAGCACAGAAAAACATTCCGCACGGAGTTATGTTCAGTATATGTGGCTTATTTTACTAAGCTTTAAAGGTTTTCACAATAACTTGACAGCCTAAGCTGCGATGCCCAGACCTCCCTCCCCTCAGATACTTCCTTTAGCTCTTACACCTTCCATGTGGCCTCTCTGCCCGAAACACCTTCCCAGGAAGGCATCTAGGAGGCGTCTGAAACACATACCCAAGCCACCTCAGCTTTCTACTGCTTTACTCTGAGCTCCTCCTGAGTAACTGATCTATAGGGGAGAACCCAGCCACCTTGCTGAGAAAACTCATGTCCATAGGTGAGAATAGGAACTTAGATCCACAGGTAAATCCTTTCGGCTCAGCTTCTTCTTTACCACAACAGAACAGTGCACACAATTTCACTAAATTGCTGCAGAAGTTGCGCACACTGGACTGGACCAATGAATGTTCCAGCACAATGGAGAGGGGACAGAGCTGAGCTAGTGTTCCACGACTAGATGAAAACCCCAATGTTCCTCCTGGATCCAAAGTAAAAACCGATCTACAATGCACTGGCTCACGGAAGGTTAACCCTTCATCGCTCGTTTGGGCTGTGCCCGTCCAGGCAATTGATTACAGTAAACATCAACACATCCGGCTATACAGTATGCTCTCATAGGACTGAGACATGAGCTCAAAACCAAAACCAGGAACACAAACAAATGCTGCTTTTAAAATATTCTAACATACGTTTATTTTTGCAGCCTTTATAATTGTGTATTTTTTCAGAGGAACTCTGTGCACAGCTTTATGGGCTGTCTGAAGAACCTCCAGCTGAATGGCCAGTGGCTCTCCTCAGCAACGGAGACCTTTGGAGTCACTCAGTGTTTTGAGGGGCTTTCTGAGGAAGGAACATATTTCTCTGCAGAAGGAGGATATGTTGTTTTGGGTAAAGATAATTAATCCTTTTAGATTATTGTATTTTAGCATGGAACTGAATATTAACTCCATATCCCTTGTGAGTATGTAAATCCATCACATTGATACATAAAAATGGGTGTTTTAAATGGCCCACAAAAAGAGTTCCTAACTTCTGTTCTACATTTGACCTTTGATTTAAAAAAAATAAAATTAAATTAAATTCTGTGGTCAAATGGACCATGTCAAGAAATACATTTTCATTCTGCTAATGTGGCTTCTACTTGCTGCTCTCTTCTTTAGACAAGTCTTTTAACCTGGGGCTAAGGTTTGAACTGGTGATGGAGGTGCGCCCCCGGGCAGATTCTGGGGTGCTACTGCATGTGCGCTCAGCAGAAGGCTATTTCACAATGTTCATGCACCAAGAAGCGGTAAGCCCCCGTTCATTATGGATTTAAATCTACAATCATGTCAACATGTAGATTTAGTGTCAAATGAAGAATATTCATAAAGACATTCTGTACTTTCAGGTTATTGTTCTGGTAAATGATGGTACGCATGAATTCTCCACCAAAGTTTCACCAAAACGCAGTCTGTGTGCTGGCAACTGGCACAGAATCTCTGGTAAGTGTTCGTACCCTTACCCTGCAAAATGTTCCATCTTTGACCGACATTCCGCTGTCTGAAGTGTCTCACATACTGGCAGTAAATGTTTACCCTTTGTCAGTATATTGCTATATCACAAAGATTACTTCAACTGCAGGATCCACACATTTATTTTCTTCTGTTTATCAGTGCCAGTCTTATAATATTTAATGTATTTAACCATTACATTGTGCAAGTCAGAACAACTGGTCTTGGGCTCATGGATCACCTGGTGGAGCACGTATCACATACTTGGGTACTGCCCAATTTCATTCCCCTCTCTCACTCTGTATCCTGTGAGTCTACAGGATAGAAGCTTAAAAAAATAAAATTGTATAATATTTTTTTTAACTATTGAACAATCAGAGCCTGACATTAAAATTGAAAAGTCCAGACAGTGACCAGTACATGTTTGTGTTGAGCGTATTTCTTCATTTATTTAATACAAACCTAAAACTTTGACTCTTCCCAAGTGCAAATTAAAATACTATGTCCTTAGAGTATTCAACAACAAAAAAAATATAAAAACGATGAAATTAGAAAATGTTTTTTTTGTCTAGTTTTATTACATATTGAAAATGATAAAACATACATTTAAACTGTTCAATGTGAAAAATGTTCCTGATTCTCTCTCAGTGATCCGAAATGCTACGATTATCCAGCTGTATGTGGACTCTGAGGTGAACCATGTAGTGGTACCCTTGAGTCACAGCTCTGCTGACTCCAGAGACCCCATGTTCATCGGCACTCCGGGTAAGCCATCCAGTTCACCTTCATTTGAACTTACCCCCACACTGTTCTCATGTGACTTGCTCTTATTCACTCCTCTAGAGTCCAAACATGTCCTGCCAGACAGCATAGAGCCAACCAGGCCTTATGTGGGCTGTATGAGAAATCTGGCCATTGACCACAGCTCTGTGAGTCTTAGTAAAGCGGTGCTGGTCCATGGAGCCGTGAGCGTCGGCACTTGTCCAGCAGCATAATATGCTATCAGCTGCACTATTGCCATTAGCACTGACCCAAACACATATGTTAGATTTTTTTCTCAGAATGTTGATTGATTCTCTGTTGAACTGTAAAAATGACAGTATTGCCATCTGGTGTAGAAAGTGTCAAAGTTATAAAGCCCTTTTTAAAAAGTAGTAAAAACAAGTAAGAAGTACAGTCATGTGTTTACTTACTTATTGTCATGTTTAACAAGATAACATCCATTATCCATAATTTCACCACACAAAAAAGATCATCAACAATGCCATCCAACACTAATTATGACAATTGACACACAAAAAAATTACACAAATACTTAATAATATAATAAATAATCAATACATCCTTAACTCTTACATACAACAATATTTTGTTTTTTGTACTGCTTTTCTTACCAATAAAACAGACTTTACAAATATGTCTAGGCTCTTCTGTCTAGAAAAAATATATTTTGTATATTATGTATTTTGTTTTTGTTTTTTGTTACATGATAAAACATTTTAATGATTTGTTGGCATTGAATAAATGAAAGATAAGCCCCAAGTGGAGCTGCACAATAAAACAATATGAGTGGACACATTAACGTGCATTACAGCTCAGTGGTATACTGAGGAGCTATGACGTTGTGGACAGTTGACACAATCATCTCTTGTTTCATAAGATGTTTCACACTGAGAAGCGTCATGCCATCTCTTCTATTTTACACGTCCCCTAACAGACGTCGGCATTAAAAATAAAAAAATAGATGACTCTGAAAACAACTTATTTGTTCGAAGTCAGTAAGAAACATCACTAAAGCAAAAAGTGGGCTTGTCGTTTATGTTCTGTTCGGATCTTAGCGATAGAGTGAGAGATCACACCACACTGCCTGCTCGTGGGCTGAGCTCTGTCTGCGGCTCTCAAGGCACGACGTCATCAAAACGCAACCAAACACTGGCCGGCGTTAGTCGGGCGCGCGAGTGTCATGGATACATCCATGTTTTAAATACGCGTTAATACCGAAACAAGTAATGTAAGAAAAATATGTCATTATTTCTGTGTGTTCGCTGATATGACGCAGTCAGTCGTAGTACAGGGTAAGTTAAACTCCAGAGTATTTGTTTTGCTACCTGTCAGCTATTTGTTACAGTTCATTCGAAATAAAGGCTACTAAAGAGTAAAACTCGTATGTTGCAGTTGGACAATGTGGAAATCAGGTTGGCTGCAGGTTCTGGGATCTTGCTTTGAGAGAACATTCACATGTAAATAAAGTAAGTGTCTTTTGGATGGTTTAATAAACTACACTTCGTTGGCTAACCATGGAAACCATGTTTCCTAACCTTAGAGCAACTGGGAAACTTTAAAACTTTAAAGGCCTGTTCACACCGGGACGAATTTCGCCGACGTTTAACGCCTCGCGACTAAACCATGGGCGCCAATGTGAGTGTTCACACCGACGCGAAAAATGCCACGCGTAAAGGCCGATTTAGACTTCTGCGTCGGGTGTACGTCGTAGGCTACGCACGTAGGCGACGCCGTCGTGAGCATTTATACTTCTGCGTATGTCTGTTTTGCGCTGCAGTACACCGCCGAAACGCTAGTTGACGCGAGCGGGTTCCACTGTGTTTGAAACGAGTGGAACCCCACGGAATTGTGCCATGGCAAAACAACATTGGCTGTGTCCAAATTCAGGGTCTACATCCTCCTTAGGATCCTTCCTACCCAGTTGAAGGAGGAGGGGTCCTCCGACAACCGCAAAACCCGGAAGTCGGTGTTTGTGAATTTGGACAGCCTACCCTTCTTTCAGTTCCCTCCCTTACCCGTTGCTCATTTCCTGTCGCCTAGCAACCGTGACAGCGCTAAGCTGTTTGTTTGCTCCGGTGAAGAGCTCATCGTTCTTTCCCCGGAGCTTTATAAAAACTTCTGTCTGCTCTTTCATCCCTGGAAGCGTTAAAAACAGCTTCTATCACTAACAGATTAGCTGTGTGTAAGGGGATATTCACACAGGCTGTAAGGAAGAAGCTAGTTTACGAGTAATGTTTTTTGGTATATAAACGTACAAATGTAAAAAAAAAAAAAAAAACTTAACAAAATGTATGACAACCACTGAAAAAAACACGTATTTTTTTTAAAAGCCAGTTTTTAAAAAACGTACATCTAAAAGCATACTCCTCTCCCACTCCGCTACCGCTCACTTCATTGGCCATTACGCTCTGCCGAAAAGAATTATGGGATAGGTAGGACGGGAAAGGATCCACCACACCCATCCTTCCAATTCGGGGAAAAGGAGCATAGACATACATAAGAAAGGCTAGATGTCTCGTCCGCGCTGTTGGCCAATGGAGGTCGACGTCCGCACCTGGCGGCCATCTTGTCACAGGCAGCTTGCTCACTCGTAACATTGTGTTTTAATGGTGCATGTACTTTTTAAATAACCATAACTTGCTAAATTTTCTACCAATTTTTAAACAGTTTAGTTTGTTATAAACGTCAGAGATATACTTATGACACTGCATACTTATGAATAATTATAACCATGGACTTCCATATGAAAATAACATTGAACAGAACATAGAGATGCAATGAATATACACACGCCCAAGGAATGAATATATATATATATATATACACATACACACTTTTATAATGTTATTATAATAAGATAATTTGAATTATTATGTTTATTTTAACTTCTTGAGGATTGGGCCATTTACTAGGCTTTTCCCCTTGACATTGCACTGCACCTACTTCAGAGATCACTGTTCCCAGCTATTTTTGCCTACCATTAAATGCCTGACCTCTTTAGAAAACTGAGACCCTGTAGTTTCTTAGGAAACAATCAGAATAATTATGTGAAGTACTTGCACACAGTTATAGAGGCTAGAATATTGTTTTTTCTTTCTGCTGGATAACAAGCATCTCAACTGACCACATTTCAGCTTCTAGGTCTCTTGATATGACTTTAGAAACACAACTGAGCCCAAGCACCAGGTCTTGTAAAGCTGTGTACAAAAGCAGATCAATATAGAATGAAATATGAGTACTTTAGACCACTGATTTGCCACGGTATGCTCATGCGTTTCGTAAAATGCCCTATCGAAACTCCCCATAGGACTTTTGGTTACCCAAAACATAGACATACATAATAAAGGCTTACTGTGTGGTAACCTCTTGGTAACACTCTGAAGTTTCTTGTAGACTATTTGGATTGTATATCAGGGGTTCTGATATAGAATTCCTACACAAAATATGGAATAATTACACAAAAGTCTATTTATTTGTTGCAGAGGACATATCTACAGCTGACAGGCTTGTAGAGGTGACAATGACAGCTGGTAGGGACTCTGTGTCATCCTGTGCTGTCACATTGCCTCTGCATGGTTTACCAACCCCACACCGGGCCATCAGCTTCCTGAAGATGTACTTGAACTGGCTGGCATTAGGGTTGTTATTCCAGCCACCTTAAAAAAAAAAAAAGATATATGGAGTATAGTACACAGATATTAAATACATGCTTTAAAAATGTTTTATGCTTATAAAAAAAAAAAAAAACTAGCCACCCCTGAATGATCTTTCCATATAAATTAAGTTGCATGACATTATCATACAGTTCAGACTGTATCAGTGGTGATAAATTCGGCAAACAGATACAAATACAGGCATTTTTCTATATACTCAAAATGGTTTGTGACACTTCCAGGTACTGTGTATGTCTTAGGGTTAGGGTTAATGTGCATGTCTTCAGAAAACACATTTTACAAAAAATAAAAATAATAAGATGTTTTTAACAAACCAAACCGATTGGAAATCATGTGCAACTTAAGTTATAGTGAAAAGAAAGAGCAATTCTGCCTCTCCCACTGATGTAAAATTGCTGGGTAGCAGCTAAACTCTAACTACTAACGTTAGGTCTCACTCAAAGCCAGCTAATAACTACAACCACATTCACAATGACTGTAATATAGATTAAAAAAAAATTGGTTGTCAAAAAATCGTTATTGGTGTAAGTAAAACTACAACTGAACAGCTCGATGGTGGTCTCAGGCTTGATAACTTGCACAAGTAACGCGTTAGCCGTGATACACAACTATGCTGCACGATTAAGTCGTCTTCAAAAGAAAAGCTGCAATTTCAACATGTTCACGCATCCTGAATTATAGCCACATTATTAACGTTTGTAAGAAATCAAACATTTTGTAAATCCGTCAAGATTTCAGCGAGATTTAAGTATTTATGTTCGTGCAGATCACTCACCTTACATCAGGTACCTAATAGTCCGCCAGAAAGCTTGCCTGTTTCAAGATGGCCGCCGGTGATGCCGTCAGAGACTGCGCTGTGAGACATCTAGCCTTTCTTATGTATGTCTATGAAAAGGAGGACGTATTTGTGGGCCGCATTTGAAGGATCCTACGAATTTGGACAGCCTTCGTCGCTGCGCTGTGACGTAACATCCTTCAAATGAGGACTCCGAAGGATGCAGACCCTGAATTTGGACACAGCCATAGTGTGTCGTGGTCAATCTGGTGTGTAACTTCTATTGATGTAAAATATAATGCACCAATAAATGACATGAGGGATATTTTTTTTATTTTTTTAAGTTTGTACTATACATACGAATGGGCGAACTATGTATAAGATAATGCACCATGTAAAGGTGCAATGGTCTATAATTGTTTACATTAAATAGATGCAAAAGAGCAAACTATACAAATTAACTGTAAGATCTTAATTTACTGTAACCTTAACCATAAAATATGCATACAGCAGGGACAAACATAATTGGTTCAAAATATATACACAAATTGTTTGATGTAAAAAATATTAAAAACAGGTGCAATGAATTGTATATTAAAAATAGATGCAAAAGAGCAAACACAGACACGTGCAACTATTTGTTAATGTTTATTTGCAATAACCTTCACACATTTTTTGAAACAGTAGTTTTTTTTAAATAAAAAGTGTAAAGTACATACAAATATGGGCATGACTGCAATGTATTAATGTGCAATGATCTACAATTATTATCAAAAATAGATGCAAAAGAGAAACTTCACAAATGATGCAAACTACCGTATAATCTGCATGAATTGGTGTGAACAGACAATAATAAAAAAACTAAAGTGCAAACTATATACAAAAAAAAACTAAAAAAAAAGCAAAAGTGCAAACTGCAGATACAGTGCATTTCTATATGCATTGCCTGTGCTCTGTGGTCCTCCGGCACCCTCCGCAGCAGATCTTCAACAGTTTGTCCAAACCGGTCGCTCTCATCATTGCCTTGACACAGTCTCTGTTGCAGCTCCACCCGCCATTCCTCCAACTGAGCCTCCAACCGAGCAACCTGCACTTGGACCCAGTCATCTTTTTTTCTCTTCCTTTTTTGTGCCATTCTTGGACTGGGGGATGGAAGTGAAGGCTGGTGATGGGGGCTCTACCACTTGGTAATTGGTCATGACCGCTGTTGGCTGGAG